>ML661900.1:4271408-4428289 GCA_007570785.1 Antilocapra americana | reverse complement strand
CACAGCAAAATAGTTATTTCCCCTATAATCCCTGCCTTCACATATGCACAGCCTCCCCACTGTGATCAACAACTCACACCAGAGAGGTACATTTGCTACAACTAAGGAACCTACACTGATACATCATTATCAATCAGAGTCCACAGTTTACATTAGGGTTTGCTCTTGGTGTTTTACATTCTATAGGTTTAGATAAATGTATAAGGACCTATGTCCACCGTTGTAACATTATACAGAGTAGTTCACTACTCTTTGTGCTTCACCTACTCATCCCTCCCCAACCACTAAAATTCATTGATATTTTTTGTTGTTGTCTCCGTGTGCTTAGTCATTCAGTCTGACTCTTGGTGACCCCATGGGCTGTAGCCTGCCAGGGCTCCTCTGTTCATGGGGATTCTCTAGGCAAGAATACTGGAATGGGTTGCCATGCCCTCCTCCAGATTTTCCCAACCCAGGGATCAAACCCAGGTATCCCACATTGTAGGCAGATTCTTCACCATCTGAGCCACCAGAGAAACCCTGTTGTCTTGATATTTTTGCCTTTTCCTAGTTGCCATATTAGGAGTGACTCATTGGAAAAGTCCCTGATGCTGGGAAAGATTGAGGGCAGAAGGAGAAGAGGGTATCAGAGGATGAAATGGCTGGATGGCATCACTGATGCAATGAACATGATCTTGGGCAAATTTTGGGGGATGGTGAGGGACAGAGAGGCCTGGCATGCTGCAGTCCATGAAGTAACAAAGAGTCGGACATAACTGGGCAACTGAACAACAACAATTGTCATATAGTTGGAGTTATACAGTATGTATAAAAGTATGTAGCTCTTTTAGATTGGCTTCTTTCACTTAGTAATAGTCATTTTAATTTCCTCCATGTCTTTTCATAGCTTGATAACTCATTTCTTCTCAGCCTTGAATAATATTCTGTTATCTGAATGTACCACAGTTTGTTTATCCATTTACCTACTGAATAACATCTTGGTTGATTACAACTTCTGGCAATTATGAATAAAGCTGATATAAACCTTAGTGTGAAAGTTTCCGTGTGGGCATAAATTTTCAACTTCTTAGGGTAAATGCCAAGGAACATAGTTGCTGGATCTTATGGTAAGAAACTGCCAAATTTTCTTTCAAAGTGGCTGTACTATTTTGTACTCCCACCAGCAGTCCCTTGCATTTTCATGTAAATTTTAGGATCAGTTGATCCAATTTCTGCAGAAAGAAAAGCTAACTGAGACTTTAATATGGATTTATTGAATCTATACATCAATTTAAAGAGTACTGCAACCTTAATAATACTAAGGCTTCCAATCCATGAACATTGGATGTTTTCTTGTTTACTTCAGTCTTTAATTTCTTTCAGAAATATTTTGTAGTTTCAAGGGTACAAATCTCATACCTCCTTGGTTAAATTTATCCCTAAGTATATTATTCTTTTTGATGCTGTTGTAACTGCTTTCTTAATTTCATTTTTCACTGCTATGTATAGGACTACAATTGATTTTTGTATATTGATCTTATACCCAGTGTTTAGTCTAACATTTCCCAAATATAACCCACCAGGGGAACTCTTGTTTCAAGTAACATTGATCAAAATCTCCCAGGACTAATACTCCTCAAGACACTTTTGGGAAACATAAACCCAGGCCTTCATAATTACTTTGTACTTTTCCCAGTGACCCATGTGACTGCAATATATGCTTTAAGGCCTTTGTTCATGCTGTACCCTCTACATGTAGCGCCCTCACCACTTAATCTGCTTGGAAAACTCCTGTGTCTACTTCTGAAGCCCACTCAGTCTCTCCTGCTCCTTCCTAGATGCCCACCTCCTCTCCCCACCTTTGCACCACCATCGACCACCATTTTATACGCTGGTTTGTCCTTGACTGTTTACACATCTTTCTCCCTCTGGGGCTCTTAGTGCTTTAAGCCCTAGGCTCAGAGCAGGCAGTAGTGTGTTTATGACGTGTAAAGGTTGACTGAAGGAATGACAAGAGGTAAGAGGCAAGTATAGAGCTCCTGTCTGCTCCCTCTCCATTCTATCCCTCTGCCTGTCCCTTTCTCATGCTTATGGTTTCCTCTCAACCCACAGACCTCATGCCAGGTCTAGTACAAACCTGGGTCTGCTCCTGCCCAGCTCAGCCCTCTTGTTTAAATCCATACTCAGGGCTAAGCATCCAGTTGCCATTTGATCTGGTGTCACCTGTCCTTCCAGCCAGAAGAAGGGACTTAACTGGGAGGGCTTAAGAGACTTGTTCTCCTGTGACTAGCAGTCACAGACCTGGGGGATTTGGTTCTGTGAGCCTGCCCAGCCCCAAGGGTCTAGAGGGACACAAAGGGCATGGAAGGTGTCTCCCACATCCACCAGAGAGAAGTAGAGTTCAGTGGGCACTGAAGTTAGAGGCCCTAAGACACTGGGGACAGTAATGTGCCGGCCACATACCTGGGGCCCAACTCTCATGGGGTATGTGTGCCAAATCCCCTCTCAGAGCTGGTTTAGGAACCAGCCTTTGTGCGTGTGGTCACTTCACTTGTATCTGACTCTTTGCAACACCATGGGCTGTATTCCACCAGACTCCTTTGTATGGAATTTTTCCAGGCAAGAATACGGGAGTGGGTTGCCATGACCTCCTCCAAGTGATATTCCCTACCCAAGGATTGAACGTGTGTTTCTCATGTCTCCTGTATTGGCAGGCAGGTTCTTTACTACTAGCACCACCTGGGAAGTCCTGAGAATGAGCCTGGGGAGGACATCAGGCCATCAGAGCACTGACCATCCCTTCCTCTTCAGCCAGGCCAGGCTCTTCCCTACTCTTTCCCACTTCTATCCTATTCCTCCTTCTAGGACCCTTCTGCCAGAGCCTGTCCTGATGAGTCTTCCTCACACACACAGGCCCTCTGTCTGGCCTGGCCCATGAAATTCTGGAAAACAGAACTCAGCTCTTTGCAGCCTCCCCTTAATCCTGTCCTCTATGCTAGCACCCTGGACATTTAGGGGTTATTGGTGGGATTGAATACACAGAACCAGTGATGAGAGACACTATTTATTTTAGAGTGTGCTCCCTGTATATCAGACAGCAAAGATTTTATGCTCATCATCTCCATAACCATATGGAGGTTGGTACCACTATTATCCCCATTTTGCAGGAGGAGAAATGGAGGCTCAGCCCTTGGCAGTCATCTGCCCAAGATCTCAGCCAGGACTCAGTTATGGAGAGTGTGTCCTCAATCCCTGGACCACACCGCCTTGGGACAGCCCATTTCAAGCCCAGAATGCAGTGGGCTAGCATGAGAGGTCATGATGGACTGCTCCTGGGAGGCTACCTAGTAGGAGGGATAAGAGGACCAATTAGATGAGATGGTCTTTAAGTTCCCCTGCGCTTGAACCCTTATGATCCTTGCATACAGTGGGTGCTCAATAAATATTGACCAGTGAATAACAGCATGAATGAAACCTGAAAGACTGAAGCTACATGGTCTCAAGCCTGCAATGCAGATGTGGCGTCCAGCGGTGCCTGGAGGGTGGGGTGCTGACCCAGGCAGCCTGTGCCTTTGCTGACCTTTCTGGGAAGGACACCGGCTCGCTAAGTGAGCTTCCCAGTCCTGCTCTGTCAGATGGGCCCCAGCCAGCCAGCTGGGGAGTTTGGCAGCCACCTAGGCTGGCCTCACTATCTCTGCTGGCTCCTTGGGAAGGGAGCCCTTATCAGTGAACACTGCTTCTGAAAGCCCTAATTGTCAAGCATGGGCCCATCAAAGGGGCTGAAAGGCAAGCCATCCCCATCCCGCTTCTCCCCAGCAGCACGGCTGGCTCCCCACAACAGCTAGCTGGCGGGTGTATATTTTAAAATATCTAAATGCAGCTGAAAATAAAAATTATTTACACTCCCCAACCAAGCTGGCAGGCTGCTTTAGAGTGTGCGCTGACGGTGTCTCTCCCTCCTTGTCTCTCCCTTGCTGATAAAGGGCCATAAACAAGGCTGACACATTTATAATAACCTTTTTCTTCTTTTCCTTCCTCCCTCTCCTGGGCTCCCGTCTTGGCCTCTCACTCACACGCTATGAGGTATAATTTTTTACTATTCTGCCATTAGCAGAGAATAGAGAGTTTGATGGTGGGGTGGTGGGGGGGAATAAAACGTCAAATCATTTAGAAAGAGAGGGCAAAAAACAAGCCGGCAACTTTTATTTTTCCACATCAACAGCGGCTGTTGGGATGTCACCGTCACATACAAGGCTTGGAAATTTATTTTTCCATATCTCCCCCACATCCTTTTTATTTCCCATTTTCCTTCTCAAGGGGTCAGAGCCCAGTCCGCTGGGGCTGACTGGGTTTTTCCACCAGGTTGCTGATGGAGCCTGGGCCCATGTGGTAGATGGTGTGAACTTCCCTGGATGTGAACAGCAGAGGCACAACTGCGTTTCTGCCCCAGGGGGTCCAGGCATGTCTGGTTAGCAGGTGTGGACGCTGCAGTTTGCAAGCATCTGTTTCTAAGAGGAAGAGGGAGGGCAACCAGGGGTCTTTGGAGTGGCTCAGCCTAATGAGCATGGAGGAGAGAGGCTGTGGGCAGAGGCTGGAGGTGCTAATGGCACAAAGCTGGGAGTCCCAGAAGCTGGTACCAAGGCTGGGCACAGCTGGGATTAAGAGGTCTGTAGGTCCCTATAGACCTACCCAGTAGCACCTTGGCACCAATAAGGACCAGGCCCTGGGCACAGGATATGCCTTCCCATGGGAGGTGTGGGCAGAAGGGTGTGGTGGGAAGCTAGGGGGTTGTAGGCTATGGCGTTGAGCAAAGAATGTAACAGGAGTGTGAGTACAGGTGAGAAAACCCAAACTCTGTCCAACCTTATGGTCGTGCCTGGGCAGAGGAAAGTTATTCCCTTTGTGGTGACCGGCAAACACCCACAGACTGGTGGGGTGGGGTGATTGGGTGAGCTGGTGTTCCACATTAGAGGGGCCTTTCCAAAGAACCTAGATTAAGGAGGTCATAGAGAACCCATGGTGGCTCAATGGTAAAGAATCCACCTGTCAATGCAGGAGATGCAGGAGACATGGATTTGATTCCTGGGTCGGGAAGATCCCTGGAGAAGGCAATGTGTCTTCTTGCCTGGGAAATCCCATGGGCAGAGGAGTCTGGCATGTTGCAGCCCATAGAGTCGCAAAGAGTCAGACATGACTGAGCACACATAGAGAAGCCATGGGTTCTTCAGAACCAGTTGCTACATTGAAGATGTTTCCTGATGGTCCCAGAGCTGGGGCCATGAGCCAAGCCCTCTTGTTCAGATAGATGCTGAGCAGGAGGATATGCTCCCCAGCTGACTTAAACCTACCCTGGATCCAGCTGTGATCCATTTGCCACCTGTAACGCAGAGCCCGTCAGGCACTGGTGGAGATGGGGCTGCGCCCCAAAGTGTGCCTTCTCTGGGATGTGACAGTGGAGGGAGAAGGCTGGCTCTCTCAGGAGGAATTCCCCAAACCTGGCTCTCGGAAGGGATGCCCGAGGCCACCACTGCTGTCATCAAGACCTGCTCCACCCCACAAGCTCTGGGGGCCCCGGGGCTCATGGAGGAACATAGTGGATCGGGGCCACCAAGAGGAGGGCAGGGAGTGTTCAGGGTCCTCCCCTCTCAGCTCCAGTCCATCATAGATGTGTATCTTTAGTATGGCAATGTTCCAACAGATGGCCAGAAAGCATCTGCAGGAAGGGAGCCCGCTGCTGTTTCTTACAAAAGCATTCTATGACCTAATGGTGGTGCAGACAGTATGCCAGGCTGGGAAATGGTGAGCCAAGAGCAGAGGTAGGACTCAGAGATGCCCAGGGACTGTAAAGGGAGTGTGCCTAGCTCTTGCTGGAATGAGAGGGCCCGTCAGGGCTGGAGGGGCAGGCCTTGCACACAGCACAGACCCTCTCATGGCTGATAGACATACGTGCACACACACATTGGCCCAGGTGAGATGCCTAACCAAGGTGGTGCAGGGAGGTGTGAAGTGGCCACTGGGCACAGAGCCTGCCCTTCTCCCTTGGGACGCAGCTGTCCCTCTGTTGCAGGACTGGCCCACTCCCACTCAGCCCTTCCTGGGGCTTAAGGTGCCAGGAAGCAGCCAGTGGTCAACTCATTATTTGGTTGGATGGTATCACTGACTCAATGGACATGAGTTTGAGCAAGCTCAGGGAGACAGTGAAGGACAGGGAAGCTTGGTATGCTGCAGTCCATGGGGTCACAAAGGGTCAGACACAACTTAGCGACTGAAAAACAAGAGCAACAACAACTCATTATCAGACCCTGCCCATCGCTTGGACAGATGAAGACCCCAGTGGTGGGTTGGCTCCCCAGGGTACTGGAGATGGAGGATGTGACACATGTGGTCTCTCCTGTTCCCTGGGTGGCCACAGGGAGGAGACGTGGCTACAGGGAGGAGAATCCTTCTCCCCTGTCCCCCTCCTCCACCCTCTCTGTACAACATCCTTTCTTCTCACCATCAAAGGGACATCTGTCTCTCCGTGGGAGGGAGCTACCAGCATCCTCAGAACACACTCTGGGCTTTGATGTCCAGATCAGCCAACTTGGCCAGGCCAGCAGCAGCCCCTCCTCCCCGGCTCCACTGCCCCAGGGCCCTTCCAGCATCTCTCCCCCCACCCACCTCACCCCCGTTCCTTTGCTCTCTCCTCAGAGCTCCTCCATCTCCCTTCTCTCTGCATCTGCCCAGCTCTGCCCCACCTCAGTCCTGGGCCCAGGGCCTCCACCTCTGCCTGGCCCCTTAATCTGAATGGAGGTTCCCAGCATGCTCTGGCCTTGTGGTCTCATGCCCCAAGGGCTGAACCTGCCCCCTGCCCAAGACCCCCGCTGGACCCCAGCTCATGCTTGAGTGTATGAATGTGTATGTAGTATATGCTGGCCTCCCACTCCAAGACAGGGAGACCCTCAAAGTCAAGGTCTGGCTACCCGCAATATAAGGCTTTGTTTTCTTGCTGTGAACCAGGCAAAGCAGGCCAGGGCCAGGTGCCTAGGAATGAATAACTGGTGACGAACCTTACAAAGTCTTAGAACCTAAAGGAGCAGGTGGAGGAAAGGGGATGGAACCCCTGACAGCTCAGGATGGGACCCCTGGGGTGCAGGCCAGGCCCAAGGACCACACAAACATGCCACTTGTGTACAGACACACGTAGAGGCTCACACAGATACACAGAGATGCACATGGCACACGTGCGTGCTCATATATGCATGTGACACATAGAGCAGCAGCACACGCTCTTTGCACAGACATACCACACACACCACATACACACATAGCCCTGCTGACCTTCAGATACAAACTGCAGAGCCTGCACCTCCTCGCTTTTGCCTACAAACCCCTTCTCATTCATGAGCCTTCAGGCTGAGAGAGCCCCCCTCAGCCCGTTTCACTCTGCCTCCTCTGATTTGCTCCTCAGCTGGTCCTGACTCAGCAGCCCCTCCCTTTCCTATTCACCCCTCTGCTCCAGGCTGCCCTGCCCCCCTATACTGACTCCTCTCTTCAAGGCCTGAGAACCACAGTGGACAGGGGAAGAACATGGGGGATGGTGGGGCAGGGAGATGAGCAGGGATGTTATTTCCATTTCACAGACCAGTGAGGATCCAGCTGGGCAGATGGATATTCTGTTTGTGCTCATCTCAGACCAGCCTTCGGAGAAGGCAATGGCAACCCACTCCAGTCCTCTTGCCTGGAAAATCCCATGGATGGGGGAGCCTGGTAGGCTGCAGTTTTGAAGAGTCAGACACGACTGAGCAACTTCACTTTCACTTTTCACTTTCATGCAATGGAGAAGGAAATGGCAGCCCACTCCAGTGTTCTTGCTTGGAGAATCCCAAGGACAGGGGAGCCTGGTGGGCTGCCATCTCTGGGGTCGCACAGAGTCGGACATGACTGAAGTGACTTAGCAGCAGCAGCAGCAGACCAGCCTTCTTTCAACTGAAGAGAAAACCTGAGATCTCTGAATCCAGACCCTCTCCAGGGTGCAGATGTGGTCCTTGGGGGCTGGAGAGGATCAGAAAAGGTGGAGATGGAGAGTGAGGCTCCTTCAGGAAGAGGTAACAGCTTGAGCCAAGGCTAGCAGGTGGGAAAGTTCAGGTTACAAATGACATCTGCAATTCTTAAACTTGGGCACGTGAGGAGCTGAGGAGTGGAGGGAAAAGGTTTGGCAAGGCTGGCTGGAACTTTGGCCTGGGGCCCTGGGGCCAAGCTGAGGAGAGGGACCCCCTCCTGGCCTTCCTGACATCCTAGGCCTTTACAAGAGAATCCAGCTAAAAACCTGACAACCCCACCCCTGTTCTCCCACCACCAAGGCCTCAAAGTCAAGGCAGTAGGAGCCCTTTTAGAGCAGAAGGGTATTGGGCTGCTCCTGGTGGACGTTCCCAGGTGCTGTCTGGGACCCTGCGGTTGTCCTGCTGGTGTGGCCCAAGCAGACGACCCTCCTGAGAAGGGTGGCAGTTCCCAGTTACCACATGTTTTTGCTCAGGGACATCTATGAACTGGGTTTGATTTTATTATTTGAGGCTTGGTCATCAGCCATCCACAGTTCAATTTTTCAATGACAAATGTGACTTAGGAGGATCCCTGGAATGAGCACCAGGAGATGAGATGAGTCTGGCTCTCTGGCTTGTCCATAGACTAGTTGTGAACCCAAGGTGGTGTCCAGGAGGGGTGTGTCGGCCCTTCTGGATCCTCATTGGCTGAGATCGCTTATGCAACTGGGCCGGGGGGGGGGGGTGGCGGTGGTCCTAAGGTCAGATGACTCCAAGGAACAGGTTGGTCAGAGGATGCTCTGGGACTCCAGGCCTGTATGTTTTATGCTTTGTGTTTCGTTTCTTTATTGTTATCATTGATGTTCTATTTGTTCCCCTTGTCAGCATCTGACAATGTCCAGGTCAGGGGATTCTGCAGATGAAATGCACCAAGCACAGTATTTTATCCTACAGTGAGTTGAACTGCTGGCACATTTATGTTGCTACTCAACACACACATTGACACATGTGTGTGTGTACAGACATGTGTATGTGAGAAGGAGGCAAGGCATGGCCAGCCCCCTGCTCCTGCTCTGTCTTCACTGATAAGACTTCAGGAGAGGAGGAGGACTTGGAAGGGAGTGGCCTGGGAGAAGATCACTGAACAAGGCAGGTGGCAGGATCAAGGTAAGGGGCTCAGCTGCAGCCAGCAAAGTCTCAGAGGCAGCAGGGCTGAGCCGAATCCTGAGGGAGGAAGTGTGGGTTTGTCCTCTGACAGTCAGAGTCTGGGCCAGCACTCACATGACCTCATGTCCGCTCAGGGCCTTGGGCCTCTTTTCTGAGGATAAGGCAGGCAGTGGTGTGGCCCCAGAGCCCCATCCCGAGAGGCCCCAGATTGCATGGAAGTCTGTGCTGGCTCCCCCGTGTGGCAGGAGCTCCTGGGCTCTGAGAACAAGCCTCTGTCAGACAGGCAGGTAGTGGGGGGCCCAGGCTGACTGGGCAGCAAATGAGGCGGGGAGGCCATAAATCCCCTTTTAGGAAGCCAGCCCCGCCCGGCCCCGTGACAGCCACTTAATTTAACCACTGCTGTCACAACAGCTCTGTGGGCCTGCTTGCCTGGGCTCATGGGATTTATGGCCCCAGAGAGACCTTCTTACGTTTCAGGCACTGACTGAATGCCTGGTCCCATCCCAGCCCTGGCCAGACCCAGGGTCAGAGCAAGAAACCCTTCCAGCAAGGGTGCTGCAGGCGACAGCAGTCCTCCATCCTCTCCCTGGGCACCCTCCGCCGCCCACTCCACTCTTAGACAAGTCCCGCCTGCTAGTGAACAAGACTGAGGGTCTCCAAGGGATACAGGGGTACAGATGGAAGGTTCCACCAAGTCCCTGTCCCTGAATCCAGGGGAGTCTTTCCCCATCTGCTCTGATAGTCAGTGGGCCCTGCCCACCACCCCCACCCCCTTGCCTGCCTATGCCTCTTCACTAATAGGGGCCTCCTAGGGGACATCTCCTGCCCACACCAGGTCAGGGGGCAGGGCGTTCATTGACTGCGCTGCAGGCCTGGGTCCCAGGTTTGCCTCCTTTAGCATCCAAATGAAGTTCCTCCAGGTCTGGTAATCAGGCTGGATTACCTGGGTAATCTCTGTGCTCTGTGGTTCTGTGCCTGCTTCTAAATGAGGTGTGATGATGTCTCCTGACCTTGGGAGCCATCCCAGAGAAAACAGGAATACTGATACCTTGTTCCTCTCCCCTGAGTCCACCCGGACTCACTGCAGGGCTCCCTGCTCACCCCAAGGAGCCACAAAACATCCTCTGGTATTCCTACTTGCCGGGGTCCAGCCCCGGCGGGGTCCGGGGGTCTTGAGGGATGGGTGGCGTCGGCGGAAGAAGAACTGAGCTGAGTCGGTGTGTGGTGATGGAGCAGTCTCTCTTTATTGCTGTTAGTTTTGTGAGGTGATGGAGAAGTCTCTCCAAAAGGCGGTGGAGAAGTCTCTCGTTTATTGTTGTTGGTTTACAGTTTTTATAGCTAAAAGACATCCCCATTACATCATTACATCACCTATCATTCTATACAATTTTTTGTTTTCTACCTCCCATAGCAACCTTATCATTGAGTTTATTCCCCAAACTATCATGAAACATTCCCTTTGCAGAAGTCAGAATTCTATGTAATTAGATTTAACAATAGTATGATTACCATTTGAATGTCTTCAGTATACTTCATTCAATCAAGATAAGTACATCAACCTAAGTAGAAAGGTTACATTTCTCTTATCAGGTACAACTATGTAGAAGCTAGAGGGAAGGGCTTAAGCTTGAGACTGTTTATTCTAGTAACCTACTCAAGTTCTTACAGAAGAGGAAAGAGGACAAAGAGACAGTTTAGAGAGAGGAAAGAGAACTAAGAGACAGTTTAGCAGCACCGCTTTAGCAATAAGACCCTATTAACCTTATAACTACTATAGCGAATTCCTATGTCTACATTATTCTAAAGCAATCAATATCTCCAACTATGCTGGCCACAATTATGAGCATTCCTAAGTCTCAATCGAGCCTGATTTCTTCAAGGAAGCGAGCCTCCTCTGTGGAGTGGTCAGGGGAGTGGAAGGTGGAAAGGTGACCCAAGTACGAGCCTTTCTGGTGGTGGCCTTGCCATGACCCCCAGAGAACTCTTGGTAAACTCCCCAGTAATGAGTAGGAGGAGTAGTAACCTATTTAAATGTCCCTTTCATTCCTCCATAGCCCCCGGGGAAGGTGATCCACCTTCCCGGATCCTCTGGTCGATAAGGTCTGGGGGGATTATCTCAGGACGAATTCTTTCCAACTGTGACTGACCTACTGAGATGAGCCAATGTTCCGAGCATGGACAGAACTTCCAAGAAAAATACCAGGGTGGGGCTTGCCCAGGATGCCCCAATAAAGAAAGTCAGCTTTGCAAATACTTTCTTAGTCTCGTGACCTTGTCATCCGAGCAAGGGGGCATCCTGACGGCTCCCGGCACCTACTGCTGGTCTGAACCCCAGATGAATGTGATCCCTTATAGTCAGTACCAGCCACAGGGCTGGGCCATGCAGACCTTCTACACTGGAACCAAGCAAGCCTGAGTTTAAATCCCAGCCCTGTCAGTTCCTTGGCTATGTGACCTTGGGCAAGGTGCTTGACCTCTCTGAGCCTATTTTCTCTCTTGTGAAATGGTGATATACAGGACTGCTGGAGGATTCTGTAAGGTGGTTGTTGTTTAGTCGCTAAGTCATGTCTGACTCTGCAATCCCATGGACTGCAGCACACCAGGTTTCCCTGTCCTTCACTGTATCCCAGAGTTTGCTCAAATGCGTGTCCATTGAGCTGATGATGTCATCCAACCATCTCATCCTCTGTCACCCCGCTTCTCCTGCCCTCAATCTTTCCCAACATCAGGGTTTTTCCAATGAGTCAGTCCTTTGCATCAGGTAGCCTAAGTATTGGAGCTTCAGCTTTAGCATCAGTCCTTCCAGTGAATATTCAGGACTGATTTCCTTTAGGATGGACTGGTTTGATCTCCTTGCTGTCCAAGGGACTTTTAGAAGTCTTCTCCAGAGCCATAGTTCAAAAGCATCAATTCTGCAACATTTGGGGCCCAGGGTTGTGTGATCGTAGGTGCTTAGTGAACATCGCCCCCTTCTATGTCTGACGGAGCTGCTGGGTGGGCTTCATCTCAGTGTAGGGAGACCTAGGCCAGAGGAAGCAGCCATGCCTCAGCCCTACTTTCCTTCTGGAGCCAGCCTGGCAGGATGGGCTCTGCCACTTGCTTTCTAGGGGCAGACCTCCTAGCTTGAGTGGAAGAAACAGGGAAGGGTTAGGGCTGAGGTGGCTACCAGTTCTCCTCTTTGACCTGGTTGGCTTGGGTCAGGGCCTTCTTCCAGGAAGCCGAGACACAAATGGGATCAGAGAGGCAAGGAGTCCACAGCTGGAGGGAAGCCTGGTGTTTTTCACGTGGAGCCTCCCATGGTTGGGAAGCAAAATGCATTGGCTCCATTTCACAGATGAAGCCACTGAGATTTGGAGGGGTGAATAGCTTCCTTAAGGTGGCACAGCGGGGGATGGGGGCTGCGGGAAGGATCAGAAATGAAAGCTCTTCCTGCTTTCACAGAGCAGGGGCCTAGAAGCTTTGGGAGTGATTTGGGATGACAATAGAGCCCCTGGCAGGTGGCTGGCCTCCACCCAAAAGCTCTAGGAGGCCAAGAAGGAGGGACCACCCAGCCCCTCTAATAGATTTCTCTTTGATCATGTTTTTGTGACCTCTGTAAGAGGCAATTTGAATTCTAATTGTCCTGTGCATACCAGAGGAATCAATTAGAGACAAGAGCAGCTAATTGTGTGGCAGCGGCGGGGTGGGCAGAGGGTAAGTTCAGGGGAGGAGGGACCGGGCGGGGACAGGTGCCCCATGCTCCCGGGGTCTGCCAGGCAGCCTCCGGCCTCTCCTTCTAGTCTGAGTGGAGGTGTTTGGGGTCCACAGTAAGGGAGGATTCTCCACAGGGCCAGGGTAGAGAGTTGAGTGGGAGGCCCCCAGCCCCATAGGCCACTGCCCTCCCTAGGCCCGCCCACAGCCCAGCCTGCAACTCTCCTTTCCTAGGAAGCTGTCACTCAGTTCCACCCCAGCAGCACCTTCCTTCCACCCCCTCTGCCAACCCTGCTCACCCTCACGGAGCTGGGTCTGAACCTCCCAGCCAGCTGTGCACTCTGTCCTGAGCTCTGTGTAGCCTGCCTGGGTCTATGGGGTTGGGAACCGGAAATGTGAACCCTGAAGGGGGCAGTTGTTATTCAGTCGCCCGACTCTTTGCGACGCTATGGACTGCAGCACACCAAGCTTCCCTGTCCATCACCATCTCCAGGAGCTTGCTCAGGCTCATGTCCACTGAGTCAGTGATGCCGTCCAACCATCTTGTCCTCTGTCATCCCCTTCTCCTCCTGCCCTTCAATCTTTCCCAGCATCAGGGTCTTTTCCAATGAGTCACCTCTTCCTATGAGGTGATGAAAGTATTGGGGGTAAGTGCTATTATCATCTCTGTTTTACAGATGAGGAGACTGAGGCGCAGAGAGGTGAGGTAACTTGCCTCTAACTACCCAGCTGGGATGAGCAGCCCCAGGATTTGAATTCCAGGCAGCCAGATTCTAGAATCAAGGACCCATCAACCACACTGGGTGTGCCAGTGGAACATAATGTTCCAGCTATGGGATGGGGACCGAGTTGAGCTGAGTGAGTCACAGGACACAGTGAGATGGAAAATGGTAGCACAGCTGGGACAATAGGAAACTCCTTTCTTTTTTTTTTTTTTTTTCAATTCTGACTCCACTTTTAATTTGGATCTGTCTCTGCTGCTAAGTCGTTCAGTCGTGTCCGACTCTGTGCGACCCCATAGACGGCCACCCACTAGGCTCCCCCATCCCTGGGATTCTCCAGGCAAGAACACTGGAGTGGGTTGCCATTTCCTTCTCCAAGGAAACTCCTTTCAAAGGCCACTCTGTTCCTCAGGACCCAGAGAGTCCTGTGGCAACTGGAGAGTCCCAGGGACCTCGGAGGCTCCTGATAGCCCAGTGGTTCCAGTGAGAATGCTGCTAGTGCCTCCTTAAAGGTGGCTTTGGGTCTTTCAACTTCATCTATCCCACCAAAATTTTCCAGTATTCAAGCATAAGCTGTGAACCCCAACAAAGCTGAGCTTTCCTGGGCCTGCACAATGGACCTGGTTTATTTTGCTTTCATTACTAGAGGCCAGCTATTTTTGGAGTACTGAACTCCCTCTCCTTTGCCCCCATCCCTGGGGACAGAAGGGGCAACAGGAACAAGAAGACCCAGTAAACTTGCTCCCTCAGACCAACCAGGGTCTGAGTATGACCAGGGTCGCAGCTCCTTGTGTGAAGGTCCAGGCCTTCTGTGTCACCAGGGTCAGGGCTTCGTGTGTGAAAAGGTCAGGGCTCCATGTATGACTAGGGTCGGGACTCTGGGTGTGAGGAGGGCTGGCGCTCTGACTGTGAGGAGGCTCAGGGGTCACCTGTGAGGAGGGTCAGGGCTCGGTGTGTGAGCAGGATCACAGCTCCTTGTGTGGAGAAGGTCTGGGCTCAGCATGTGATGAGGGTCCAGGCTTTATGTATGTGGAGAATCTGGGCTCACTGTGTGAGGAAGGTTGGGGCTCAGTGTGGTTCCATGGTCAGGCTCTCTGTGTGACCAGGTTTAGGGATTGGTATGTAACCACAGTCAGGACTCCATGTGAGGAGGGCAGGGGGTTCTGTTTGTTTCCAGGGTTGGGGCTCAGTGTGTGACCAGGGTCAGAGCTCACTGAGTGGCCGGAGTCCGGGCTTCATGTTTGAGGAGAGTGGAGGCTCCATTCGTTACCAGGGTTGGAGCTCCAGGTCGGGAGCTCCGTCTGTGAGGAGGTTCATGGCTCAGTCTGTTTTCAGAGTCCAGCTCAGTGTGACCAGATTTGGGGCTTAGTGAGTGACCAGGGTTCGGGCTCAACACGTGAGGAGGGTCAGGGCTCAGTTAGCAGCCGAGGTGGTGGCTTTACAGGTGACCAGGGTCAAGGCACAGTTTGCAAGCTTGAGGCTCCAAGAGTTGGAACTCAGCATGTGACTGGAGTCAGATCCAGTCAGGAGTCTCTCATTCTCAAATACACGTCCCTTTCCGTGTTTGATAAGGCTGGGCGTGTGACCTGGCTCCCGGGTTTCTCTGGGCGGGTCAGGTGTGGACGCCAGGCTCCTAATGCCCCCATGGCTTTCCTTGCCTTGCCTTTCCCCACCAGCCTCCTGGCTGTCGTGCCTATAGTAAGCAACTCGGTAGGGCACCTTGTCTCCTGCTCCTGCTCTTCCTGTTGTTTCCCACCTTTACACAGGCTGGCAGCCTTTGTTCCACGTGGCCCTAGGAATGGAGAGGCAAGAGGGAGCTGCAAGGCAGGGAGGTGGAGGACCAAGTGGCTCCTTAGGGATCTGGAGAAGAAATATTTGTTTAGTCAGGGAGCTGTCAAGATCTAGGACTAGGAATCCAGGACAGTTTCTGGTCCCAGACCTGCCCCTGCATTGTCATGCGATGCTGGGCTTCTTCCCTGTCATATCTGAGCCCCCAAACCCCCACTGTGATGAGAAAGAAGAGGCTAAACTAGCTGGCCCGTGACCTTCCTGCTGCATATTCCGAGAGGTGAGAAGCAAGGGGTGGTCGGCACTGCTGCTCTGGGTGGGGAGGGAGCTGGGAGCCAGACAGGGCAGGAGCTGGCGGGCATCAGGCATGGCTGCCCGTGTTCTAGCCCTGCTGTCTGCGAGGACAAGGCTGTGAAATGTAAGTAAAACCCAAGGCTAATTTCCTCGGTCAGGAGGAGGAGGCACTGCAGCGTTTTCAAACCCTAATTAAACCCGCTCGGGCAGTGTAACACCAAAATCAGTTCCAAGATCAATATTGCTATTCATTTAGAAGTGTAACGAGGTTAGAGAGGTGAGCAAAGGAAATAATTAACTCATTTGCAGCCTTTTTAAACAGAAACAGTCATTTTAATCTCCAGGGTAATTAGCTATGCTCTGTCCATCAATCATGACCGAGGCCATTATTTTAAGTATTTGATTAATCAAGGGGGAGGGGATTAAGGCAGACCCCCTGCCCGTCATATAGCCCCTCCCAATCAGGGATGACCCCTGGGTAAGTATGAGGAATCCTTCTCAGAGGGCAGGGCCCACCACACCTGGGGGTCCCCAGTTGAGGCAGATTGAGTCGGTGAGATGGCAGTTCTGTCTCTGGTCAGCCTGATGCAAGAGGACAAGCCTCACCCTGGACTTGGAAGTGCTGGGAGCCAGGAGGCCCGGTTCTGATCTAGACACTGCCTTGACTTGCTGCATGACCCCTCCAACAAGACCCTCCCACCTTCTGGACCTTAGCTCCTGTCTTCCTCTGTTTTGGGTTGGGTCCGAGGCCAATTGTATTAGCCAGAAGCTCACTGGTCCCAAGTACCCAGGGGCCTCTGGCCACTGGAGGGCAGCAGAGCCCCAGGGACCCCTGAGCCCAAGGGCTGGGCTGTCCAGAAGTAGGAGGCAGCCGAGCTGGAGCTCTTCCCTTTGGCAGCCTGGGTTCTGGCTGATGTTGACGGAGAAGTCTGATCTGCTAGCCGCACCCCAGGCCTCAAGGCAGCCTGAAAAGGCAGGTCTTTGTGATTATTCTCCCCATTTAGTGGATGAAGAACTGAGGCCTCAGAAAAGGTCAGGACCACCCCAGGACCACACAGGGAGGCCCTCACACCCAGGGCCTGAAACTCAGAGGGGACACTGTGAGGGGAGAGGAGGACAGAGATGACCCAGACTGTTCTCTCTCTTGTTCTAACAGCCCTGACTTACACACCTTCACCAGTCAAAAGGATCCTCCAAGACCGCTGGCCTGGCCTGCTCACATTAGAGATGAGGGGAACCAAGGCCCTGAGAGGGGTAGGAACACTCAGGAGAAAGATGGTGACCACTCAGTGGGGTAAGGGTCTGTAAGATAGCCAAGGACAGGACTCGGGAGCCTAGCAGAGGAATTCAAGTAAGTCTGGGCTATCAAGGCAGGCTTCCTGAAAGAGGCAACCTCTGAGCAGAATTGGAGTAAAAGGCAAATGAGAGCACCTCCAGGCAGGGAGAGAAGAGTAAGAAGAGCCTGAGTAGGTGGCAAATTTGGCAGGGCTGGAGTCCAGGTTAAACAGGCTACAGCAGGACACTGGGGAGGTGATAAGGGACTGGGCCTAAAGTCAACCATGAGTATGAACAGAGGAGCCTGGAAGGGAAGCTGGACACTTGGGGACCCTGAGGGTGGGGGTGGTTGTGTGCACACTGCGTGTGTTCACTCTGAAACAGCTGTGCTGAGCACTGGGCTTGCCTGTCGGTGGATAATACACCCAAGAACCTCACTTTGGTACTGTGCTCACTCCCTAGGGTTCAGCTGAGAGAGGTGGAGCCTCTGGGAAGGCCGGACAGGGGGAGCGGGCCTGATACTAAAGGGTGGGGGTATTTCAGGGGTTGGGGGAAAGACAGTGAGGATTAAAAGGACAGTGAGAGGTGAACAGGGCCAGGACCTCACTGACTTCCTTCTCTAGCCGGCCCAAGTCAGTGTGGTTGGACCCTCATTGCCCTACGCCATACCATCACCATCATCTTGGGAGAAACCTCTTCCTGCATGCCCCCAACTCTGGAAAGCTCACCACCTCAAACAACTCTGAGAGGGAGAAGTTCTCTTTGGCTCCTAAGTCTACTCTTTTCTGTATAATTGTTAGCTCTGTGCCTGGGGTGCCCTGAGAGTTCTGCCTGAGGGTCTTCTCAGGACATCCCCTGGCTCCTGGGGCCTCAGTACCCAGGTCCCTCAAGCAGGCGGAGAGTACTGACTGTGATCATCTGTCAATTAGCAACCCAGAAAGGCCAGGGTGCTTGGCTGCATTGCTCAGCTGGCCCAAGGTTTGAGGGGAGCCTTCCAGCGCTTGGCACTGTCCCCACAGGCTGGGGGAGGGAAGAAGGATGAGAATGGGGAAGCAGAATGAGGAGGAGGAAAAGAGGGGAGGAAGGAGGACCAGGATGGGACCAGGAGCTCGGTTGCTAGGGACAACAGCAAGGCATTCAGAGACGAAACCAGATGCCAAGGAGGGTGGCAGGAAGAGAGGAGCTGGGGTCCAGGTGGCACATCCAGGGCTTGGGGGTAAGGGTTGCTGAGGCAGCAAGGACCCCAGAAGGCTCAGGTGTGTGTGGAGGCTCCTGGTGGAGGTTTCTCAGTGGCTGCTCTGACCCCAACCCACCCAGAGGCAGGCATTTGGGATGGAAGCCAGGGTGGGAAGGGCTGGGCCTGCCACATTTGTAATTTCCCTACACTTGCTTTCACTCTTGGGGCTTCAGTTTGTCTGGAACTCCAGAGTTCAAGCAGTCACCGAGGCTGGGGCTGGAGCACGGCTGGGCAGGAATACGTAATACAGCAACGGCAGCCTTGCCCAGGGCCCCTGGGACCTGCTGGGGCACTAGCCTGCCCTCGCCTCCTCCCTGACTCTCACCAGGGGAGGAACAGTTGCAGAAAAAGTACAAACCGAAGGCTCCAGACTTCTGGGGCTTTGGGATACTCTCAGCCCCACTAGGGCCTTCCTGTTCTGTGTTTATAAAATGAGGCAAATAACCTTGCCCTTAAATGTGTTTATAAATAGTTGAGTCTATACACATGTGAACATTTCTTGTTAAAATTTGCTGTTTTTGTTGTTTAGTCATCCAGTCGTGTTTGACACTTTACAACCCCATGGACTTAGTAGCCCGCCAAGTTCTGCTGTCCATGGGATTTCCCAGGCAAAAATACCAGAGTGGGTTGCCATTTCCTTCTCCAGGGGATTTTCTGGACCCAAGGGTCAAACCCACGTCTCCTGCGTTGCAGGCGGATTCTTTACTACTGAGCCACCAGGGCATATACATGTGAACATTCCTTGTTAAGATAAGAAATAAATGGAGAAAAATTTATAAAAAGAGGGGAAGTCACATTTACGTTGCGTTTTACTCTGTGCTACGGAGGAATTTATACTCCCATTTTCCAGACCAATAAACTGAGGCTCAGAGAGAGCTGGTTAGTGAGAGCACTGGGAACTAAACATAAAACTGTGAGACTCCAAAGCCGTCCCCACCTCTCACTGTTGCTCCTACCAGGACCTCTCTGATGCCACCATTAGGGTAACCTCCCAGGCCAGAACTATCTCTGACATTCACGTCTGGTCTCCAAATTCCAGCTGCCATAGCGTCAGCCCCTGCTCACCCCACCCTGCCTCCTCTCCCTAACCTGCCTGCAGAGTAAAGCACACCCCTTCCCCAGATTTAGGCCCCAGCCCACCATCCAGTCCATTCAACTCCCCATGTCCCTGCCACACCGCCACATCCTGGCCTGTTTGCTTCCTGTCTGTTCCTATTACTACTGCTATTGCATAACAAACCACCCCAAGGTGTAGTGGTATAAACTTTACTTTCATTATGTAAAGGATTCTGTAGTTCAGGCATTCAGACCGGGTAGGAAGGGGACAGCTGGTATCTGGTCTGGGTGGTCTGGGGCCTCAGTGGCTGGGGGTGACAACCTCTGGGGTCTGGAGTCATCCAGAGGCTCAGCAACTCCCATGTCTGACAATCGATACTGACTGGACTGGGAGCTAGGCTGAGGCTATTGACCGCAACACCCACATGGGGCCCATCCACATGGCCTGGGCATCTTCATAGCACGGTGGCCTCAATCCCAGTAAGACTTGTGACACGATAGCCTGGAGCTCCAAGAGTGACTGTCCCAGCAAACACAGTGGCAGCTGTATTGCATCTTAACCCACCCTCAGAAGTCCCAGAATGTCACGTCTGCTGTACGCTATTGGGCGGAGCAGTCACCAGCCTGTCTATGTCTAAGGGGAGGGACACAGACCCCTGACCTCAGGAACAGGTGGCCCGGTCACACTGCAGAAGAGCCTGTGGGGTGGGGGGGATTGTGTGGCCATCTTCAGAGAATACAGGCTGCCCCATCGCCACTCTGTCATTGCTGTCATGAGTTCCCTTCCTCTCTGAGCCAGGTCTTCTAGGTGTCCAGCTACTTCCAGTCTTCTCCAGAAACCCCACCTAGACTGGCAGCTACAGCTCCCATGTCCTGTGGATGGAGCCATAGCCACATGGTTGCCTCCAAAGGGCCATCTGGTCTCCCTTGCTCTTCCCTGGTTCTCCGGCTCCTTCTCTTTTTTTGGCCACCAATTCGCCCATGGTTTCCAGGGCAAGTTCCAACATCATCTTCTGAGGATGCTCCTGGGACCTCAGCTCCCCAACAGGACCTGCATTCATGTCTTTTTGCTGATGACCACTCCCTTTATTTCCAGCTCCAGCTTTCCCCCGGAGGACCAGGTGCCCTTACCTACCTACCAGGTACAGTGTCTCCACTTCCCCTTACAGTTACACTCAGTACAGCCCAAGCTGGTCTCTCCCAGATTCCCTCCTCCGAGACAAAGGGCAGCCCAGATACCGTCACTCAAGCCAGAAGCCCCTCTCCCTGGGACCCACAGCCAATCCAACTCCAGGTCCTCTCAGCTTAACTCCCAAGCCAGTGACTCCTCTCCACGGGGCTCTTACCTGAATGCTTCCTCCCCCAAGTGTTTCTGGCCTCCAAGTTTGCTCCCCTCCAGTCCACTCCCTAAGCAAGCTCTTCCAACATGAAAAGCTGCCCTTGCTACTCCCCACTGAAAACTCTTCCAAGGCTTCCCAAACATTCAGTCCCAACTCCCAGGTCCTTGCCCAAACATGAAGGCTTCAGTAGCTGTTTGAATTCTTCCCTCCTCCCTAGCTTCGGCCATCACCACCCACCCTCCTCCTCACACCTGTGTTTGGGGTGTCAGTCCCCTAGACCCACTGCATTGTGCTTCCAGGCCTTCACAAAGCTGCTCCCTGGAACTAGAATATCTCTCCATTGCCCTAACCTAGGAAAGATCTGTTTATCCTCACAGTGCTGTCCAACAGAACTTTCTGTGAGAATGGAAATATCCTGTCTCTGCACTGTCCAACATGGTAGCCACTTGAACGTGGCCAGTGCTAAGGAGAAAACATTTTTTTAATTGCATTTACTTTCAGTTAGGACTTCCCAGCTGGTGCAGTGGTAAAAAATCCTCTTGCCAACGCAGGAGATGAAAGAGACACAATTTCGATCCCTGGGTCAGGAAAATCCCCTGGAGTAGGAAATGTCAACCCACTCCAGTATTCTTGCCTGCAAAATTCCATGGACAGAGGAGCCTAGCAGGCTACAGTCCATGAGGTTGAGAAGAGTCGGACACGACTGTGCTCACATGCATGCACCTTAAGGTAATGAAATAGACAGGCCACACGTGGCCAGTGACTATCATTGGTTAGTGCTGCTTAAAGATATCACCTCTTTTGGGAAGTGCTCACTGACCTCCCAAGCTTGTACTGGATGCCCATATACTATGCTCCCATGGTGCTCTGTTCTCTGAAGTGTTGGTTTCTTTATCTCTCTGCCTGACCTGTGAGTTCCTTGATGAATAAGTTGATGAATAAGTTCCATCTTATTCATCATAGTATTCCCAACTCCTGGCTCTTACTCCTTACTCAATAACTGCAGAGTAAATGAATTTCTAGATCCAGATCTGGGCAGAGGCTAGACCTTACATAAAGACCAAATCCAAAATGAGTCTGCTGTAGATCCCGAGTAAATGAGAGAGTGTATGTGTCTGTAAGTTTACATGTAGGCGTGGGTGTAGACCCACCTGACCTTGGCAGGACCTGGGCAGGCTCCCAGCCAGCAGGGGATGGTTATCTCACACACAGATGCTGGTGTGCTGGGCTGGACAGGAAGTGTGCCTCTGAATTGGCCTTTGTGAAAATCAAACCCTGTTTTCATCCTTGTTTCTAAGATGCTTCATCTGCATTGCAGATGAATCTTTGGGGAATTGAAACAGAAAAGCTTCCAGTTTTCTGTGTGGGACCACCTGCACTCTCAGTTCTTTATTCTATAAACAAGGCCCTTGCAGGCACAGGGGAATTTGCCATTTAAATGATCCTTCACCTCCTGAGTCCAAGATTCTTCATTTCTTGGTTTATGGGGCTCTTGTTAAAGTTTTGATATTGGGTTTTCTTCAGAAGGAGCCCTGGGCTTTTTTTTTTTTTTCCCCACACCATTCCCTTCCCATCCACTCTACCCTCCCCTAGAACTGTCCATACCTCTGGCTAGGATGGGTTCTTCTACCTCACCACACGAGAGTCAGGTTCTGAGCTAAAGAGAGGAAACAGGCACGGTTCCTGCTCTTCGGAGATTGCTAGCAAGAGAGGGAGCTAGCTGTCTTTCTCTTCTGCCCTCAATTCCCTACAATCTCCTTTAAACGGCGTAACTTCAGAAATCTGGCCCAGAGGCCTGATCTCTTGCCCCCGTTGCAGAGAGAGAGAGAGACTGAAGTCTGGGGAATGGGCTGGGCTTGGCCACAGCAGAACAGAAGGAGGGGGACCACGAGTCCTTGGGCATCCTTGACCTGGGATTCTGGCTGCATCCCCCACCCCACCCCCCACTCCCATACACAACGACTTGGCTCCACCTGGGCTGCCACACTGGGGCTCCACGCCTCTCTCTCCTTGGCACAGGCTGCTGATGAACTGCCCCAGCTGGGGCTGTGCTCTCCAAGGGGGATACTTATTCAAAAAGTAGTGGGAGACCTCACCGTTTGCAAAGCAGTAAACAGTTCTCCAACAAGGAGCGTGGTAATTGCCAAGCCAGGCAGCAGGTGCCTCTATTACTGTTATTGTGTTATGAGTCTCTTAAAATGGCACTGAAAGGGCGTGTCAAGATCTTGCAGCCTGCAGTGGGACCCCCACAGAGGAGTGAGATGCGGCTATGGCAGCAGAGTATATGACTCAGCCAGAGCTTTCTGGAAAACTGAAGGGCTGACAGTAGGTTGGGCAGAGGGCGTCAATCACTGTTTCTGTGGCCCGGATGAGTTCCTCCCATGCTCCATGCCCTCTGTGTCCCTCTTTGCCTTGGGGTGGGGAGACAGACAGACTGCCTGTGCCCTATGTAAGATGTAAAGGGTGCCCAGGGTCCTCTTCTCCCTGTAACAGCCCTCTCACCTGTGAGGCAAGCCCCAGTCCCTGAAGGCTCCAGCTGCCTGCCGCAAGGAGACCTTGCTCCAGACGGCTCTGCTAGCTTTGTCCCCACATTAGTCCTCCCCTGCATGGCCCTATGGACTTCCCAGGTGGCGCTAGTGGTAAAAAAATCCGCCTGCCAATGCAGGAGCTGCTGGAGACACGGGTTCAATCTCTGGGTCAGGAAGATCCCCTGGAGAAGGAAATGGCAACCCACTCCAGTATTCTGGTGGGGATAACCCCATGGACAGAGGAGATTAGCGGGCTACAGTCCATAGGGTTGCAAAGAGTCAGAAACAACTGAGCACGCACACACACTTGGCCCTACCTTCCTTAAACACTGAGAAGCCAAAATCAGAACGCTAGCTGAAGCTCAAGAAAGGGTCAGAAGGGGCCAGTGGCTTCATCTATTTTAACAATGAGAGCACTGGATGAGGCATTTTCCAGTCCCCGTCAGATATCAGGAAGGGTCTCCCAGCACCCAGACACACAGTGTGGCACCAGAAAAGAGATCCGTGAAAAGCAAGTTTGGGAAACCAACTGGGCAGGATTTCAAGGCTCTGGGAAGTTATGCAAGAAAGTCTCTGTTCAGCCTGGTATTTCTCAAGTTTACCTGACCATACTCTTTTTCAGGGTAACACCTTGGAATCAGTTGAAAGTTTCATTTGCCTGCCCATAACAGAGACTCAAGCATAATGGCCTAAATAAATTAGTTGTGCCTTTTACTGCTCCGTAACTGGAGGCTGGCAGTCCAGGGTGGGTACGGTGGCTCTGCCATGTCATCAGGGTCCCAGGCTCCTTCTCGTTTTTGGTTTCTTCCTCAGCACTGCTGTCTACTTCCTTGTCACCTCTTGGTCCAACGTGGCTGCTGGGCTCCCTTGTGTATGCATTCCCGGCAGGAAGCAAGGAGGAGGGAAGAGAGCAATCTGCATACTTTTTATCCATGTCTCTAGAACTGGATAAAAAGTTCTCCTCAGAACTTTCCCAGGAGTCCCACTCAACAGTTCTCATTCCTCACATCTCATTGACCACTTCTGACTGCAAGGGAAGCTAGGACATGCTGTCTTTTAGGTAGATACACTGGCCCCCAGAAGAGAATAAGTGTAGAGCCTAAGTGACTCCCTCTTAAAAAGAGGAGCTGCCATCTTGTGATAGAAGACATCACTCAAGTTCCCCCACCCCCAGGTCACCACCCTAGACACGACTGCCAAGCAGGGGTTAGCGCGCGAAAATCCCCTCACCTACCCCATCCGAGCCCTCCTACCCTTTGTCTCTTTCCCTTAAAAATCTTGTACCATGCGTCTCGGGGCCGCCGCCCTCACTCCGCTGCGTCGGGTGTGTGTATGTGCGGTCCGGACCCGGGTCTGTAATAAACTCCCTCTTGCGCTTGCATCGGTGAATGGCCTCCTGGTGGTTTGTGGAGATTGGGATCTGGGCACAACATTTTTGGGGGCTCGTCCGGGATTTCCGCGGCACCAGGACGCCTTAACCGGAGGGAACTTTCGGCCGATTGGTGAGTGTGTGTCTGCGTTTGTCCTGTGTGGTTCAGCTCGTCTGACTGTGCTGCTTAGTTTACTCTGGTTCTGATTTCTTTACTTTCTGGAGGAGGCTCCTAAATCGGCAGGAGGCGGTTGAGGGATTTGTCCCAAGACACCGCTCCACTCTGGTGGTAGTCAAAAGTGACTATAGGCGGACGCGCTGAGCGGTCACGACTACCGGGTCCCAGGAGACGTCCTGGGCCCCGCGGGGTGAGGGCGAGAGCCCTCACATCAGGTTACTTCTGGAGGAGGCGGTTGCAGAATACCGCTCCTCATCAGTTTCTGTTTTCACCTCTTGTCTACAAACCCCGTCTGGGGTGATGATCTGTGCTCTTGGTTTGTCCTTGTTTGTGTGTCTGTGTCTCAATTTGACTTTGACGGACGTTATGGGACAGTCAACCTCTACTCCCCTAGACCTGGTAACTGGACATTTCAAAGATGTAAAAGAGCAAGTGCCCCTTGTTTATAAAGACGTTCCCGGGTCGCTACCGGGTCACAGATTACACCGTCGTCCTACTTTCACTTTTGCCTCCGGACTCCCGGAGGACTGTTTGCTCTGTCTCTCTGTCTGTCCGTGTGGCTGTACTGTGAGCCACACAGCTGAGCAGTTCTCCTGGGTGCCCCTCCCAATAGAGTCTCTTGCTTTGTCAGCACATGTGTCTCCTCGGACAATCCATTTCCGAGTGTTAGACAAGAACCCAGCTTCGGGCCCTGGAAGGTGTCCCCCTCTTCTTCGCTGAGACTGTCTTGACCACTCGGGGTACTCGGGGGCTGGCTTTCCTGCCAATGGACTGGACTGAGCGGCCGCAACTGGGACCCTTTTGTCCCTGGTCTCCTCCTGACGCAGACAGCTGGCCAGAGTGCCCCGACCGATAAGAAACAAAGAGACTTTATTGACCTCTAAACTTAGAAAATGAAGCTAGATCCTGCTTTGCGTCTGTCTAAGTATGTTTTGGTATGTCTTTGTCTCTGTGTAATAATTTTTGAGGCTAATTTGTAAATGAGCTCTATGTAATTGGCTTAAAAAAAGATAAGCGCTTACAAATCAAATAATTCTAAATTAAACGATAAATTTCAGGTTCATGTGAACTGGGAAATATTCAGTATTAAATACCTGATATTAATGTTTGTTGATCATTAACATCAAGTAGAATATTTTCATTGTACCTAGGTTTAATATAAGTTAAATATTATATCTGTAATTACCTCGAGTTAAAAAAAAATAGAAAAAAAAACTTCTAAAGATGTAAATGAGATATAAGCTTTTATATGATTATTCTTTAAGAATATCCATCTAAAATAGTCTCTCCAGATTGACATTACTTGAATTTTTAAGGGTTGTGCTAAGTGTGCCAAGTGTTAAAAGTTTATTAAATAATTAGGTCATTTCCAGATAAAATAAGATTTTGAAACATTTACTACTAAACACTAATTTCCTTTTACAGAGAAACTAAAGAGATTTGAGACTATAAGTGAATAATGTTTGGTGCCATCCTAAAATGTTCTAAGAAAACAAGGGTTTTAAAAATTATCACTGCTATTTATGTTCACCAATCTATAGAATGCTAATATAAGGGTCAGTTCTTGGTTGCTTAAGGAAAGTAAGATGTGTGTTTTCAGTAAAGAAGGTATAAAGAGTGAAATTACATTTTATAAAGGGAAAAAGAAATAGGTCTGATTTCTAGGTGGCTGTTTCAGGATGAGAGAGAAAAGGAATGGGTACAGAAAGTGACACGAATGTTTTGTAGAAAGTGGACCCCAAGAAAAGAGTTTTGTGCATAAATACGAGTTTTCTTGAGATGTTAAACTACCTTTGATAATAGATTTTAAGTTTATCTCTGAAGTGATCTGTTCTATGTTTACCTTTAAAATCTTTTGTTAATTTCAGCTAAGTGAGTAACTGTTGTTTCACAGTGACTTATATGATCTTATCTGACTGTTATAAACCCTTTTCATATTTATTGACAATACTTTCTAAGTCACTGCCCTCTGACTAACTTTGGAGTGCTTCAGAGGGCCCTTGAAACATCCCAAAGAGAGATATTAAACCAGTTGCATTTATTTAGTGGGTTAAATTACGTAAAAAAATATTATCAAATGAGTAATAAATCCACTCATGTTATAATGTATGATAAAATTACTAATACAGATAATCTAGAAATTATATGGAGTTCTTAACATTCTGATATGTCCTGGTATTCTAATGGAAAGCCTGATGACTTCACAAAAATTCGCAAAAGGACTGAATGAACCGCAAATATGCTTATAACTTTTATGGTTTTTATCTGAAAAATTACAGGTTAAAATCTTGTGTTTTCCAGGAGTAGGGAAAACCTTCCTCAAACTAATTATGAAAATAATTTGGTAAAATTATACATTATAAACAATACAATTAATATTTTCTATCTAACTTCTTCAGAAATTTGAAATTCTTAGGTTTCCAGTAAGCTTATCAAATGAGCTAAGAAGGTTATCTCACTAACAGGCACAAAAATCCCAAGGAATTTTGAGACCTTTAAGGGAAAAATTCACCTAGATTTGTTAGGCAAAATCTGTGATAAGCCTTTGGTGTGAGTTTCCCAGCCTTGTTTGAATTTAAAAGTTCAGTCTGAGATTCTATAAATGTTTCAACAAAATAAAAAAGTATAGGATCAATTATGGGTATATAAATCATCAGACCAAAATTAGTGCGAACAGACCTGTTTTGCAAACAAACTAGCCTTAATTTAGTTAAATTTGATAAAAGTGAGGGTAATTAAAAAAATGATGATGTTTCAATAAATGTTAAATCCCAGTTTGTTAATAGAGGTCTACCAATGGAGGTAGTAAGTAAGACTCAGTTCTTAGATAGTTCTTTGCTGTTATGTGATATTAATGTAAACTTTAATTGAATTCTTAAAGAACACCCTAAGTTTGTTTCTGAAGCTTATCTCAGTAATCTATCTTTGAATGAAGATCAGATGCCTCATGATCTGCAAACAGGACTGGAAAAAGACATAATTTAAGGGACTGTCTGTCTCCAACCTGGATAAAAAGACTTTATCAGAAGAAACTACACTATACCAGGATGGGAAGACGACATCAGAGGTGGACAGCTTGCCTAGGATGCTGGACCTGATTCGTATGATCATTTATAATGTTTTCTTGGCTTCTTGGACCTTTGCATATAAATCAAATGCTTTTCTGTCATAGATCTGATTCTAGGCTAGTTTTAGAAATCAATCCAATTGTTGGGTTTGTGGCCAATTGCCTGTGTCTAGTTCTGGGTTACCTTGGTAAGTTTCTCTGCTACAAGAGTCTGACTGGTTGGCCCCGAGAAAATTTACTTAAAAAATATTATAGTCATATTCAGGCCACTGAATATGAGATCCCCTCTCCAGGCCAATTAATAATGCCTGCTCTGACTCTGGCCATAAATTTGAGCTTTTTCCTATTGCTCAAGCTTGGTCGGAACAACAAGAAAAGTTTCAGCAAAGGAAAAAAATCTCCCACAATTATGGGATGGATTTATATAGATAACACCAGGTTATGGTAATTTAAGTTTAAAGTCTACTCTGTGTTAAAAAAATAATTAAATCATACTAGAGATAATCAGTCTAGTAATATTAAAAAAACTGGACTATGTGCCTTATAGACAGTGCCTTATAGACAATTTCCCTGGAAGATAAAGATTCTACAGAGTAAGTCAGATGATCTGATGTATACTGGGCTGCATTTAACAGAAGCTCGTGACCTAAGTCTTACTTGTGATTTTGCTGGTACTGCTGGCTATGTTGTTTGTATTTCACCTGTTTTGCAAGATTGCCCTTTCTTGCACTGCCAAGTGTGTGTCTGAAGCTTCTAATAAAGTAATACATAGTCCCATATGAGATCAATGATGGTAACAGTGTAACTCTAGATATGAGAAAAAGCAACAAGAGGAAATATTTTCCTGGACCAAGAGGCTAGTAAGACAGGTGGTCCAGAGAATTTTGGATATTGTTTTATGGCCTAGTCCAGTGACAGCACATTGAGTGGCCTGTCAACGGAATCTTTGCCAAACCTGAGAATGGACATTCTCAGCACCATGAGATAAAATGGTCATAAAATGCCCCCCTCAAAATCATGGTGAAGTTTTTGAGCAAAAAGGAGCTCTGCCAACGAAAGACTGACACTTGTCATCTACGTCTACAACGATTAAATCATGGCCACTGCAACTGCTGACTTTCAATGCCCCTGAGAAGAGTTCAGGGTGAAAATCAGGAATGAGGCACTCTGTGCTCTGGGAAAAACTGGCAGAACAGGCCTTCAGATAGTTAGATCTTTTCAGGAAAAGATTTTGCGAGTTCCAATTCTTGCATCTTCTCATATCTAGAAAAACACTGACATCATTAATGGTGACATCTGCTTTGACTATTAAAAAATTTTATGATTAAAAGTCAAAATAGAGTAGCTATGGCTCAGACATCCTGAGAAATAACTAGGTGATACTACGGGTATAATTTCAGATTAGACGTTGTATTACTAAACACTTGAGTTTTCTGAGTTGTGTCAGGCTTAGATGCTACCATTCTGAAAACAATGTCTGCTGGAAGCTAGTGACCTTACTTTTTACAAAACTAGGCAACTGGCTACCAGGCCACAAGTCTCCCCGAATTGCCAGGTCTAGACTGGGTTTCAGGCCTATTCATCTAAGAAAAATGAGATTTATTTTGTCTATTAAAATTCCAGATATTCCTCCTCCAGTTACTTCTAAGTGGGTCTGTTACAACAAAATGACAGACCAAGAAATCAAGATTTTAATCATACAAGGCTCAGATCTAGGACTTGGAGCTCTGAAATACTTCCAATTCAGTGTCTGTTCCCCAAGCTGAGGCAGTCCTATGCCCCAGTTTGACAAAAAGTTATCACAGTCATAGTTGCTCTGTTCCCTGAATTAAAACTGAACAGGATTTTGGGGCTCTGGAGTACAGATCTGTTCAGTATTCTCCATTTCTTATCTGTAAGATATAGGCTTCATTCAGCCTCCGTGACCTTCCCTGAGTTCAAAGGGTAAATGCTGGTTTCAGGGAAAAAAATGTATATATACGTTGACTTAGACCAAGAAAAGAGAGACTTCTGCTCTGCTAGGCAAGCCTATGTCCATGCACTGCAAGAAAAAGTTTAAAAAAAAAAAAAGAGAGAGACCTCAGCCCCAATTCCCAAAAAATATCTTGAGTATGAAGTCTCGCAGGGGAAAATTGTTAAAAAAAACAACACAACACTGATTAAAACCACCCACCCTGGACAGGCATCATGGTAACCATTTGCATGAGTTGTTTTATGACAGGAGATCCTGATAAGAAATACAGAACTGATGATCCACCACCGACAGGAAAAATTTGGAAAAAGTTTAAAAGAGACACTGCACGTCGGTAACATCCACCTTGGCTGAGCGATGACATAGAGTTCATTGAAGGCCCATGATTTGGCCTCCTCTGGGACTAGAGAAGGGGGGAATGTAGAGCCTAAGTGATTCCCTCTTAAAAAGAGGAGCTGCCATCTTGTGATAGAAGACATCACTCAAGTTCCCCCACCCCCAGGTCACCACCCTAGACACGACTGCCAATCAGGGGTTAGCGCGCGAAAATCCCCTCACCTACCCCATCCGAGCCCTCCTACCCTTTGTCTCTTTCCCTTAAAAATCTTGTACCATGCGGCTCGGGGCCGCCGCCCTCACTCCGCTGCGTCGGTGTGTGTATGTGCGGTCCGGACCCGGGTCTGTAATAAACTCCCTCTTGCGCTTGCATCGGTGAATGGCCTCCTGGTGGTTTGTGGAGATTGGGATCTGGGCACAACATAAGCATGCTGTGACTAGAGCAAAAAGGGGAAATGAGTACTGGGTAGACAAACGCAGTCTTGTCACCACTTCTTTGTGTTTCTGTGTGCTAGGAACCAGTTGAAGTCTGGAAGAGCTGGGTCCAATCCCTCTTTCCTGCCTCTGTTTACGGGCTGTGTGACCTTGGATAAGCTTCTTAACTTCTCTCAGCCTATATCCTTGTCTTTAAAGTAGGGATTATTAGAAGGACCAAAGATATGAAGTATGTACCGGCATTTTTATAGACTATGAAATGTTACAGAAATGAAAGAAATTCTTGTTTTATTTGTTCCTCTAGGTAGCCTCTGGAAGCAGGCAGGACAATTCTTATCTCTCCATTTGACTGAAAAAGAAATTAAAGCTCAGAGATATGAACTGACTTCTATAAAGAGGAAATCTGAGCCGTGTCTTTGTTAATAGACTGAACCTTGATCCCTGCCTGAGCCCTGAACTCACTTATCAACCAAGCCTTGATCCTGACATAAGTTTAAGTTCTGATCTTAGTTTTAGATGTACTTGAATGCTGGTTATAAACTGAACCTTGATCCCCACTTGAGTCTAAGCCCTGATCTTGATCTCTGAACTCTAATAAACAGAGGCCCTTTTCAACCATCTGGCAGTTTCCAAAGATGTCCCCTGGGCTCCACAGGATTAAATAAGGACAATGCTTATTCCCAGGCCCGGAGAACCATCATCCCAGAAAACCAGGTGTTCTCCCATGTCTCCCAGGTTTATCCAGATCTTGCAAACCAGGAGATAGCACAAACCAAGCCTGAGGGCCCCAGGGGGAGAGCTGAGCAGTTGTCCAGAGGAACAGGAGAAGAACAAGGCCTGCTTCCCTCTAGTAATTTTCCCAGCCCAGACAGCTGTAATGGGGAAAGTATTGAAATTTAAATCAGAGCCCCTTAACCTCTCTGCCCGCCTGCCGCCTGCTGCTACCGCTGCTGTGGTAATCTCAGGCTGGCTATCTCCTCCTGGGGAGAACGACAAACCGACTCAGGGATAGTGATAAATTTTCAATTTTATTTTAAAATATACCAGATGGGAGATTTTATTGGAGCCATAAATATGTCAAGAGCAATGTTGGTGTGTGATGGGCGATGCCCCCTCCTTGGGGCCTCTCTCTCTGTTTAGAAATTCCATCAGATTCTTAATAAGAGGCTCCAGTTTGACTGCAGCAAAATAGTCTCTATATTAAAGCAATTGAATTTCCATTTGCCAGACATCTTGTGCTTTAAGCTTCCAGGTTCCAGGGGTGTGGGGTTGCTAAGCCGATTCTAAATGAACCTAAACTAATAACTGCACAGCACGCTGGGGGCTGTGAAAAGAGTGGGAAGGGAGGGGAGGCGGGGAAGGGGAGGGGAAGGGAGGGCACACCACCAATCACAGACCTGGAGAAGGGAACGCAGGGACTACCTTCACCTCTCCAGATTCAGAGCCAGCCGGGCATGAATACCCCCCAAATGACTGAAGGAACACTCCCTCTTTTCGCCAAGGAGAGACTCAAGTCCAGAAAGAAGAGCAACGTGTCTGAATGCTGGCCCCTCTTCACCTATCATTGTTTTCTTTGCTGTCTTGGTTGATTTGACGTTAAACTAGCCTTTTAGGGGACACAGGGGGACACAGGGGTGGTAAGGTGGCCTGGGGCTTGTTGAGAGTAGGGCTGGGAGAAGACCTGGCCCTTCTCCCTCCAAAGTCTCCAAACACAGGAAGGTGTGTTCCTCCCAGGGGATTTCCTCCTGTGTTCTTGCCCATGTTCTCTCCCCAGACCCCCATCACCTCAACCCTGGCATCCAGTCTCTTCTCTGTCAAGTCACTCTTTGCTCTCACAGAGACCCTAACCCTTCACTGAGCCTCAAAGCATCTGGAACAGGAGAAGGGCTCAGGTCACAGACTCAAGGACATCAGAGGTCAGAGGATCCAAAGAAGGGAAAAATGAGGCTCAGAGAGGGGACATGGAATACAATTCCTCTAGAACAATCCAGGAGTGATGCCTACCCACAACCTTTCTACTTCATCCTGCTCCAGCCAACTTGAGCCAGGTGTCTAGGTGACACCTGCCCGGGTCTATGCAGCTCCAGACAACATCCAGGTTGTGAGAAACAGAGCCTCAGCAAGATATCACCTTTGTCAAAGGCAAGCTGCCTAACCTCCCTGAAGCTCTGTGTCTAAAAAATGACTACACACTTCTGGATCCCAAAAGCAAACAAGAATAACAGACACAGTGCTACTTATACCTCAAAGTATCCAAGAGCTTAAATGACATAATTCATAAAAATTGTTTAGCTTAATGCTGGCCCCTAGCATAATAGCTCCCAAAATGTTAGCTATTATTATTCCTTGGTTATTATTATTATTATTATTATTATTATTATTGTTTCCCTGGAAGTTTCTATTGGGTTCTATGCTCACCTTGGATTCATGTCCTCCCAAGTTGTCTGACACAGGATTCTATACATAGGAGCTGCTCCATGTCAAGTTAAATTGTTGAGACTGTTCCTTCCATTGGGCTAAGACATGGACTCTAGAGGCATTCAGAGCAGATTGAAATCCTGGTTTTTCATTTTCTTGATCTGCATGCTCGGTGTCTACTTTGAGCCTCAATTTCTTTATCTGTGAAATGGGTCAGTGATCCTTCTCCTGCCTTCCTTTCAAGGACCAGACCTAGAGAATCCTCTCTTAAACTGCGCTCTTTCTGCTTCCCCCAGCTTGTCTTGTCTCAGCAGCCCCACATGCCTGAGCCCCGAGGGGGTCCTGAGAGAGGCAGGGCTGGGGTCAGCTCTCACCACCTGCCCCATCTCCCCCACCCTAACCTGATCGTGCATGTCCAGGATGCTGTGTGCTGCCCTTCAGGGCTCCGCTACTGAAGATGGACTCCTGGCCGATATCAAGGCAGTGACCCTCCTCGTTTTGTGTGAGATGCTGGTGCTACAGATCTGATAATGCAGCTGGACGGCATGGACACATGGAATCCAGTAACAGGGACCACAGCCAACCCCACCATGGGGGCCACCCCACCGGACGATGACTAAATTCTCATTTATGGGGACAGTGGTTCTATCTTCTGAATGTGGAAATGTGCTTCTATTTCAGGAGAAGCTCATAGCTTTCATCAGAGGGATTCTAGAGCCCAAGAGTGTTTAGAACCAGGAGCTTAGTTCTCTACCCAGGGTCTGCCTCCTACCCCACCCCACATACCCTCAGCTGATGGGGAGAAGATATAGGAAGAGGAGGCACACACACCCGACAGCGGGTGTATCCCAACCCTTGGCAAGCCTTGGACAGGATGGCCAGGGCTGCCTGACACCCAAAGACCCACAAGATGAAACCTACAGGTGCTCAGGGAAGGGCCAAGTCTGAGTCTTCACAGCCTTGGACAAGCTCCTGTTCCTCTGCGGGGTCAGCAGCCACCCCACTGACCTCCAAAGTCCCTGCTGGCTCTGTTGTCCTCTACTCTGGTGGTACCCCCTTGGCTAGGGAGGGGTGTCTGATGGCCCAGTGCTCCATGGTGAAGGCCATTCCATCCCATTGACCTAACAACAACTGAATAGAGTGAAGCTTTGCAGGAAGCTCACCAAATCCCAGGCTCAATGGCAGCTGCTCACGGACCTCAGTCTTCATCATCTTCCATCTTAGAAGTGGAGAAAGTGAGCTCCAAGGAAGACAGATGCTCTGTCTAGCATTGATGTCACATAGCCAGGATGTGGGGGGCTGCCTGGGGTCTATGGGTGTGCCAGCTGCCAGGCCCTCCTAGAAGCCATCTCTTCAGAAGCTACAGTTCTGTGAGAGGCCAGGACACTTAGAAAGCTGAGTCAAGGCACATGCTCAAGATTACACGGCCGACAGGACAGAGGTGAGGCTCCAGGCTAAGTGTTGGAAGACTTCATTTCCTGGTCCCCAAACAAATGAACACATGGTTACCCTGCTTTGGGATGTACTATAATCTACACACTCATCCATTCATTTGCTCCACAAGTGTTCATTAAGCGCCTACACTGTATTTAGATACTAAGTGCTGGGGAGGGATTCGATGTTGATCAAGACAAACAAAAGTCCCTACCTTTTTGGAGCTTATATTTTTAATGGAGGAGAATGAGGAAAACAATAAATAAGTTAATTACAAAGTGTCAGAAGGTGATAAATCTGTGGAATGCAACAGAGCAGGGTCAGAAGGGTGGGGAGGGCCGGGAGGAGGCAGTTTGAAGTCAAGTGGTCAGGGCAGGCCTTGGTGAGAAGGCAGAAATCAAGAACAGACCTGAAGCAGCTGAAGAAGTGAGCCAACCATGAGGACCATGGGGAAGCGGGATGGCAGAGGAATGGTTATCTGTGAGAAGGCCCGGAGGTGGCAGTGGGCCTGAGGTACTTGAAGACAGTAGGGAGGTCAGTGTGGCTGGGACAGAGTGAACTGGGGATGAGTGGGAGGTAGGGAGGTGGGAAAGGTGATCGAGAGATATCATTAGAGCTTGGCATTAAAATTGTCATTGGAATGTGGGCCTTCATGGGTTAATCTGAAGATTTCTACCAATGATGGAGCTGTGGGCTCCTCACAGCCACATGTGGCAGCCAGCTGGGAGCAGAATGGGAGTTGGGGCATGATCCCTCATCTCCCCTGGGGCCCCCTCTCAACGTTTCCCTCCCCTCAGCTCTGCTTGTGATATGTCCCCAGGGGGGCCTGGTCAGCCAGGGTGGCAGAGGAAGGTTGGTGCCTCCCAGGGGAGCCTTCCTCACACTAGGAGGGGCTCGGTGTGAGCCCTCGAGGGCTTGGCTGTTACCAGGCCCTGCAGGAGTACTAAAAACCATTAGCCGGCAGACAAAATGCTCTGGAGGCCCATGAAGCCCACTGTGGAAGGCTGCAGCTAGGTTTGGAATTTAATGAAGGGCCCAAAGCCCAGCATATCACTCTATGCTGCATACTCCTCATACTACCCCTGCCCCCTCAGGCCTCTGATTATCCGACCCCTGGCCCAAGGAAACGCAGGCCCAGGGAAGGAAAGGGCTTGTCTGTGGCCACACAGCCCTGGAGTTCAGAGGTCTGGCTCAGGCTACCCTAGTAATCCAGACAGGGCAGCTACAGACCAGAGGAGGCTGCTACCTGCAGCCCAGGCAAGACAGCGTGTGCAAAGTGGGAAGTGGACATCACCTTGCAGGTAAGGCTGAAACCAGTGGGTTCTTGGGTTGAGTGTCTCCCCATCTGCTTACTGTGTGACTCCGAAAAGTGTCTAAGCATTCCTGGGCCCCCCGGTCTTCTATTTATAATATGAGCTTGGTCATACTTCTCTCTCAAGAGTGCTATGAGGGGGAATCCCCTGGAGGTCTAGTAGCTGAGACTCTGCGCTCCCACTGCAGGGGGCCCGGGTTTGATCCCTGGTCAGGGATCTAGATCCAGCATGCCACAAATGACAATTCATGTGCCAATGCTTAAGATTCCCCATGCCGCACTAAGACCCAGCACAGCCAAAAAAAAAAAAGATTTCTGCGAGAGTGTCAAGGAATATGGTCTTGTCGCCTCCCCAGGAGCAGCCCAGCCAACATCAGATGCTTTAGTGAGTTCTGGAGCCAGAAGTCCTGGCTTCCCACCCTGGCTTGGTCACTTACCAGCTGTGTGGCCTTGAGTACATTACTTAACCTCTCTGTGCCTCATTTTCCCAGCTGCAAAATGGAATTAATAATAGCTTCCCTTCAGCGGACTGCTGGGAAGATAAATGAATTCATCTGTTTAAAGCACTTAGGCTAATGCCTGGCACGGGATATGTGTTAAGCCTGATCACAGCACAACTCCAGGGGGCGCCTTTCACATACATATGAAGTGCAGCTCACAGCGTCCCCACCCTGATTATTTAGTCTTCTTCCTACTGCCTGCCCTCCCTCTAGTGAGAGTGGGTGAATGGAGGCTGCCAGGCTGCCCCATGGGCCAGGTCCCCAGGGCAGACCCTTGCCGGCTCATCCTGACCATCGATCGCCCAGCCGCCCGTGCAGGCAGCAAACCAGATGGGCACTTTTAACAGCTTTTTAATGTGCTGGAGCTCACTGAGCTTAGAGAGTGGGGGCACGTCAGGGGAGGCAGGGAAGCTTTCAAGGTCAGCCAGCGTCAGCCTGACCTTGAAGCCGAGTTCCCTCCAGCTCTGGGAGCTCTGGGAACCGCCAAGCCCAAGGCTGTCACGACTGGGACCCTGGGAGTTTCTCATCTGTCAAGGAGGCCCCCGGGGGGCCTGAGCTGAAGAAAAAAATATATATATAAAAAAAAGCAAGAAGAGGTGTTAAATGGATTAAAGAGGCAGGTGGCTGGGGCACAAAGACGTGTGAGGGAGAGGAGCCACAGAGCCCTCTGCCCAAGGTTCCGATGTTGGCTTCCACTTCTGTCACATGCCAGGAAAGTCCCCCAAGCAGAAGAGGCTGGCAAGATAAATGACTTCCCCTTCATCTCATCGCCTTCTCACCGTCTCCTCAGCAGGACAGCTCTGCTTGCTTTGTCCTGCAGATTAATGAAAATCAGGGTCGGCTCCCTGAGAGATGGCTCAATTATCAGCTCCCCCCACAGAGCACCTGGCTCCCTGAGGGCAGAAATCGGGTGGCCCCCACCCTTGCAAAGTGGGGCCACTCACCAGGCCATCCTGCTTCCTTCCCAAGGCCTGCACCCTCCCTGGAGAGGGCAGGCATTCTCCAGGGACAGCTTAGCACCTTCACCGGGCCCCGCCGCAGGCCTGTCTGGGCAAGCCGAGACCTTGGCCGTTTCCAGCTGCTGCTTGGAGCAGGTCCTTGGCCATTGGCCTCAACTCCCCCACGTGGTCTGAGCATCTTACAGTTCGTGTAGTACCTTAGTACCTCTGCTCCTGTCGCTAGCCTCGTAAGGTGGTGCCCGTCACAAGTCCACTTGACACACAAGGAAACTGAGGTGCAGGGGGTTGGGACAATTTGCTAGAGTTGCTAAGCCAGTGGGCAGGGGAGAGGGGAGTCGGAATTCAAATCTGAGGGTTGGTTCCCAGGCCGGACTCAGCCCTCTCAGTGGTGGGTCAGGTTCCCAGGGACCCCAGAGAGAACAAGAGCAGGGGCGGCCCCCTCCCAACTTCCTTCTGCCCAGAGTCTGGGCCGTGGCCAGGGTACCATGGGGAAGGAGGGCCAGGCCCCTTCCAAAGAGATGTCATGGGAAACTCAGGGCTTCAGACATCCCTGGTGTCCACCACACTCCGGCAAAGCCCAAAGGGATGAGGGGATTTCAGACCCCTTGGAAGGCTCCCTGAGCTGGGAACCAGGCAGTCCCGTTCATGCCCCAGCTCTGCCCTGGGCTAGGAGGGGCCTTGGATGGGTTCCTGCCCGTCTCTGCCCTTGGTTCCCCCATCTCTGAAATAGAAGGTGAGGAGTGTGGACTAGAAGATCTCTCTGGCTCACACACAGAAGATCTGGCCCTCCACTCACTTTAAATTGGCCTAGGTGGAGGAGCTGAGCCCACTGCCCACAGCATAGGAATTCAGCATAGGGACTGGGGGTGGAAATTCAGGGACTAGGGTCCTGGCAGCAGGCTGCAAGCCATCCGCAGAACCCAAACTTTCCCACAGATGCAGCCCAGCCCCCCAGAGCAGGCCCCACAGTTCCCACTGCAGCCCTTCCAAGAGGAAACCGCAATGCGTGCAGAAGCCAAGCAGAAAATAAACAGAAAGCAATGTCCCTAGGACCTTGAGGCCCTGGGCCCAGCCTGAGGCAGCCCAACAGAAGGCAGCCACGACCAGAGTAGATTCCCGCTGAACCTGTCTGGACTAGCCTGCCCATCTTCCCACCCCCACCACTGAGGGGGGAGTTGCTGCCTCCCTGCCCCCTGCTCCGACCCCAAAAATGCTCTGCTTCCCACTACGAGTCAGGGGCCAAGAAAACAGACTGGGTACCAGGAGATGGAGTCAGCCTGGTGCTGACTCACTGGATAGGGCAAGCCCCATCCCTCCCTGGGCCTCACTGTTCTCACCTGAACAATGGGCGCAGCACATCAGCTGCTTTCTAAAGCTATTCCTGAATGTTCAGAGTTTGATCCTAGAAGCTGGCACAGGGTAGTTGGCTAAGAAGGGAGAATAGAGGGGTCTGGCTGAGGAACTCTATCAGGGGGCCCTGCATGGGCATTTAATCTAGGCCTCCCTCCCCGTCCACATCCTGTTGTGTAGATGAAGAGACCGAGGTTTTCCCAGGCCAGCCACACCGAGATGGAGTTGGGAGTCCTGGCTCCAAGGTTCTGAGCCCAAGGCCTTGAGGAGATTCTGGCAGGCCCTGTCAAGCACAGGGCAGGCTGGGTGGCAGGCAGAGCAGTGGGGTGTGGAGGAGGGTTTGTCCCCCTCCTCTTCTACCCCTCCCCTCAGCTTTTCTCACAGGGCCTGGCCTCTGGCGGGGCTTCTGTTAAGTGAAGGGGTAAGTGAAGGAGGACAGGAAGTCAGCTGACCTGCAGGACATGTCCCCTGGGGATGGAGTTGGGTGAGCAGAGGGTGTGGGGGCATCTCTCCTCCCAAACAGAGACAGAGCCCCTCCTGCCCGCCACCTCTGCCACCCCTGCCACTTGTCACTGCCCTGGTCGTCCCTGGCCCTCCAAGGGACATTCACAAGCAGCCTTCTGAGTAGCAGAGTCCCAGCCAAAGTCTCTCAAGTAGACAGCATTCTCACTCCCGAGCCATCCTGTCATGGAGGACAGTCATTCCCATTTGATCACAGACTCGCCCATTTCACAGAGTTGGTGAGGGAAGCTTGAGGTTAAGGCTCCAGCCTTCAAACTCCCAAGTTCAGATCTGAATCTATGCAGGAGGTATCTGCTTCAGCACCCAGCCCAGGCCCAGCAGACACAGAGAAGTTCTGCCAGCGTCACTCCTACTTGGGCTCAGATCTTTCCAGGGCATGTCTTTCTGCCATCTCTCCCCACCCCACCCCCCTCCCCCAACCCCTGAAAGTCCTTCTTAGGACTTTCACAGGACACAGACGCACCTCCCTAGGGAGGCTGCTGGCTGCAGCTCCTGTTTCGAGCTGAAGTTCCTGCTGCCCTGGAGTCAGGGCCTACAGCAGCCAGCCCTCAAGGCCTCATGGGCACAGGGTGGCATGGCCACACAGCCACAGAACTTGGAGTTGAGAGCCCTTCTCCCTGCTGAGCAGGCTAAAGCCTTAATCCACTTACACAAAGTCCCCTGAATCCTTCCTGGGGGGAAGGCGGTGGGGCACAAATTGGATTATTCCACTGATGCAGAGGCTTGCTCCCATGAGGACCAGCGGCTGCATCCCTACACATGGCTGCAGGCTCCCCTCTCCAGCACACACATCCCTCACTCCCCATTACCCACCCCTGCCCCCTGCATCCAGGCCTCCAGGGACCCTTGCAGTCAGGAATATGGAGATCCCACAGTGGTGTCTTTCCCTCCTTCCATCCCTGGGGAGGGACAGGTCTGGGATAAATTGACCTGATGGTTTAGCCTAGGGATGGGGTATCTGATAGGAACTGCTGAGGAAGACACAGTCTGAGAGTAATATATACACTGAAAATACACACTTCCCAGAAAATGGTGACATGGGGGATGCTTCTCTTCAGTCCTTTCACCCACTTTCCATAGGCCTATGCAGAGGCCTTCCTGGTCAGAAGAAAAATGTTTAGCAAACTCTCTTCCAATAAAATTTCAGACCAGCCAGAGCTAGAGTAGCCTCAAAGGAAGAGACAGCAACTGATGGAAATTTAGACATTCTCAAAAGAGATCATTTTTAAAAGAGAGAGAGAGAATTTGGATCAGTAATCTTCTCTGGTGTTCTTAAAAGCCCAAGGTTATGTTTCTACCCATGTATGTGAGTGAGGGCAAGACAGTGTTGGTATCCACAGAGGGAGGCAGGCAGTGCTGTGAAAACACAGGTCCACACAAAAACTTGTACAGGAGGATCCATAGCGAGTTCATTCATAATACTGAATGAAATAAGCCCAAACTAGGAACAACCCCAATGTCTATCAACATTGGATAGCCTGTGGTACATTGATACAAGTGGAATACTACTCAGCTGTCTAAAGGAATGAACTGCTGATACATGTCAGCACGTGAACGAACCTCAGTCATTACGCTGAGTTTGGAAACATCAGGGCACCTGCGAGGACATACTGCATGATTCCACTGATGTGAAAAGCCATAATGAGTTTGGTGATAGCAATCAGAAGATTGGGCACCTCAGGGTGGAAGAGGGGGTGACAGGGAGGCATGAGAGAACTTTGTGGAGTGATGTGACAGAAGCATTCTGCATCTTGACTGGGGTGGTGGGTGTATGTATGTGGACAACTACCCTTAAGGCTGTATAAAGATTTTATCTCAATAAATAAATATGTAAATAATAATACAAGCATGCCAAATAGCATTTAGTCAGTTAAATCTTTATTTGAAATAATTGTAAATGTATAGCAAGGTTGTAAGACCAAGCCAAAGAACTCCCATTTATCCTTCACCCAAATTCTTTAACAACTAACATTTATATTTATCCCATCATTTTCTCTGTATGTATATATACATATTACTATAATTGCAATATATATACAAGTATACACAAATATGGGCTTCCCTGTGGCTCAGTGGTAAAGAATCTGCCTGCATTACAGGAGACACAGGAGATGTGGGTTCGATCCCAGGGTCGGGACTATCCCCTAGAGGAGGGCAAGGCAACTTGCTCCAGTATTCTTGTCTGGAGAATCCCATGGACAGAGGAGTCTAGTGGGCTACAGTCCATAGGTTTGCAAACAGTTGGACACCAATGAAGAGACTGAGCATGCACGTACTCATATCCACATATGTGTTTTTTTCTGAGCCATTTGAGAGTAGCCTGCCTAATCATTTTGAGATTCATCCATGTAGCTGCATGTATCAGCAATTCATTGCTTTTTATGGCTCAGTAGTGTTCCATTGTATCAAAGTACCAAAGTTTACCCATTGTTGATGGACATTAGGGTGGTTCCTAGCTTTTGGTTAAGCCTGCTATGAATATTACCTCCCAATAGTTCAGTGCATAGTTCCCAAGAACGAGGATATTTTCTTGTTTCTGTTATCAAAATTGGAATATTAACATTAATAGAATATGACCTAATCGATAGACCTTCTTATTAAAATTTTGCTATTTGTCCCAATAAGGTCTTTTATTAAAAATTTTTTTCTTCTGATCCAGGATTGGATCCAAAAAGTTGCATTTAGTTGTCATGTCTTTTTAGACTCATTTAATTTGGAATAATTCCTCAGCCTTTCTTTGTCTTTCATGAGCTTGACATTTCTGAAGAGTACAGGCTGGTTATTTTAATGAATGTTCTTCACTCTGGGCTTGTCTGGTGTTTCCTCATGATTAGATTCAGGTTATTAATTTTTGGCAAGATTATCACAGAAATGACATTATGTTCTTCTTGGCACATCATCTCAGGAGGTACCTGTTGTCTGTTTGTTCTATTCCTAGTGACACCAACTTGAGTCGCTGGTTAAGGGAAGGTCTACTGCCATAGAATTATGACTTTTCCAATTGTATTTAACAAATATTTTGGGGAGAATCATCTGAAGACTATGACCACCCTGTGTATCAAACTTTTCACCCACTAATTTTAGTGTCCATTGATAATTCTTGCCTGAATCAATTATTACTATGATGATGGCTAAATGTGATTTTCTAATCCCATAATTTCCTCTTTATTTATTAGTTCAAGAGCTATTATAAGGAAGAGCTTCCCCCTCCATGTATTTATTTGTACTCATTACATTATATTTGTATCAACTCATGAATTCTTATTTTATTCACTGGGTCATAATTCTTTCCTATCACTATTTATTTTGATGCTTCCATGGTCCCAGATGTGGCTGCTGGGAGCCCCTTCAAACTGGTGCCTGTGTCCTTTTGACATTTCCTCATTTTTCTCTGAGCATTTCCTCACTTTCAGACTCAGCATGTACTTGCCCAGGAATCAGCCATCTGCCAAGAAGCCCTTGTTTGTTTTAGCAGAGAATGGTCCAGAAGGTAGAATATCCATAACCATATCTATTTTAGTCAAAGCTATAGTTTTTCCAGTAGTCATGTACGGATGTGAGAGTTGGACTATAAAGAAAGCTGAGAGCCAAAGAATTGATGCTTTTGAACTTGGATGGCATCACCGACTCAACGGACATGAATTTGAGTAAACTCCAGGAGTTGGTGACAGACAGAGAAGCCTGGCGTGCTGCAGTCCATGGGGTCGCAAAGAGTCGGATATGACTGAGCAACTGAACTGAACAGAACTAAACTGACATCTATTTTAATATCTATTTGTTAACTCATGAGCTCATATTGTTACATCCTAGAGGAACATTCTTGTCCTCCCTGTTGCCATATTTGTAACTCACTTCTCCAACAGCAAAAAACCTAGATCCATGACTTTCATCACATTTACTCATTTATTCAGTCCTAGAACACAAAGAAAGTAATTTCAGAACTGATTACCTGAGCAGTTCACCAACAAAGGTCCATCTAGTAAAAGCTATGGTTCTTCCAGTAGTCATGTATGGATGTGACAGTTGGACTACAAAGAAGGCTGAGCACCGAAGAATTGATGCTTTTGAACTGTGGTGTTGGAGAAGACTCCTGAAAGTCCCTTGGACTGCAAAGAGATCAATCCAGTCAATTCTAAAGGAAATCAATCCTGAATATTCATTGGAAGGACTAATGCTAAAGCTCTAATATTTGGCCACTTGATGCGAAGAGTCGACTCCTTGAAAAATACCCTGCTGCTGGGAAAGATTGAAGGCAGGAGGAGAAGGGGACGACAGAGGAAGAGATGATTGACTGGCATCACCAGCTCAATGGACATGAGTTTGAGCAAGCTCCGGGAGACGGTAAAGGACAGGGAAGCCTGGCATGCTGCAGTCCATGGGGGTTGCAAAGAGTCAGACATGACTCTGCGACTGAACAACAACAGCCACTGTGAAGAGTAAAACTGCTAACTTGAGTTTGATATTTTTGTGGCCCTTTTTCATCCTTTGTCTGGGTGTGCCGAGCTTTCCTGTGCTTAGTCGCTCAGTTGTATCTGACTCCTTGCGATCCCATGGGCTGTAGCCTGCCAGGCTCCTCTGTCCATGGGGATTCTCCAGGCAAGAATACTGGAGTGGGTTGCCATGCCCTCCTCCAGGGGATCTTCCCAGCCCAGGGATGGAACCCAGATCTCCTGAATTGAATTCTTTACCGCCTGAGCCACGAGGAAAGCCTTGTCTGGGAGTATGTAGTCAAAATACTGTGTTCAAAACCTTCTTGAATTTTTTTCTCTTTCAGCATGGTTATGTTATTCATTTGAAATACAGTTAGGTTTGTTTGTGTTTGTATTTCATTTTAGGAATTTCCCCCATCTTTTATTATTGTTGCTGTTGTTATTATTATTACTATTTGAGTACATAAAGCTTTAACATGGTTCCAAAAGTCAATTCTAGTCCAAAAAGTTATGCAGAGAGCAATACTTATAGCCCTCTCACCCCATTCCCACTCAACCTCTGAGGGTAGTTGGTCTCATTAGTTTACCCTTCCTGTGTTTCTTTTTGAAAAATCAGTCATATAAAATTTCCTACTTCTTTTTCTTTCTGTCATGAAATTTTACATGCTATAGGTATAGTTTTGACTTTGAGTTTTTCATTTAATATCACATCTGGGGATCACTCTGTTTCAGTTTATGGAGACTGTCCTCAGTTTTAAAAAGTTTGCTTGTTTACTGAAGAGTAACACACACAGAAAGTGGTGTTAGAAGTTAGGGACTTCTTTTTTTAAATTAATTAACTTATCTTAATTGGAGGATTATTACTTTACAATACTGTGATGGCTTTTGCCATCCATCAACACGAATCAGCCACGGGTGCACACGTGTCCCCCCATCCTAAACCCCCCTCCACCTGCCTCCCCAGAAGTTAGGGACTTCTGGGGTATTGGTTACCAGGGTGGTGGGGGGGGGTCACTTGATTTAAGTTTTGCCCGGTTTGAATGCTGTATATAAGCAGGTTCACATAATGTTTACTCTTTGGTATCTGCTCCTTTTGCTTAGCATTATGTTTGTGACGTTTATCTACCTATTTCTATGCAGTTGTCATTTGTTCATTCGTGTTGCTGTTTAGAATTGCACTGTATAAATATGTTAGAATATTTTTATCCATTATATTGTTAATGGGCATTTGGGAATTTCCAGGCTGCTTTCTGCTTTATGGCTATTGCTGCCGTGAACTTTCTAGTACCTAGAATGTGTTCGGAACATAGGGGCGGAGTTGCTGAGTTATCAGGTTTGCACATGTTCAGCTTTAGCAGATGCTGTTAGACACTTTTGTAAAGTGCTACTGTGCCAGTTTACATTCCTACCAGCCATGTGTAAGAGTTCCAGTTGTTCAATTCTGCTCCCAATTTTACTAACATGTGGGTTTTCTTCCTCACACCAAGCAATTCTGTGACACCAGCTGGGCCATCCATAATTCAACTGAGTTCTGATGCTATCTCCTGGAGATAGCATCAGATCCCCAGGGGTTAGGGGCTGAGTCCTACAAGACTGCTCCCACCACCTAATCTCAAGTTCAGTGCTTCTGACCTGCTGACTACAGACTGGAGGAGGTTCCAATGCCCCCTCCTTGGTTTGATTAATCTTCTAGAGCAGCTTACAGAACTCAAAAAACATTTGCGTTGTCCAGTTCCTAAGTCATGGAAGACTCTTTGCAACCCCATGGGCTGTAGCCCACTAGGCTCCTCTGTCCATGGGATTCTCCAGGGAAGAATACTGGAGTGGATTGTTATATCCATCTCCAGGGGATCTTCCTGAGCCAGGGATTGAACCTGAGTCTCCTGTGTCTCCTGCACTGTAGGCAGATTCCTTACCTACTGAGCCACCAGGGAAGCCCCCAAAACATTTACTAACCAGATTATTGGTTTATAAGGAAAAGATTTAACTCAGGAACAGCCAGATGGAAGAGACAGAAAGGGTAAGGTGATACGGGGGAGGGCGCAGAACTAGCATGTCCTGTGAGTGCTGCTCTCCCCGTACCTCTACATGTCCGCCATACAGAAGCTCCCTAAATTCAGTCCTTTTGGGTTTTTATGGAGATTTCATGACATAAGCCCAGTTGGTTAAATCTCTAGCCATTGGTGATTGAACCTAATCTGTAGCCTCTTTCCTCTCTCTGGAGGTTGGGGATAGGAGAGGGAAATAGGGGTGGAGAATGAGACTGAAATGTCCAAACTCTCTAATTACATGTGGTTGCTTCCTCTGGTGACCAAACCCCATCCTTCGGTGATCCCAGGCACTTTCCTAAAGTCACTTCAATAACATAACAAAAAACACTTGTATTCCTCTCATCCTAGGAAATTCCAAGTATTGGAGAACTCTGTGCCAGGAACAGGACAAAGATTAAATATATATTACTTATTATAAATCGTAATATCACACTCACCAACATCAAACAAACAGCACGTCTCCCCTCTATCACCACCACCAAACTGGCCTTCTGTGAGAAGCAGGCTGGTATAATGAAGGGGCTCTGGCCTTGAAATCTGAAGACCTGGCTCTGCCAACCCTAATTGGCTGAGTTGTGTGATCTTGACTTATCTAAGCCTTAGTTTTCTTCTCTGTGCAATGGGTATAATGGCCCTCATCCTGCTTTTGCGACAGATACCAACTAGCATCAGAAGTGATGGAGTCTCCAGGCCACTTTCACCCAAGCCTGGCTCCCTACTTCCTGGGCACCAGCTATACATGAGACAGAGATACACTCACCCACATGCCAGTCCCATGCTTGCTTCTGTCCAGGGTCATTTTCTTTCTTCAGTGGGATCTTGTGGATTCCTCTAGCAGAAAGCTTCCCTGATCACCTCCATCTTTCCTCTTTATAACAGAGAGCCTAGACCAGAAAGAGCAAAGCATGAACCCATTTGCCTTTGGGTGGCTCCGCTGCCTGTGATCTAAGGCTGGTTTCCAGACACAGGGATGGGGATCTGGGGACTGCCTGCAGCATCTCTGGGGCGCTTTGCAAACTGCTGCGCTGGTGCTTTTTGGTGTATTGCTAGAGAAGGACATCTGAGTGCTGCAGCAGATGAGAAATAGACAAGTTATCTTTGCATATTTAGAGCTGCCAAAGAAAGATGCAAGCAACTGCCATGTGCCTTTGTGTCAGTGAAGAAAACAGAGCATCCCCCAAGCAGGACCCCCGAATCCCCTCAGAGAGCCCACGGGAGGAGTGTGTTCCCAGCTTTCTATTCCTCAGCTCACCTGGACGTTCCAATCTGGGCCAGGCTTAGATTTAGAAGCACTGCCCCTCCTCCTCTGTAAGGAGGGATTGAGCATGGCACTGTGCAGGCCCTAAGTGGGGTTCTGAAGTGTGTCCTTGCCATGGATGCAGAGGTCCTTGTGGGGAAGCTGAAATACAGACAGAAACAACTGAGAAGTATGTTCCAGCAGAGGCCCAGATGGCCTTTAAATAGAAAAGGGAAAGAAAGTGAAAGTGAAGTCGCCCAGTCATGTCTGACTCTTTGTGACCCCATGGACTATAGCCTACCAGGCTCCTCAGTCCATGGAATTTTCCAGGCAAGAGTACTGGAGTGGGTGGCTGTCTCCTTTTCCAGGGGTTCTTCCCGATCCAGGGATTGAACCTGGATCTCCTGCATTGCAGGCAGATGCTTTACCATCTGAGTCACCAGGGAAATCCCAAAACTAGAAGGTAGATGGCTAATGGGGATCAGCTAAGAGGGAGGAAACGTGTTCCAGGCCCAGGTTACAGCCTTAGTGCAGACACAGAGATGGGGACCTGGGCATGTTCATGGGATGAATGATGAAGGGATGGTGGTTATATCTCCAAGGGCCTTGAAAACCTGGCTGATGAGGTGAGATCTTATCCCATGGGTAATGTCCAGGGAGATCTACAAGGAGATCAAACCAGTCACTCCTAAAGGAAATCAATCCTGAATATGCATTGGAAGGACTTCTGCTGAAGCTGAAGGTCCAGTCCTTTGGCCACCTGATGAGACAAGCCAGCTCATTAGAAAAGACCCTGATACCTGGAAAGATTGAAGGCAAAAGGAGAATGGGGCAGCAGAGGATGAGATGGTAGGATGGCATCACTGGCTCAATGGACATGAATTTGAGTCAACTTGGAGATAGTGGAGGACAGAGAAGCCTGGTGTGCTGCAGTCCATGCAGTCACAAAGAGTCAGACATGACTGAATAATAGCAAAAATGGCCACAGAGTTACTGGTGCTTTTGAGGGGGTGGGTATGGGGTGGCATAATCAGAGGTGATCACACATGCTCACCTGTGGAAGGTCCTGAGCCAATGGTCTCCCCAACTTGCTTCCACCATTTGAACTCCCTTCCTTAGGAAGATGAAGACTTATCCAGCACCAAGAGGCCCTGCTAAAGGAAAAACTCTAGTTATCAGTGCAGACTTTGATGTGATTAGCTACTCAGCCTGTGATCCTTAGAAAGCTATGATTCCAGGGGCCAGGTCCAGACCATGTGTTTGTGAGACTTGTCGTTCAGTCACTCATTTGTTGTTTAGTCACTCAATGACTGATTCATTGTTCAGTCATTTCCAACTCTTTGTGACCCCATGGACTGCAACATGCCAGGCTTCCCTGTCCTTCACCATTTCCCTGAATTTGTGAGGGTGGGCAAAGGCAGTATTTGTTAATCATCAGCCAGTGCCAGGCAGCAGGCTCAGTGTTCTTTGTTCAATATCTCCCTGTAACAGCTCTAGCAGAAAAGGATTAGTCCTATTTCACAGAGGAAGAAACTGAAGTCTGGGGCAGGCTGAATTATCCACGCAGTGAGTCTGTCCACACAGCCTGACCCTGCGATGATGCCCCAGGCAAGGTGTGTGTGACGCCCTCCTCCAGAAGTCTAGTGTGGAGGGAATTCTGGGTCTAGTGCCTACTTGGTCCCCGTGGTGCAGTCCCAGCACCTCCAAATGCCCTTCCCCAAAGAGCAACCCTGATGAGCTCCCCAGCTGAGTGTGCCTGCCCAAAGGTGCAGGGTTGCAGCCTTTTCACGGCACAACACAAGACATCAACAGGAAGAGGGAAATTGTGTTCAAATTAGACACAATCGTCTTGATGTCCCTGGGGTCCTCCCACTAAGGGAGCACGCTCTGCAGTGTTTTATGCTTTTAAAAAATGCTGCCACATAATTCTTCCAACTGCCAAGTTTGTGAAACAACGTTCTTAACATTCTCTTCAAATAGCGGACAGAGTGTCATTTCACTCAAAGGGCTGGATTCTCTGGCAACTCGTTCAACAAGCTCTTAAATATCTGCTATGGTTGATGTATGGCAAAAGCCATCACAATATGGTCAAGTAATTATCCTCCAATTATAATAAATAAAAATTTTTAAAAAAAGAATGCCTATATACCAGGGGAAAAAGTCTGCTATGGACCGAGCACCGTGCTAGGATGTGAAACTCCATCTGCATGTGCCAGGGTCAGAGGGGAAGAAGACACTCTATAGGGTTAGAACCCTAGCAACAGTGGCCAGGCGTGAGCCATGATTAGCTCTTCAGCGATGGGCTGGGTATGGTGGGAAGAAGGATACAGGGCCCTCGTGGGGATTCAGACAGGTGAGTGGCCTGGACCAGACCTTCAAGGAACATGGTTTTCTAGGATGGAGGTAAAGGGTGACAGTGGGGAAGGGAATTGCAGTCTAAAGACTGGCTTGAGTGGAGAGGAGAGGAGAAAGGACTAGGAGGGGTGGGAAAATGAGATGGCCCTTCTGGACGGGCTGTGGGAGACAGCTTCAGTCCCACAGCAGTGCTCCTCCCGACGCCCTGCCTTAGTTCCCTTTACTCAGCGCCTTACTCACAACCTTTATAGACTCTTGTGGTTTCCCAAACAACCAAGCTGTTTCACACCTCTGAGCCTTCACTCACACTGTCCCCTCTTCCTAGGATGCCCCCATCCTGTTCCTCTTCTTCCTCGAAAGACACTGTTTGATGCTCAGCCTGGTCTTCACCTCCTCACAAAGCCTCAAACTGAGATCCATGCCTTGGGCCCCAACTCTCCCTGGTCACAGAGTTGTTTGTTTTCTCATCTGTCTCCCTCCCAGGATTGTGAGTGACTTTGGGGAAGGAGTTGGGTGTTGGCCCCACAATGAGTCATGAGTGGAGGGTTGGTAAGTGAAAGAGCTGGGAAAACTCACAGCATCGATGATGCCGCTGTGTCCATACTCAAGCTTCTGTTTATTCTGCCGCCATGTAAAAGTCATCTATTTTTCATCAAAAGAGAAAATGAAATCAGAGAACCATCAGTTTCTCTAATCTGTTTTCCTAAGCAGCGTTTAGACTCTGTCATAGTGTTAGGTCACTTAGGACTTTAGGCTTTCCCCGTCTATGTGTGAAGCCACCTCTTCTCTGAAGCCCCGTCCTGGATGGTCCAGATCTCTAAGCCACGGCTGGTCACCTCATGGAACCCAAGGGCCTTGGAGCTTCCTCTTATCTTCACATCTTTAAATGAGACCCAGCATTCCCCAAACCCCATCCCAGCTCTCTCTCCTCTAGCTCTCCGCTTTCAGTTTCTCAGTTTCTTCCACAACATTGGCTTCACAGACCAGCCACATGTTCCTTCTGAAGCCTCCACCTCGTTTTCCAAAATGGCAGCCCCAGGTTCATGCAGATATGTTCTGTTTTGCATATAGTATCTTTCTTTTCTTTTCTGCCGCACTGCATGGCATGTGGAAACTTCCCTGTCCAGGGATCGAACCCCACCCCCTGCAGTGTAAGAGAGGAGTCTTAACCACTGGACCACCAGGGAAATCCTTGCTGTGATATCTTTTAAAAAGTTTAAATTAGCTGCTAAACATTTGAAATTCAACAAATTTTCATGAGTGAACTCACTTTATAATAATTTTTCAAGCTGTACACCTAAGAATTCATGCACTTTTCTGTATGTATACTTCAATTTAAAATGTTGTTTTAATCTGCAGATTTCGTATTCAAAATCCTGATTCCCACCTTTTCTTGAACACTTGGTAGGTCTGCACTGCTGGACCTTTATTCTACATGAGCTCTGGCTGGCAGCTTCCTCCTTCACCAAAAACACCACTTCTCCCATTTTCCCATAGTCTCCACCACTTTATTCAACTCACAGCCACATTTCTCATTTGTGTACCTGAATTGGCATCCGAACCAGTTCTCTTTGTGTGTTCCAAAACTTTTTTTCTCACTGCCTCCTGGATGTTCTATGGGTACCTCAAAGTTAGCACATCATGATTGAACTCACATCCTTTCCCCCTGCGCCCTAAACCTCTCCGAATCCTGAACGATGAATCATAGCCCACCCAGTCACCTGAGGCAAAGGCCTGGGCATCTCTGGGACTCCTGCCTCTCTCTCATCCTGCTAACGATTCACCAACAACTCTCATGATTCTGGGAACCTGCCTGGGCCAAGCCTCGGTCATCCCTGGCTGGGACCACAGGAGCTAATGTGGATGGATCTTCCTGCCTCCACTCCTGCCCGTCAAGTCTGCTGAGCCCTTTGCAGCCAGAAAGGTCTTTAAAATACAACATGACCATGTCACTTCCTGACTAGACCTTTTCTGATGGCTTCTTATTCTTGGGGGAAAATCTAAACTCCTTTTAAGGAAAAAAATCCAAACTACAAGGGCCTAGAACCAGGGTCTGTCTCTTTCCAGCCTTTTCTCACGCCCTCCCCTATTTTCTCTCCATACCATACATTCTCACCATATTTTAGCTCATTACCCTCCATATTATTTTAGTTATTTTAAGTAAGAGATATGATCTTTATATAGTAAACTGTATACATCTTATGTTACAGCCTGACTGATATTTTTTCTCCAATTTTTTCCTTGTGATAAAATACATTAAAATGACTATATTAAGCATTTTAAGCATATAGTTCTGCGGTATTAAATACATTCGTAATGCTGTATAACCATCACTATCACCCATCTCCATAACTTTTTCATCAAGTATAACTGAAACTCTGCACACATTAAACAATAACTCCCCATTTCCCCATCCTCCCAGTCCCTGGCAACCACCATCTACTTTCTAGCTCTATGCTTTTGACTACTCTAGGTGCTTCACAGAAGTGGAATCATACAGTACTTGTCCTTTTTTTTTCACTTAGCATGACCTCAAGTTTCATCCATGTTGTAGCACGCTGCAGAATTTCCTTCCTTTTTAAGGTAAAACAAAACTGCCCCATAAGTGTAACTGTGGTTTGCTTATTCATTCATCAGTCAATGGACACTTGGGTTGCTTCTGTGGTTTCAGCTTCATTGATTTTTACATATGTAAACAGCTATGTAATCACTACTCAGCCTGAGGCCCAGAACATTTTGGTACCCCAGGAGTCTCTTCATGTTCTTTTTAGGCAAACCTACCATTCCTATTATTCAAACAACTTTACCATAGATTAGCTTTGCCTGTTTTTGACTCTCATATACATGAAAGCATACAGTATGTATCCTTTTCTGTCTGAAATGTTTGCTCAGTGTTATGTCTGTGAAATTCATCCATGTTGTTGTGGGTATTAGTTGTTCATTCTCGTTGCCATGCACTATTCCACTGAATAAATATGCCGCTATTTATGCATCCCACTGTTAATGGACATTTGGGTATGTTATGGAATGAATTGTGTCCTGCCAAAATTCATGAATTGAATCCCTAACTACCAACGTAACTGTATGTGGAAACTGGGCCTTTAAGGAGGTTATTAGGGTTAAAAGAGATCACCACAGTGGGGCCCTAATCCAACAGGACTGGTGTCCTTATAAGAAGAGGGAGAAGAAGTAGGAAGGAAAGGCCAGGTGAAAACAAGAAGGTGGCAGTCTGTAAGCTGAAGACAGAGGTCTCATCAGAAACCAACCCCACTGGTAGCTTGATCTTGGACTTCCAGCCTCCAGGACTGTGAGAAAACACATTTCTGTTGTTAAAGTCACCCAGTCCATGGTATTCTGTTATGGCATCCTGATTAGACTTATACAAGTGATTTTTAATTGGGATCCATTATAAACAAAACTACTTAAATATAGAACATATAGAACTTAAATATGTAGAACATATAGAACAATATTTGGTAGACATAAGCACTTCCGGTACGGCCCCTACACACGAACCTTCAAGTCGCAAACTTTCAAAAGTGTCAATGTGTGTTTGCATGTCCAGTCATGTAAGTTAGGTCGCATGTCTGGTGTCCGTTGTCATGTGTGTGCATCCTCTAAAAGTGGCAGTGCTTTGTGTACCCTCCTGTACAGTACTGCATAGAGTGGACTTCCTAGGTGGCCCAGTAGTAAAGAATCCACCTGCCAATGCAGGAGACAAGGGTTTGATCCCTTCCTGGAGAAGGAACTCATTCCAGTACTCTTGCCTGGAAAATTCCATGGCCAGAGGAGCCTGGTGGGCTACAGTCCCTGGGGTCACAAGAGTTAGATGCAACTTAGCATCTAAACAACTGGATAGAGTACAGTAGTACTCTACCATCTCCCACCTCCTCTTGCTCCCCTATCCAGAAACTCTTCTTGCCTATACACTTGATTCCAGACCCTGCATGCCAGCTGCCGTATTGTACTACTGTACTTTTCAAGGTACTGTAGTGTAAGATTAAAAATGTTTTCTTTATTTTTGAGTTTGTTTGCTTTTTACGTATTATTCATGTGAAAAGTATTATAACCCCATTATAGTATAGTGGTATACAGCTGATTGTGATAGTTGAGTACCTAGGCCAACTTTGCTGGACTTATGAACAAATTGGACTTAACGAATATGTTTTTGGAAAAGAACTTGGTTGTATGTAGCGGACTTACTGTAATTTGATTGAGTATGTTTTCACAAGTAGGTCACAGAATAGATGCATTGGTAAAAAGAAAGAGAGGAAGAAGGAAAGGAGGGAGGGAAAAAAGAAAGGAGGGAGGGAAGAAGGGTGGAGGCAAAGAAGGAAGGAAGGAAAGGAGGAAAGAAAAAGAAAGCTTATTTTTCTCACAAAACCACATTACAACCAAGGAAGGCAGGATACTGTAATACTACCAACTAATTCTACAGATTCAGTTTCAACAATTATCCCAATACTTTATACCAAAAAGGTCCAGTCCATGATCACATATTGCATTTTGTTATCAAGTACCTTTCTCCTCTTTCAGTCTGAGACAGTCCCTCAATCTTTACTTTCATGACTTTGACACTTGTGAAGATTACAGTCTGGTTATTTTGTAGAATGTCTCTCAATGCAACTTTATCTGATATTATTCACCTTTGGCAGGAGTGTCACAAAAGTGATGCTGTGTTCCTCCCTCTGTATCCTGATGAGTGGCACCCGGTCAATTTGTCCCATTACTGGGGACATTAACTTTTAACCCTTGGTTAAGATGGCATCTGCCAGGCTTCTCTACTGTTAAATTAATTAATAAGAACAACAAGTAAATATTTTGTGGAGAGAGAGTTTGAGATTGTGTGAATATTCTGTTCCTCATTATGATTTCACCTGATAACTTTAACATCCATGAAGGAGTCTTGTCCACATCAGATGTTTCTACAATGGCTGCAAAATCTGGCTTTTCTAATTCCATTATTCCCTCTACGTTTATTAGTTGGCATTCTGCTCTAAGGAGGAGGCTTCTCTTCTCCCCGTTTGTTTACTGATTTATTTCTTTACATGAATACACTCTGATGGACTGTTATCAGTATGTATTTTTGATGCTCAAATTGTCCCAGATCTGGGAATTTGGAGTGCTTCAAATTGATTTCTGTGTCCTTTAAAAATCTTTTAATTTTTTTTTAAATTGTTGTAAAACACACATAAAATAAAATGTATCCTCTTAGATATTTTAGTGTAAAATTCATTGGTATTAAGGGCATTTGCATTGTTGTGCCACTATTATCACCACTCATCTCCAGAACTCTTTTTTTTTTTTAAATTGCTGTTCCTTTTTAAAATTTTATTTGTTTTTGGCTGCACTGGGTCTTTGTTGGGGTGCACGGGCTCTATGTTGCTGCACACGAGCTTACTCTAGTTGTGATGCGTGGGCTTCTCACTGCGGTGGCTTTTCTTATTATGAAGCACAGGCTCTAGGGCTCATGGGCTCAGTAGTTGTGGTTCAGGGGCTTAGTTGACCTGCAGCATTTGGAATCTTAGTTCCTGGACCAGGGATTGAACCCCTGTTCCCTGCATTGGCAGGCAGATTCTTAGCCACTGGACCACCAGGAAAGTCCCCCAAACTCCATCTTATAAAATTCAAACTCTGTCCTCATTAAACAATAACTCCCTTTTCCCCACTCTCTCAGCCCCTGGAAACCACCATTCTCCTATTTCTTTGACTCTGACTACTCTAGGCACCTCTTATAAATGAAATCATACAGTATTTGTCCTTTTATGACTGACATTTTTCACATAACGCCATGTCTTTAAGGTCCACCCAGGCTATAGCATGTGTCAGAGTTTCCTTCCTTTATAAGGATGAATAATATCCCATCATATGTATGACCACATTTTGCTTACCCATCCACTCATCAATGGGACATTTGAGTTGCTTTCACCTTTTGGCTATTGTGAATAATGTTGCTATGAACGTGAGTGTGCAAATATTTCTTTGAGTCCCCTGCTTTCAATGCTTTTGAGTATAAATCAGAAGTGAGATTTCTGAATCATATGGTAATTCTATTTTCAATTTTTTGAGGAATGACCGTACTGTATTCCATAACAGCTACATGGACAATCCAAAAGGGTTCCAATTTCTTTACATTCTTGCCAATACTTGCTATTTCTGTTTTTTCATGGTAGCCATCCTAATCCCAGTGGGACAGTATTGCATTGTAGTTTTGCTTTGCATTTCCCTAATGATAAGTGACATTGAGCATCTCTTCAGGTACCTGTTGGACATTTGTGTATTTTCTTTGGAGCAATATCTATTCAGGTTGTTTGCCTATATTTTGATCAGATTGTTTGTTTTGTTGTTGTTGAGTGTAGGAGTTCTTTATATATTCTGGATATTATCTCATTTCCTTTTGACATGTCCCCATCATTCTTTGAGTATTTTCCAACTGAAACTGTAAGATGTTTCAGCTGTTTAACTACTTCCCCTGCCTCACCCTTGGGAGCAGCCATTTCTTAAAGGAGCCCTGGCTTCTTTTAGTGGAGAAAGACATTTAGAAACATATCTGGGTTCCAAGTTTGTTCATTGCTCTTGTGGGGAGGGTGCTGTTTCCAGGCCTTGTCAGTGGCCAGAGCTAGAGAATATTTGTATGTGTCTACTTACACTTATATTTATTTCTGTATCCATATACTGAAAACTGTAAGTCATATCAATAACTCTATTTGTAATCCACCATCAGAGTTATTCTAGCTTCTTTGCTTTTCATATTTGCAACTTCCTTCTCCAACAGCAAGAAATCTGCCTCCCACCATCCTCAATATGTTAACCTATTGCTCAGTCCCTCTGTGAATAGCCAATCTCCTGACCCCAGTAGCTGCCACTTCGCTTGGCCAACTCACGGTTGCTTCACCCCAACACCCTGCTGCCTTCAACAAATATCAGGAAAGAGGTAGGGGCCCTAATGGCCTTTTGAGTGAATTATTCAATTATTCAGGAAGGAAGGAAGCAAGTGAGTAAGGACTGTGCTGGGTTTTAACGAATGGGTGGACAGCTTCTGGCATTTCTGCCCTATGTAATTAGCTGAAAGCTCAGGGACTTGCCTTTAATGGCCCCCAGGGCTGTGACTTCACCTGTGTGTCCCTGTTCCTGGGAGGCTCCTGGGCTGGCCCTTGGGGCGGGGATGCCCACTAGACCATGATGACCCAGTCTGCACTGGCTCTGCACTTGTGAGGCTGGATGAATGCTGGCAGCTGCTGGTGGCGATACTGCCCTGGGCCCACCTAACACTTGAACCCTACCCAGAGCCCCTGGACCTGGTAAGGTCAAGCATGTTGCTGGGGCCTTGGGCCTCCCCCAGCCAGCTAGGGGAACCAAGTAGGCCAATCCTGAGAGATCAGGTTAGAAACTGGAAGAGATTCATTATTGATACGGAAGCTCTTAGCTAAGCACAACCTCTTCACTATATTCACCAACCCCCAACCCCACACATTTAAGCTTTACTTTATAGGTCCTAATTGTTTATAGGTTTTACTTTCATCCCAGCCACCAGAATGTAAAAGGTTTTGCCTGCCATTGTATCCAGCCTTTCCACTAATACACCGACCTGGTAAGAGAAAGTGTGCTAAGTGGCTTCAATCATATCCAGCTCTTTGTGATCCTATGGACTTTCACCTGCAAGGCTACTCTGTCCACAGGATTCTCCAGGCAAGAATACCAGAGTGGGTTGTCATGCCCTCCTCCAGGGGATCTTCCTGACCCAGAGATTGAACCTGCATCTCCTGCATCTTCTGTATTGGCAGGTGGGGTCTTTACCACTAGTGCCACCTGGGAAGCCTGGGAAAGAGGATGCATCTCTGTCCAAAAGAAGCGCTGCTCAGGCCCATCACTAGGTTTCAGTCATTCTTGGCAGCCAGGCCAACTTATGCCCAGCCTGCCTCTCAGTCCAGGGAGGCCATAGGCATGGGAACTCCCTGAGATCTACCCTGTGCAATGCCTTCAGGGTGCAAGGGGAAGCACCTTCACCCTCAGGGAATTCACCACAGTCCACTGGATGTCACAGAGCCCCAGCCAGTCAGGAAGCAGAAGCCCTGCCCTGTTCACCCAAAGATGCCCTGCCGGGGACTAGGACTGCGGGAACAGCACCCTGAGAGTGCTGAAAGCAGAGAAGGTGGGGATGACGGAAAATCTGGCCGAGAGTCCCCAGAAAGGCAAAGCAGGCTTCCCAGCAGTTGACTGAGGCACATTTAAGCAGACCTGAACCTTATATAATCTGGGGGTTCTGAAAGAGAAGTAAAACACAAAATTATGACTCAGAATTGATACAGAATCTTGGAAGATGTCCTGAATCTTGAGCCTCCTTGACTGACTTGGAAACCTCCCCAGGCTACCAGTGCATCCTTACCTAGAGATTCCTGGCTGTCCGTGACTCTCCAGGCCTCACCTCCTCAGGAAGACTTTCAGAGCTGCCTAAGGACCCTCCTCTCTATTCAGAGCACATGGTTCTGTTCATTGTTCTCTCACCCCTTCTACAGTTCTTAAGGGCAGGTACTATGTCTTCCCTGGGCCTCCCAGGTGGCTCGGCGTTAAAGAATCCGACTGCCCATGCCACAGACACGGGAGACGCAGGTCCGATCACTGGGTCAGGAAGATCCCTGGAGGAGGCCATGGCAACCTACTCCGGTATTCTTGCCTGGGAAATTCTACACACAGAGGAGCCTGGCAGGTTATTGTCCGTGGGGTCGAGGAGAGTCAGACGTGACTGAGCGTGTGTGTGCTTGGCACTTCGTCTTCCTCACATTGTCTCTAGTAGAAAGCAAGTGCTTAATAAGCATTATTAGAACAAATAGAAGAAAGGAAAGAAGTAACAAGTTTTGGTTAAGGGGAGCATTATTTTTATTTAAAGTATTTTATTTATTTATTTATCATTTTTGGCTGCTCTGGGTCTTCACTGCTATGTGTATGCAGGCTTTCTCTAGTTGCAGCGAGTGGGGGCTACCCTTTGTTGTGGCGTAGGGGCTTCTCACTGCGGTGGCTTCTCTTGTTGTGGTGTATCGGCTGAGTTGCTGCTAGGCATGTGGGATCTTAGTTTCCCAGACCAGGGAGATGGACCATGTCTCCTGCAGATTCTTAACTACTGGACCACCAGAGAGATCCTAAGGGGGAGGATATTTTAAACTTTAATTATGTGCCAGGCAACTTGTATATGTTATTCTGTTCAAATAATCCCAACAACCCATTCTTCCTAAATTACCGATAGGGAAACCGAGATTTGGGAAGGGAAACTGCTTATCTGATTTGCCCAGATAGTAAGTGAGGGACCTAGATTCCAAAGTGCATGTTCTGTCCCCTTGTGGGTGATACAAGGGGATGGAGTCTCAGGCAAGAAGGAGAAACTGGCGGAACCACGGTCTACCAGACAGGAGACTGACTCGGGGCCAGAAAGAGGAGCAAGGGAACCACGTGGGAAGGGGGTGATGGGAGCAGCTATGGAATACACGCTCCAGAAAGAAGCAAGAAGAAGCCAATTGGAGCTCCCCAGCCAGGGAACTCCCCTCCCCTCTCCTAGAAAAATATGACCATCTATGTCTCTGGAGCGACTGAGGTCAATTCAATTCCGAAAAGTTGAACCAACATTTCCTGAGTGGCTGCCAGGTATGTGGGCCTGGGCTAGGGGCTGGGCCTGCAGACTGATGTTTCCTCCCCAGAGAGCTTTAGTAAACCTCTGTCACATTCAGCAGAGCCCATCAGCAGCCACGGGAGGGGGTCTTGTGTGTTCAAAGGTGGTGTGATCATGTGAACCTGTCTGGTCCTGGAGTGGCTTCCTGTTGGAAGAGGCGGAGAGGAGGGAGGCCTATGGAACTGGGAAGTGAGTGCACAGCACTTTACAGTCTACAAAGCACATCCGTGTGCGTAGTTGTCTCCAAGAGCAGCAGGTAAGGAAGTAGAAACAACTGTATCCCCGCATGGTGCAATGCACGGGCCTGGTGGGCGGAATGTGCACAGTTTATCTTTGGTAAGTTAACACAGGGGCCGTGGAGACCAGGAAGCCGCTCCTCCCTACAGGACCTGCCCGCACCCTGCTCAAACTCACGACCATCGAGTTGGTGATGCCATCCAACCATCTCATCCTCTGTCACCCCCTTCTCCTCCTGCTCTCTTTCCCAGCATCAGGGTCTTTTCCAATGAGTTAGCCCTTCATATCAGGTGGCCAGCATCAGTCCTTCCAGTGAATATGCAGGGTTAGTTTCCTTTAGGACTGACTAGTTTGATCTCCTTGCTGTCCAAGGGACTCTCAAGAGTCTTCTCTAGACTTGTGCAGGGTCAGATGAAGACCTTTATTTACGGGACCTGAGCCTGGAGAAAAGAATAAAATGCACTCCTTCTCCACTTACAAATTACAAATTAAAATAAAGCTAACCCTAAATCACAAAATAAAAGTAAGAAGTCCTGCCATGGTCTGAGTTCTTCCACTCTGACTCTACAATGATTTTTCAAAAATGGATCATTTCTCCAAAACTCCTCGTCTGGGGCATGCCCTACTTTGCTGGTGCCAAGGCACACACAAGGCCTGGCCCATCCAGCCCGAGCTTGGCCACTCTACCTCTTACTGACTCCAGCGTGGATTCCTGGAGACAGGACCTTGGAGATGCAGACTGATGTCCAGCTGAGGGGTCCAGGAAACTGGATTTAGACATGACATCATCACTCAGTAATCCTGCACATTCTGATCAATCAGCCACTGGATCTCTGTGACTTTTGGGTTCCTTATCTGAATAATGGGCTCTAATGGCTTCATTGTAGGACTGGACAGGAGAGAAAATGAAATGAGGAATGCAAGGGCCTAGCCTGGGATCTTGGGCAATGTGCATGCTCAGGGAGTCCCCTTAGGTTTCTGCAGCTCTAGTTGGAATGCTGGTGGCTCAGACAGTAAAGAATCTGCCTGCAATGCAGGCTGCCTGGGGTTAGATCCCTGGGTCAGGATGATTCGCTAGAGAGGAGAATTGCTACCTACTCCATTATTCTTGCCTGGAGAATCCCATGGACAGAGGAGCATGGTGGGCTACAGTCCTTGGGGTGCAGAGTTGGACATGCCTGAACAACTAACACACGCAGTCAGAGCAGACCTTGGCTGTGACGGAGCAGAATCTGGAAACCAACTGCATTAGAGCTGGTGGGATGGCAGGACCTGGCCTGTGAGCCAGGGTCTTTCCCATACCTGACCTCACCAGACAGCTCAGCCTTAATTCTTGGTCTAAGATGGGCCTTCAGTCCCTGGGCCTGCCCCTCTCTTCCCCAGGCCACAGGGAAGGGATTAGTCAGGAAGTGTGCACAATGGGCTTATTGTTATTACTGTAATAGCTTTGGAACTGGAGAATTCCAGGGGTGGGGCGAGAGTGCTGAGGGTTACTCAAGATTTTAGGGTAGGTTTTTTCCGAGGGAAACAGACTGGGAGGTGAGCTTTGAGTGGGCTGTCCAAAGGGAAGCCCTCCCTAACCTTCCCCTCCCCTGTTCTCCTGACCTATACCTTTACACCCGCGTGACCCCCCTCCACACCCCCTCAACATTCCCTCCACACTTCCCTGCCTTTGCCCACCCCTGGGCCTTCACACCCTCTCTCTGTTGGCGGATTGCGCAACAGAAAATACAGTCTGCCTGTAACCACCCCGAACAGGAAGTACCTGGAAATTTGTGTCTCCCAAGGACTGGCCATGCAGAAGTATCAATACCCTAGCTCTCTTGGCCCCTGACTGGGACAACTCTGAGGTTGTCCCATGGGAATGGGCCAAAGTCACCCTCTGTGCGACTTCCCCTAAATTGATATTCTTGTTTGGCTTCTTTCTCTTTGCTTCCCTGTCCCACTTCCCCATTTCTCTGCTCTGCGTTTCTCCTTGAGAACTTCCTGCTAAATCACTTTCATAAAGATCCTTCACTCTAGTAGGCCTCGGGGGAACACAGGCCCAGGCCCAGGGGAGGAGGAATCTGGGAGAGGTCTGTCATATGACTGGCTTCTCGGAGTTGTGTGTGATGTGTATGTTCAGCCCACCTCTGTCCTTGCAGAGAGGCCTCACTGGCTTGTTCCCTCTGTAGCCCTGGAGGGGATGGAGGTGCTGACTGAACCTTCTGCTGGCAGAGAGTGGGCACTTAACATACACCCTTTGGGGTCAACGTTGGGATTTTCAGTCGCTTCCTTCTTCAGCAGAGCTGGCCTGTGAGAATCTGGGAGCCTCCACTTATGGCATGGAGCCGAGCACACCCATTCCACAGGTGTGAGGCCAGCCTTAGGGAGGCGGGCCAGGCAGAGGGAATTCTGTCTTTCGGAGGTCCTTCTCAAATCCTTGGCTCCCTTCCCAGGACTCCCACTTTGAGGGGAAGAGAGGAAAAAATGGCGTTCTAGGTGCCCAGCAACCAAAGGCAAAGTGGCTGAGCGGCGGTCATGAATAGCGCGAACAGGGAATCAAGAGGGAGGCGCACGCCTGGACCCTGAGCCGAGCGCTGAGACAATAAACACGGTTGCACAGAGAAAGACACTCCCTACTCCAACACAAACAACACACAGGCCTACGGGAGGGGAGCCTGCTGGCAGTGAGGGCAGAGGCAGGGCAGAGTGGTTAGAGGCTGCCCAATAAAGCCACCCTCTGAACAAAAGCAAGACCCTTGATGTTCTTGAACCTTCACAGCACCCCCCAGAGAGGATTGGCCAGGATCGCCTGGGAGGTGGGTAGGTAGGGTTTCTAGGTACAAGACACTCAGTTAAATTTGAATTTCAGAGAAACAAGATAGTTTTAGTATAAGTTTGCCCTCAACATTGCATAGGATGCACTTATACTAAAAACTTACTCGTTGTTTATCTGAGATTTAAACTTAACTGGGTGTCCTGCGTTCTTTAAGCAATATTTTCCCCCCAAAATCTAGCAACTCTAGTGGGGAACAACATAGTTGAAGAAACAGGATGTTTCTCCCAGCAGCTGGCCGACTCTGGGGGACACGTGTGCTGGCTTTCAGTTTCAGAAGGGCTGTCCTGGGAGAGAGTCAGAATCAGAAGATGGAAACAACTGTAGTCTGAAATAGCATCTGTATGGCCTGTTCTAGAAGAGACTAAGTGGCCAAGAGAAGATAGAGTGCTGGTTACAGATCTGGTACCTGCTCCCATGAAACCTTTAGCAAGTTCGGCCTCTGTACCTTGGTCTCCCTGTAAGAAATAAAAACTTGAAGTGATCCATTTTCAAGGACAGCTAGCCTAGAGTGACAGCCTGCTGATATAATAGCCATTAGGGTACTTGCGTGGGAAAATCCAGACAAAAGGAGAGTAGAATGCCTAGGATTTTGGTACAGACTTGTTCTATTGGTGAATTCAAAACATAAGAATGGGAAGAAGTGTGCGGGCAGAATAATAAATCCAGGTGACATTTGGGACAATTGTTAACCCTTTGTACTCAGCCAATGAGGAGCTGGTGGAGGGACTTGAGTGCCGAGAAGATGAAGAGCCCATTGTAACAACTCTGGGTGTGCCCGCCCACCAGACACCCCATCTTGCAACACTGTCCTTAAAGCCTAGCTTCCCGCTGCATCGCATGCCTCTAAGTCCATTCTCTGGGTTACGGTCGGTGAGTTTTATTTCTCACATCCCCATCTATATTCTCCATGGTAGTGCCTTCTATCCCAGTCAGCCTGGCAGACCACATCAGCCTCTTTTCTGTCCTTAATCCTTTTTTCTCCACCATGACTGCTCTGAGTTGGATGGAGAAACCACTATGTCTCCCTAGTTGGCCCGCCTGTGGAGGTGGGAGTCAAGGCGGTAACGTGGAGCCTTGAGACCATGCCCACAGGACTCACCAGGCTGCACAGAACTCACCAGGCTGCCCAGACATGGCCCTGCCAGGCTCTTGCTCCATCTAGCCCAGCTCTGGTGACCGGGTAGCCCTGGGCCCCTGCCTGGAGGAGAGATGCTTCTGAGTGGTCACTGGTTTCAGGATTCAGCCCCAGTGGAGCCTGAGGCCCTTCACCTCGGTCCTGGAAACCTCTGCCAGCTTGGCCTTGTTGAAGAGGGCAAAGCCTCAGAACAGATGCCCAATTCAGGCCTTGCTGGACAGAATGTGCAGCCATATGGAGCCCAGGCCCAGGGCTAGAAGGGTGCTTGTGAGCCATTCACACCTACCCCTCCCCACTATGCACATGGGGAACCAAGGCCCCAAAAGTGAAAGGCATTTATTTGTCCAAGGCCAGTGTAGGACTCCAGGCCAAGCAGGGCTCATAGCCCCTGCTTGGTGCTCAGCGAGCTGCCATACATGACCCAAGTCTTGGCATCAACCCACATATACTATGTTATGAACATGTATACCCCCAATAATTCAAGACATGTCCCAGTCTCTGTCGCTTCATTGTCCCCATGTACAAACAAGGCAAAGGAGGCTCTCAGAACTGCATATATGTGCCTGAAGCTGGTGAGTGGCAGGGCAGTGTTCAGGCCCAGGCCCCTACCTGCAAGGGGCTTCCCAGGGGGCGCCAGTAGTAAAGAACCCACCTGCTAATGCAGGAGACATAAGAGACCCAGGTTCGATCCCTGGGTCAAGAAGAGCCCCTGGAGTAGGTCATGGCAACCCATTCCAGTATTCTTGCCTGGAGAATCCCCATAGACAGAGAAGTCTGGTGGGCTACGGTCCACAGAGTCACAAAGAGTCAGACACGACTGAAGCAACTTAGTACACACTCACCCCACCTGCAAATCGGCTGCTCCCTCTGTCCTCTCCTCTGTTTGTCTGTTCACCGAGCTCTCTTCTGCTGGTTTCCCCCAGGGCCTCCCTGGTTTCTCCTTAGAAACCCTTCTCTCACGCTTGCTCCTCCTAGGTCCTCCCCCAGTGTGCCTCACTGCAGACCCACCTTCCGATCCAGCACTCCTGGCATCTGCACAGCTCTCTCGAGTTTAAAAGCCCGCCCCAGGATATTACGTCACAATGGTGGCCCCAGCGGAAACCCCAGACCCAAAGGAGCACCCGTGCCTCCCAGGCAATTACCCTGGAGAGGCCAGAAGGAGCCCCCATGTGCACAGGGTTCCCTGTAACATGTCTGGCTGCTCCCCAGCAAACGGAAACAGGCCTTGAGCCAGCTTGGCTGCGGCAGGGAGGATCCCGGGAATGAAAGCTTCCTAGGCTGCAGCTCAGCGAGCGCCTCCCTCTGCTTGCAAGCATCATCCCCACTTCTCAGCACCTGCACAGAGAACTGAAGAATGCCCTGCTCATCACCGCCCTGGGAGCTGAAGACTGGGAGTCCAGTTGCCGTTCCTCATTCCTCCCAGCCCCACATCCCCATGAGGCCAGGCATACAGCCCCCTGGCAGCTCCTTGTCCCCACAGGGCCCCCACCTCTGCACACATCTACCTGTGCCAGCTCCAAGGGGCCCCGGCCAAGGACTCCTGACTGGCATGGTAGGAATGAGGTCCTCTTTTGTAAGTCTTTCCTTGTCAAGCTTTCTCTAGGTCTCCAGGGCCCCTGGGCCCAGAGCAGAGGGGCTTTTCACCAAGTCCTGGCTCAGACTGCCCTGGACTTTGAGTCAAAAGACCTAACGTGAAATACCGGCTCTGCTGCTTTTGAACTGTATTTTGACAGGGCTGCCAGGTACAGCCTCGCAGGTTGTATACTACCTGGTGATTCGCAGTGGGGTTCAGAGACAAGGCAGCAGGTGTATCACCTGGGAGCTTGTTAGAAACACAGAATCTGGGGCTGCCCCTCAGAGTGATGGGATCAAAATCTGTTTTCGCAAGATCCCCGGGTGATTCAAATATTGAACTCTGAGAATCACTGATGGATAATGCTCCTGGAAAACACAGCGCACACAGGCTGTGTCCTGCGACATGCTGGCTCGGCTCAGGCCAACCTTCTCTGGGTCTCATTTCCTGGTCTGCCGAATGGAGCCTAAAAACGCCTCTCTCTCAGAGTTGTTGTGTAACTCAGTAGAATGAGGACAGAGCCTTAAGGGGGCTGGTCCCCAAGGCAGGGGCTTGGGTGGGCACCCCTGCCTCTCCTGGGAGGTGAGCTTGGGGATGCTTACCACAATGAGGGCTTTTAGGAAAAATGGGATTTTTAGGTTGAGGAGTTAGAAAGGATTTTTGGGACTCCTGCTCAAGCAGATACCCAGTGATCGCTCAGCAATTTTACAGATGATTAAACTGAGGAAAGAGAGGTGAAACAGCAAAACCTGATGGTCAGTGGCTGAGCTGAGATTGGAGCCCAGGGCCTTTTTCATTTTGCTGCTGCATAAGCCCCGGCAGTCTCCTAAAGCTGTTCTTGCAAATTATCCATCTCTGCCTGTCCTCAGCACCTCATGGAGATAAACTAGAGGGAGGTGGATACAATTTGCATCTTTTAAACAGAGAATACCTAAGCAAATAAAATGGATAGCTCTATATCACACTTAGACAGGGGAATGTCAGGATAGATGAGACCACACAAGGAAGGTTTCAGCACCTATGTTCTAGCCACTTGTAATGTCGCCAGGCAGTGTGCTGGGCCCTGTGGCACACAATGAACAAGACACCTCAGCAGTCCTCACCTTTCACCCAATCTGGAAAGGACACATGACACAAGCATCAGGAAAGCTGACAGTCAGTGTGAGGCTTTGGGCGCTAAGTCTACCAACTTTCTGTGTTATTATAGGCGTTTTGAGAAGGATGAGACATAATTGGGTGGAACAGACATGGAAGATTCTAGAAAATGCTGAACTGGAAAGTCCTGAAGGCAGAGGATTTAGATGGAAAGGAACAGAGAGCAACAAGTGCGAAGGTGCACAATTGCAAGTTGTATTGAAAGGACGGGGGATGGCTTGATTCATCTCAGTTGTTCCAGCTGCTACAGCAAAATACCAGAGACTGGGTGGCTTATAGAAGTTTGTTCTCGAGGCTAGGAAGCCCAAGATTAAGGAAAGGATGGGTTCAGTGGCTGGTGAGGGCCTACTTCCCGTTCATAGATGGTGTCTTCTTGCTGTGTCCTCACACAGTGAAAGGGCAAGACAACTCTGGCTCTCTGGGATCCCCTTTTATAAGGACACTGACCCCATCCTCAACAACTCCTCCCTCACACCTAATCACCTCCCAATGGTCTTACTTCCAAATACCATCACGTTGGGCGTTGGGATTTCAACATATAACAAGCATTCAGACTATAGCAAGAAGTCAGGAAACTTTTTCTGCAGAAGAGTATTTCTGATCTAGGATAAAAGGTGGGGCTGAAAAGTCTGAGGTGGGGGGTGGTACTCACATGATGCTGGGCACGGAATACCAGGTTAAAGAATCTGGCGTTTTTCCAAACCTGTGTCAGAGGTAGGAAAGCATAATATTCAGACCTCTTGAAACTGGATCCCTCTTCCAAGACACCTTCTTCCTAGATAAGTGACTCCCATGATCCCAGGAAGAGGATCAATGATTATGCCTTTCACTGAAAGGTGGGACCAAGTGAGGGAGGAAAGGTTTGGGGGATAAAAATGAGAGTCTGAGATACCTAAGAATCCTCTAAGTGGTTCAATTAAATCACTGAGGTTATTGAATATTTGACTCTGGAGCTCAGAGCTGAAGATGGAGATAGTATTTCGTATTCTGGGAAGAGGCAAGCCCATTTGGGAAGGAATGTTGGGAGAAATGAGAACTCAGTTTAGGACAGAGCTCTGAGGTGGTTCTATTCTGGAGGTCGGCTGGGGACCAGGAGAGCCTGGAGAGGCCAGAAGAAAACAGCAGACTGTGATGCCCAGAAGCCAGGAGGAGAGGGTGACTGAAGAGGGGAGAGGCATCTGTGTCCAATGCTACTGAGAGCTTGGGAAGATAAGATGAGAAAGTGTTTGGGGACCTGGTGACGTGGGGGTCTCTGATGACCTCACAAAAGCCGATCAGTGAGGGGGTGCGCGTAGGAGTCAGACAGAACGGAGGTGACGCAAACCATTCTTTGGGAACGTTCTTACCTTTGCAAAACAGCTGAAATTAAGCATTAGTCATAGGGAAGGATGAGGGAGGGAACTAAATCCACACACTTTCTGTGAGTGCCCACTCTGTCCTAGGCACAGTGCCAGGCACAGGGATACAAAGGTGGGAAGAGACAGGCCCAAATAACCACACTCTAATATGATCAGCATCCAAATAAAGTGCACACAGGCGATATTGGCAAGAGGAATGTTGGAGCCCCAGATTCTGTGTCTGGGGATCAGAAAAAGCATTGCAGAGTGCGCTTTAGCTGACCTGATCCTTACAGATGAGGAAGATGGAGAAAGAAAAGGTTTGTCAAGCTGCAGGAAAAATTTCAAAGGGACAGAGTTCAGAAAGAACAGGGGGAGTTTGGGGAACAACAAGTGGCCTTATCTGGCCTGATGGGGTGGTGATGGTGGATCACAGGGAGTGACAGGGAACGCCTTAGAAAAATAAGCTGGCCATGACAGACTAGGCCTTCACACCTTGCAAAAGAGGCTGATGTCTGTAAAGAGGAGAAATGGGAGGAAAAATACATTGGTTCACCTGCTGTGTGCCAGGCATGGAGCTACTACCTTATATGCTTTCAACATGGATTTTACAATGTAAGACAGGCCAAATCCTGGTTTGCAAGGTATGACAGCTATGTGACCTTGCATCCTTTAACCCAGCAAGTCTAAGTTTCACATGCAACAAGTCAAGGATAATGCTTATCATATGGAATTATTGCAAGGCTTAAATGAGATAATAAAATAAAAGCCACTACCAAAATGATAATTTACAATAGAGTGATATTTGCAAGATTAGACTTGCATTTTAGAAGTCTTTAGAAAGGTTGTTCTTATAGTGGTGGGCAGGACAGAGGAGGGTCTGCTGGGGAAGGGACAGATGCGCAGCAGGAGGGACTAAGGCCAATGAAGAGCTACTGTAGAATTATTAATAATTAATCAAGAAGAAAAATGAAACAATGAGCTATTGAGGGAGCTCAGAAGAGAGCCGAATGCTGAGTACCTTACAGAAATTTGGCTTGGGGATGGTGAGAAGGACCACTGCATAGGAGGTTCCATGGCTGAATGAGGGGGATTCCTGTGAATGAAGGGATATAGGGGGACAGTGAGGGAGCAAAGTAAAGAATGAGGAAGAGGGATGAAGAATGACACAGGCTCTCTAGCTTGAGTGGGCAGTGGAGTTCTTAACTGAGTTGGCAGATGCAGGAGAAAATGTGGGTTTGGGGAGACTATTCAATTTTGGACAAATTGAGTTTGAAGATTCTACAGAATGCCAGATGGAGAAGGCCTGAGGGAGCTGGAAATAGAGATCAGGAACTCCAGCAAGGAGGGGCCTGGAGATTCAGATCTGAGCTGTTGACATGCAGGGGGGAAAGAAAGCCTGCCTCCTGGAGAGAGAGGACCAAGGTCCAGATGGCATCTAAGCAGTGGCGATTCTGGAAGGTCCCTAAGAATCCAGTTTTTAGATCAGGTGGGAATAATTTAAGACATAGCTCATACAGAACGTTGGTTTGTTAGAAACTGCATGTGCTTCAGTTATTTTGATCTAGACCCAGAGACTCAGAGCTAGAAGGGACCACCTCATCTTTTGTTTATTCACACCTTTTAGGGCCAGTCACTGTGAATGAATAAAAGGAGACAGAAGAAAGCTGCTGCCTGAGAGTAGAGTGCCCACTAGGAGAGGTAGAAGGAAGAATGGAGTCAGAAAGTCAGTGTAGCACAGTGAAGACCCAGTCCTGTCTGCAGGCTTCACTGTGAACCACCCTGGGTTTTAGTGGAGAGATGGTCTGGAGATGTTGCAAGGTGATATAGAAGTGGCCTTGTTGGGAATAACAGAATGGGTGTCTTTGTGGTACCCCTCCCCCCAAATGTTTATCCACTTTGGAACTGCGGTATGTTGACAGCTGATTAAAGTCCCCATTTTACAGATGAAAAAACTGAGTCTCCAAGTGATTCAAGAGACCAATGCTAAATGGTGGCTGCAGTGGGTGTGAACCCAGGTTTCCTGGCTCCATCCAGGTCATGCCTGGCCACCTGAGCTGAGGGAAGGTGGGAAACAGGACCAGAGGTGCCTGGGGACTGAGACTCAAGGGATGGGGATGGGAAGAAAGGCACACCACTTCAAGTTCAAGTTGCTGGTTTTGCAGAGTGTAAAATTACTGCCCAAGTCCCAGAGAATAAACAGAGTTAACACCCCATTAAATACAATGGACTTTCAACGTGAGCTTGAGACGTGCCCAGATTGAAACTAGCTGAGTAGGAGCTGGCCCGTGAGTAAAATGTATCACAGGCATTGCCTTAACGTTTCCAAAAAAGAAACACCCAGTGCAGGGAGAAGAAAGTGCCAGCAGCAGCTCTGCAGGCTCGGGGCTGAGGATCTGGTAATGAAGTCTTTCTGGAAGGTAAGAAAGGGCTGTGTGCTGCATGCTATTTTTAAACCTGCTGGAGCAGCACGTGTATCCTGCCCCGCGCACTTTCTCCAGCAGAGGAGGGGCCCCAGGGAATGCAGCCAGGAATTTAGATGCTATTTATTGTATTTCCTTTTATCAGTCAAATGATTTTCCTATTTCCCACATAGATAAAGATCTTCCGCTTACCGCTCCAGCTTGTTGACCTTGTCAGGACTGCTGTGCAGTCTGGAAATTGGTCCCAGAGAGAGAAGGGCATTGTTGTGAGGGGTTTGTTTGGTGGTTGGGTTTTTCTTCTCCCTACAGGGAGGAGATCCCTTTACTGAAAAAAAATAAAATAAAAACCTGCCAAAAAACAGTAAGTGATTGTTTTGTGCCTTTTTGCAAAATTTCAAAGTTGTCCAAGCAGTGCCATTTGCCAGCCTCTCTCTGACCCCCACCTGAATATCTCCACCCTATCTTTCACCATCTCACACACACACACACACAAGCACGCACACACACACTGCAGCAGTATCTCCACCCTATCTTTCACCATCACACACACACACACACACACACACACACACACACACACACACGCTGCCGCAGCAAGTCTGACCCTGGGCGGCTTCTGAGCCGCTGTCTTGGCAAGCAGTGGAGCAGAGGGGGCTGCAGCTCGCTCTTAGCTTGTAAGCTGAGCCAGTCTCTCGGAGGTGCCAGCCCCTAGGAGATGCCAGCATGCCTGAGTGGGAGCAGTAACAACTTCCCTTCGGCTGGCAGCCTCGGAGCCAGCAAGGCCTCCAGAAGCCGCATTCCCAGGCGAGGGAGTGGCCGCAGGGCTGCTCTGCAGCGGGGAGGTCTCCTGGGCCCGCCGCCCTCTTGATCTGGCTTAGCCTGGGCCTGCCGGCCAGGTTCAGGGACAGGAGCCAGCCTCGCCGTTCCTCACCTTCTCAGGGATGGGACCAGCGGATGCTGCTGGAGTCTGGGGTTTTATTATTATAAATCCTCTCCATTTTTGGCTTTCTCAACCCCCAAACCTAAAGAGGGCCAGCTCGACGGAGAGAGCGCAGCCCCTCGCAGACCCAGCCTTCGGACGGCGGGGAGCTTCCAGAGGCCTCCGCACCCGCCGGGGTCCGCGGTGGATTCTGACCGCCGCCCGCTTTCCAGAGGCCCCGGGTTCTTCCCCACCGTCATGGTGCTTCCAGGCCGGGACAGCAGAGGGCGCTGGCTCTCCTGACAGCACATGTGTCACTGCGGCTCCCGCATCTGGAACCCGGCTCCACCACTCTCTTACGAAATACTGCTGGCCCGGGATCTATCTGTGAGACGCGCTGGCACCGAGTGAGCATGCACACACATCCAGAACTCCACTTTCTCATTAGCGCTATTTCCCCCTTAAGAGCACTTGTGGAATGCGGGGAATTTGTCTTGCCAAGGCGGGCAGCGCCTCTGAATCTGGGGCTTGGTCAGGCCTGGGTGGAATGTTCCGAGGGACCGCCTCTGGTTTGAAGCCTTTGCCCTGCCCTCCCACGTGGGGTGAAAAAAACAGAGGAGCGGGGACCACCCAGATCTTTCTCCTGAGGGGAAGAAAGCAAAAAATGTTTGGCCTTGACCTTCCACCTTCCACGCCTCCCTCCCAAAGAGAGCAAGTGCCCACATTTCCAGGTTCTTGAGAAAAGATGTAATTCTAAGAAAGCATCTTCTTAAGTTACAAACGATTGGAAATGCCAATGCGGTATGCAACATGGAGTCCGGAAAGGAGAAACTGGATGGAGGAGGGAAGAGCTGGAGCCAGGAAAGGGACCTGGTTTCTATTCCAAGACGACTCCCTAGACTTCCCAAAGCTGCATGCATTTAAATGTCCACATTTCCCCTGAAGAAGCCAGTAATCTGTACTTCTCTTGACCAAACAGCACATCAGTCTAATACGGTGTGGGAGAAATATGTTATATCCTTTTTATGAACAGAATGTTAACACCAGAATCGATATTTATATCCAGGAACACAATGACCTGGCTTGTTTTGTGCTGCAGTAGTTTTGAGAAAGGGTCGTTTGGAGGCAGCTGAGAGGCTCTCCCCACCCCCACCCTCTTCCTGCCCAGAAAGGCCGACTGGCCGAGGCGAAGCAGCTGCGGGCTCAGGCATCTAAAGATTTTCAGCCTCTGTTCCTTCCCTTCCTGCCCCTGCCGCCCTCTGTCTCTTGGGAATTGCAAGAGGAAGCCAGAACGCAGCAAGTGGGGCAGGAATCTGCAGTGAGCTCCAGGACGTGAGGTAGCATCCTGTCTGCTGTGGGGACAGTCAGTGAGGGCCTCACTGAGGGGTAAGAGGGTCAGCCTCACGTCCTGGCACTTCCTACTGCACAGCAAGGTAGGCAAGTATCCAGCTTAACATAAATTCTTAGACAGGAGATTTCTGGGGGTTTGGGGTGAAATGATACTTTCTTTCATGCTGGTAATATTTTTTTTGGCCAGCCGTTACCTCATCTGAGACAGCTATTGTGACACAAGCCAAGTCTCCCCTCCTCAAAATGCTGCCTATTCTTCCAGAGGCTTTTTGGAAACTGTATCGACCCTTAGGCTGGTTTGTTACTTGGTGCTGGTTTTATTTTACTGCCTTTAGAAGCTTCTGGGCCTGCAGCCTGGAGTCAGCAACTTGCTCCTTGCAGGTAAAATCCTTACCTAATTATAAAAACAAAGCCAACCAAACAAAGCCTTTCCCCCTTTCCCAGAAGATTTAAATTTGCTTGCATCAGAGCATCTGAGATCGTGAGAGTCCTCTTCATCTCGTGGACTGAATTGGAGAGCAATTCCTCGTTTGGCAGAGCAAGCAGCCCTGTTTCATTTTCACATTAGATGCTGAAGGTTACCACTTTTAACAATAGCACTTGTCTCTCTCATTAAATGCCTGGAGCTCATTATGGTATAACCCGCAGAAAAGTCTTTACTGATTTAATAGGCATGATCTTTAGAAAAGATCCTTTGGCTTATGTATAAGATCAAGACATGATTAATCTTGGCCCCATTTAGCTATGGGTCAGGTTTTCAAGCTACAGTGAAGCTCCTTCTTTCCATGATCACAATTTACAGTTTTCTATAATCAATAGCCCTTTTTCCCATGTTGTTAGCATGTTTAGTTGCTGCAGTTCACTTGGTCTGTCCTGTTATTTTCATCCAGTTCTAAGAAATGAGTAAATATCCCAATCATATTTGCTACAAAATCAGCCACAATAAACAAATATTATTTCACGGCAAGCCACTAGGATGTTTAGCATCATCTTTACAGATGCAAGCTTCCCTGATAGCTCAGTTGGTAAAGAATCTGCCTGCAATGCAAGAGATCCTAGTTCAGTTCCTGGGTTGGGAAGATCCCCTGGTGAAGGGACAGGCTACTCACTCCAGTAGTCTTGGGCTTCCCTTGTGGCTCAGCTGATAAAGAGGGAGACCTGGGTTTGATCCCTGGGTTGAGAAGATGCCCTGGAGAAGGGAACGGCTACCCACTCTAGTATTCTGGCCTGGAGAATTCCATGGACTATAGTCCATGGGGTCACAAAGAGTTGGACACGACTGAGCAACTTTCACTTCATTTTACAGATGCAAAGCTCCCCTTATGGAAATCCCATTCAAGAAACCTATGCAAGTTAAATGATCAGACAGTAAAGAAGCTGCCTGCAATGCAGGAGACCCAGGCTTGATCCCTGGGTTGGGAAGATTCCTCTGAGAAGGGAATGGCTACCCACCCCTTTCTTGCCTGGAACATTCTATGGACAGAGGAGCCTGGTGGGCACAGTCCATGAGGTCTCAAAGAGTGGGACAAAACTGAGTAACACTTTCCGAGTTTACAGATACAAAGCTCCTCCTGCAGAAATCCCATGCAAAAAACCTATGTGAGTTAAATGCTCTGAACATCTTTAGAAATACTGACCGATTTAGGCCAACAGAAAAGTTGCAGCTGGGTCCAGATGCTGTTTCTGGTGTCAAGGACAAGGACAAAAGAATTGTCAAAGTTGGTAATAGGGCCAAGTGTCCAACAGTGACATTTTTAGCCAGGATGGTAGAGGTTGGTTGGATGTGTTTGCCTGCAGAGCAGCGCCAGGATCAGCGAGGAAAAGGTTAACACAAAAAGCCTCCTTGGGGGTCTTTAGTAAGTGTCACCTCAAGTCCATACCTATCTTGTAAGCATTAGAATTATCAGTATAGATGCTTATTTAACACCTTCTCTCTTGCATCTCAAATGAAGATGCCCACAAGGGTCTCTGACTTCTAGCTACTCTCATCTGCCCTTGTCTGCTCCTGCTCCAGGTCACCCATCTCAATAAATGGTTTGAAGCCCGAGATTCATCCACAGCTGCTCTCTCTCCCTCCCTCCTTCTCACCTCTAGCCCATTGCTCTTCCTGGTTAAATAGCTTTGTTCCATCCTCTTCTCCCCTCTGTCTTCTCTGCCTCAGCCTCTCTGGGAGCTCCTTCCATCTCTCACAGCCACAGCTGACCTCCCTATTCAGTGCTTGCTTTCCACAACCCACTCTTCAGAGAGCAGCCAGGAGAACTGTCGAAAACCACACACTGGATTATATAATTTCCCTTTTTGAAAGCTTCAGTGGATTTCCCCTACACTTTGTACGCAAGATCCTTCCGTGAGTCAACAAGACCTCATGCGGTCTAGCTCCTCTCTGCCTCTTACTACTCTTCCCCTGGTTCTCTCTGCCCCACTCCCTTGATTCTCAATCAGTTCCTCTAAAACACACATAAGGCTGCCCATCATGTTTTCTTACTGACTCTACCTATATCCTATATCCTCATCTAAAGTGTCACTTCCTTGGAGAGGCCTTGGTCCCTCTTCCCTGCCTAGATGCTCTCATGTCCCACCACTCTTCATGCATTTGATCCCAAATAATAATAGCCTATCTGTTTAGCTTTCTTCATTGCATTTCCTCCACCAGACAGAAAGCTCCATGGAAGCAAGAACTGTGTCTGTATGGCTATATTCTTCAAGTATGCCACAGAGGGTAATCAATATCAGTTGAACAAATGAAAGTCAGCTGTAATAGGGACAACTGCTTGAAGGATTTATGTTTCCTTCCTGGTGAATCTGCCTGGTCAGACCACATGTTATCCCTGAATTCCTCCTTGAGAGGATTCCTCACTGTGGGTTGGCAGAAACCAAGTCCCGTTCCCAAATGTTTCTCCAATCTGCTCCTTTACCACCCCCAATACAGGCTTCTTGCTTCTTGACCTGAGTTTTTTTTTTTTTTTTTTCCTTTAGAATTTTATTTACTTCTTTATTTTTTGCTGTGCCGAGTCTTCATTGCTGCTCAAGCTTTTTCTCTAGTTGCGGCAAGCAAGGTCTATTCTCTAGTTGCCGTGTGTGGGCTTCTCACTGTGGAGGCTTCTCTGGCCACAGAGCACGGGCTCTAGGGCACTCTGGCTTCAGCAGCTGTGGCACACAGGCTCCAGAGCACAGGCTCAATAGTGGTGGTGCACGGGCTTTGTTACTCTGCAGCATGTGGGATCTTTCCGGATCAAGGATCGAACCCATGTCTTTTGCATTGGCAGACGGATTCTTTACCACTGAGCTGCCAGGGAAGTCTTTGACCTGAGTTTTTTGACAGTCTTGTAACTAGTCTGTCTCCATACTGTCTTGAATTCAGGAATCTGGCAAGGACTCAGAACTGCAAGCATGAACGGGGAAAAAAATTACATCGTGATTTTCAGAAACCTCTAACTGGGAATTTGCACTTTCTTTGATTATAAATGTTGGCACAAGCCCCAGTAGTACTGGCAGGACCTATGACTTTGGCACCAACAGAATCATAGATATTTTTACATCACATTACTGCTGTTGCAAATGTTGAAATATCATTTATGATCAATACTACTTTAAAATTATGGTAATTATTAGAGCTATTGCTAGATTATGTTATTTAATCCTTTAGTAGTCTACACAGATATTCCTATTAACGTTTTCATGTTAATGTTATTTAATAATAATATTAATATTTTAATAGCTATTTTTCAGTATAGTTATTTTCCTCTTGATAAAGCTATGCATTTTATTTCCTGCACTTGAAAACATTATTTTGAGAAGGTTTCACAGACTTCACCAGACTGCCAAGAGTGTTCATGACAGAAAAATGTTAAGAACCTCTGGTCTAGTTTTTCTTCATCTCACATCTCTACCTTGCAAAAACAGCCTTAATGCCTTCCCCCTGGCTGCAGCGTAAAAGCTAAATTCCTTCATATGGCACTCAAGGCCCATTTATAGCCCATGTTCAAGGCACCTTCCTATCTTCATTTTTTTTTTTTATCAATACTCTGGATACAACATGTGTTCCAATCCTGCTGAATCACTGGAGTACACCAAAAATGCACTCATATCTCCAGATCTATTTTTAGCTTCTCTTAAAGAGCTATTTTTTTTAAGGTCTACCTCAAAATGTTACCCTGGTAAAACCCTCTTTTGTCCTCTCCCATGCACAGCCACTGAATCCTTCCTTTGTATTTTTGGGAACACCTTGCTTACAGCTGTTTGATAATTTGGGCTTCCCTGGTAGCTCAGCTGGTAAAGAATCCGCCTATAATGCAGGAGACCCCAGTTCGATTCCTGGGTCAGGAAGATCCCCTGGAGAAGGGACAGGCTACCCACTCCAGTATCTTTGGGCTTCCTTGGTGGCTGTCAGTAAAGAATCTGTTTGCAATGTGGGAGGCCTGCGTTCGATCTCTGGCTTGGGAACATCTCCTGGGGGAGAGCATGGCATCCATTCCAGTATTTTTGCCTGGAGAATCCCTGTGGACAAAGGAGCCTGGTGGGCTGCAGTCCATGGGGTCACAAAGAATCAGACACAACTGAGCAACTAAGCATAGCACATTTGCTAATTTATCAGATCCTGTGTTTCTTCTGTGTTATATCGTGAAGTTCTTGAGGCAAGAGATGTCCTCAACTTTATACCCCAAACACATAGTACTTGCTTGAAAATGCTTGAATGAATAAATATATGTAAAATACTCATTCTCCTTAGGGATGAGTAAAATCCATAATGAAAACGTTACTCTGTCCTTCAAAACAAGAACTTCTTTTAAAAAATTCTTTTATATTATATTGCAGTATCAACAACGTTGTGATAGTTTCAGGTGGACAGCAAAGGGACTCAGCCATACATATACACGTATTTCTCCCCCAAGCTCCCCTTCTATCCAGCCTGCCACATAACGTTGAGCGGAAGGAACTTCTTCTGATACATATAAGTCCACTTGAAAAATTCACCAGCCCCAAGAAAAATAGGTTATCATCTTACAGTTACTGCCTGGACCCAGTTGCCTTTGGTTAATTTCTGTCCTTGATGATAGCAGAAGCACCCCAGCAGGAGCCCATTTGCTGATTCCATACGCCTTTTGGCTGTATCACTGATGTCTTCTCATATTTCCCTTCTTTGACTGATGCCAATATATTTGCATACAGTCTCCTTTAAGCAGATGCTTTCTATTACTTGCCCAGGATTTTCTAACCATCAGGTTATGGTATGAGTTTCATATCCTAGAACATTCAGCTGCTTTATGCCAATCTTAAACAAATGCAGATGGATGGTTTAAAAAATAAGGAGCTTGAAAAATTAAAAAGGAGACCATTCCTTAATTTCATAGTTCAGCGAACAGCTTGAGTAACCGGATCTATGTGTATGTGCACAGGCACTGAAGATGGGATGTTAGCAGCCCTGACCTGAAGTTAGAATCTCATGGAACCATAGACTTTTAAGAGCTGAAAGGAATCTTTTAACAAATAGCAGAGAGATGCGTCTTGTCCAGGGGTTGATCTGGTGGCTGAATCTCAAATTTAGCAAGTCCAAACACAGAATTCTTACTCTTTTCCCCCATGATGCTTCACTCTTAACTCTAGGCCGTCTCAGACAGTGGCACCTGTCTACTACCCGGTGCTCAAATCCTTCAGAAGTCTAAGGGTCATTCTTGATTCTTTTTCCTTCACTCTCTACATGAAGCCCCTCAGCAACTTCTGTTCATTACACTTCCAAAGTAAATTCGGAATTCATCAGCCTCCATGCTAGGCTAAGCTGCTGCCACCTGGATCCCTGGGCCAACCTTCTAACTGACCTTTTTGATTTCTCTCTTGTCTCCTCATAATTCCCTTCATGGCAGCCAGGGTGAGCCTTTAAAAATAGAAATCAGATCTTGTCACTTACTTTCATAGAACACTTCATGCTATGATATAATTTAAATTTTTATCACATTTTACAAGGTATTATTTGTATGCTGTATAATCTCATTGTTGCCTACCAGCTTCAAAGCCCCTCTACCTCTCCATCTCTTGTCAATCTCATTAAATATCTCTAAGATAGTATGGCTACAGTGAAATGTGGAGTCAGAATGATCTGGGTATAAATTCATTCTTTGCCTCTTCCCAGTTGTAACACCTGCAAATTGCTTATCAGCTTTGAGCCTTAACTTATTTACCTGGAAAATGGGTATAATAGTCCTACTCTATAAAGTTGTGGTTCAAATTGAATGTGTGTGTGTGCTTGGTCATGTCCAACTCCTTGTAACCCCAAAGAATGAATTATATATATATATATATATATATATAAAAAATTTATATAAAAACTAGATCAGAGTGCTTGACTTATAGTATGTGTCTAATTGTTCTTTCCCCTTGAGTCTTTCATAAATTATAATAGCTAAATTTAGGTGTCTGTTCTATGACAGGTACTAAATATCTTACATGGATTAATCCACATGAAAACTGTACACTATAGGGACTTCCTTGGTGGTCCAGTGGTTAAGAATACATCTTCCAAAGCAAAGCAGGGGAAGCAGGTTTCGATCCCTGGTCAGGGAACTAAGACTCCATATGCTGCAGGGCAACTAAGACCCACGCTTCAGCTAGAGAGCCTGCACACTCTAAAGGCTATGCGTGGAGCAAGAGAAGCCTATGCATATGCAACTAGAGAAAACTCATACACCACAAGAGCCCATGCACTCCAGTGCAGCCAAGAACAAAACCAAACCAGCAAAGCAAGACAGCCCCACTCCTAAACTGTACTCAACAGAAACTATAAATATCCCTGTTACAGACTGAGCCACAGACGGGTTTAAGCAACTCACCTTAGGTCACACAAGCAGAAAAACGGAGCCCAAACTCAAACCCAGCAGTTCAATCCGATTTTAGAGGTAGTGAAACAATCATTGACTATATTGTGACCCCACAGTAAGAAATATATTTCACATTGTAACCTATCACATGTGTCTGCTCTAAAGTGGAAACAAGTTTCACAAAATAATACTTACCCTTACTATATGCAGTGTACTCTACAATTTAATGAAAAAAGGTTTTGATCAATGTATTGATTTAATGACCTGTTAATGAGTCAAAAGCATACTTTGAAGAAGTATTATTGTCTAAATCACAATAATCCACTACTTTTACCTTCCAGTTACCTCAACTGCTGCTAGAAAACTTTGATGATTATCAGTATAGATTTTATATTTCATTTACATTTCAGATAAAGCCCTTATTAGTTAAGATGCTGATCCCCCAAGACTCAGATTTATTTCCCATTGCAAACTCTTGCAATTATGGAAAAATCAGCTCTTGTCAGGTGAGATTCAAGCAATTCACTCTCCAAAAGGAACTTACCACCATTAAAATGCTTAATTACAGGCTGCCCTGTGTTACAACTATTTAGGCAGCTATCTGTTCTTCCCACTGAACTGTCATGCCAAGGGCAGAAACATAATTTATAAATACTTCTGTAGTTCCAGATAGTGAACTGACACGAAATGGAAAACACAGAAATAAAGAACTGGCTCTGGTGTTTGAGACTCAGACAAAAGGCTACTTCTATACCCACTGTCTTATATATTCTTATCTAAATATCTAAGGCATTTTCTTCCCATCCCAGTAGCTGCAAGTGATTTACGAAAATCCTTCCATCTGGGCAATTTGCATTAACCCTGCTCTTAGTTTCCCAATGCCATCCTTATCTCACAGCTCCTCCTCCTTTCTGCATTTTTCTAGGCTAAGAGAACTTACATTTATGCTTCTGGCAGACGATCCTCCCTATGGACCACGTTCCCCCAGCACTAAACTGAAATGGTTTCTGGGTAAGAGGAAGTACGTTAACATTTTCACTTGATCTTTTAAATTCTCAATCCTCACCTTTTCTGTGAGCTAGGGTATGAGCTAGTGTTTATTTCCATAGATATTATAAAATATATTTCTAAGCAATGGCTATGTGTCAACATGTAAATAAATAAAACAAAGACAAAGTCCTTGACTTGGAACCCTCAGTTGCAAGGCAGGAAATTTAGAGGGAAGGAAGTAGCTATGAGTTTTTCTGCCAAGCAATACTTCAATCTCCCCACCCATAGAGAAAGATTATCCTGTTGTTTTAATCCAGCAGATGCTGAGCAGTTCGAGAAAGGGAACAAACAACTGGAGGAAATACTGCCACCTGTTTATGTTGACTTTACCAAACAAGACTGGCCACCAGCTGTTGAGAGGTAAGGGATGAACTACGATGGCAACAGGAAAATGCTAACTCTGGTTGAAGTTGGTTGTCAGCTTTTTGACTGTTTAAGTAGGGGGAAGTACCAAGGAAGTACATGGTCATTCATGATGGCCAAGAGGCTAAGACAGGATAATGCATCTTGCTCACTAGCAGAGCAGGGCTGGCCTTAGTCTGGGCTGGCCTATGCATACATACAGTCACATATGAGTCATGTAATTTACTTAGTTGCCTACTTGGTATTTATTTTCTCCTTCCTTACTGACTAAAACCTGTATATTAATGGAGTCAGTAATGTCCGAGGAAAGATGACGTTCCTTGGCCTCGCATAGCTAGCTGTTGTCACATGACCGTATTCTGGAAGCGTTGTGTAGTTTCCAGGAAGACTCTTTAAAGGGTGCTGACTCAGCTGAGTTTGTCCATTTTGTCCCTTCCCTTTTTCCTCCTTTAAGCTGCCAGGAATTTCAAATGATGGCTGATGGTCAAGTGGCTGTTTCTGACCATGAAGTGACCTTGAGAAAGGAAACTTCTTGTGGTACAGACAGGAGCCCCTATTCTGGTCTTGGATTGCCTACCTTTGGAATACTTTTCAGTGAGAGAGATGTGTCTTATTTAAGCTTTTGCTGATTTGAGTTTCGGTTAAATGTAGTCAAGTCTGACCCTAATTGAGTTGCCTCAATAATTCCTGGCATTCATTTAAGATTCTTCATAGTCTCCAAAGTACGGTCAATTCATCACCCAATTTTGTCTTTCTGACAAGTGTAAGAGAGTTGAGGCATGTCAGATGAGGAAACTGGGAACAAAGCAAGTCTTGCCCAATATCACATAACTAGCTTACTCGGAGGGCAGCAGGCTATTTAGAAGCCAGAGAGCTCACCCCTGGAATTTTAAAGGCATGCTGGAAGTAAGCAACAAATTTCCTTTAAAACAGATTTTGACTAATGAAGTAGTGGTTACTTTTAAAAGCAAGTATTTAAGGAAAATTTATCTCTTCAGTCAAATGGAAGGCCGTCTTTAGGCCTCCTATCAAGGGGGCTGAAGTCACTGACTTTAAGAACATGAGACTTCTTTCCAGTTGCCTCCAGAATACTACTGCTACATTAAAATGAATTATAATTCATTGTATTCTTACAGCATACATTAAGAGAACTGAACTCTCAAACAGGCTAAGACACATTTTGAATAAGCAATTAGTAAAATGAATGTCACCATTTTAAAAGTGTAACAGACAATGATTAATGTAGAGTCGACAGAGTCTTTAAGATAAAAAGGCAATGCAATGCAGGTAAAACTGAATTGAGTGGATTCAACATAGAAAAGTTTTTAATGAGGCAAACATCAAGCAAGCATATCGACTTCTTAAAAAAACAAAGAAAATCTAAAAGTTTAATTACAAAAACACTTGTACAGAAAACTTGGCATTTCAACAGTTTCAAACACACGTACACATTTTTTTTCTAAAATTTCATTCGTCAGAATCTGTCTTATTTTCCTCAGCTGCTCTTTGTGTTTTAATAAAAAGAAAGAAATCTGTAACACTGAATAGGCAACAACTTATTTCTTGAGAGGAACATATTAGTGCAATAATATCTACAAGTTTACTGGGAAATGTGAATTAGGTATTGTGTTAGCCTCTGAGCTCACTTACTACCTTCCTGGCTGGGCACAGAGGAGAGAGCAGGCAAGGCAGACCTGCTTCATGGAACCTTGTTTTGTGGCAGTTGAATTCCAGCCACCAGAGAGTCAGGTGTAGCTGCTGGGAGGGCCAGCATGTCAGAAGCAGGCTGCTATTTGTGAAAATGCTTTCAGACTGCCAGCTTTCTTGCGATCACACGCATTCCCAAATACGAACGTCTCTCAAGTCAGTGTCAGGTATCTATTCAGACTAAGGAGAAGGATGAGCTCTGGACCTATTACTGCCTTCCCTGGTGCACAGCACTGCTCATAATGCTGTGCAAAACTAACACAAAGGCAAGACAGAGAGAAATAGGAGGAGGAAGAAAGGAGACAAAGTATTTGGCAGAAGGCAGACACAAACTCCAAAACTGGCTTGGCTATCCTTCTGCCACAGACAATGCATTCCAGCTTGGACTGAGCAGGCAGGGTGTCTGAGAGAAGAGCCAGGAACGGCCAGTGAGAGCAGGAAGACACAGAAGAGCAGGTGAGTTGGCAAGTTTATAGAGATAATGATGGGCTCTTGCCAGGTGGTGTGTGTATGGGCTTCATTACATGAAAATTTGATGTGTGCTCACGTAAGAACTTTTAACAAGGTTGTTTTTTTTGCTATTGTTTTGTTTCCTTTGGGTTAAGAAAGCAGGGGAGGAGATGCTGAGAAGACAGGAGGGTGCAGCAACACGATGGGGGTGTCTGGCTTGTAGCCTGGCCTGTGAGCATACTGTGAGGGGCCACACTTTCCACCTGCCCTTGGTGGCATGGTGCCTGGACAGTGGGCTCAGCGTGCCCTGCTTTGGTTCCAAAGATTTCAGCTGCAACCACCAGCCTTGTGCTCCAGAGCATCAACACATAACACAACAAAACTAAACCCTGAGGTGAAAATCAGAAACCTCTCTTCCCTTTTGCTGTGTGTGTGGTTTTTTTTTAAATCACAAGAGGGTAGAAGGAGGGAAAGCCTGTCCCTTTGACAGCCTCTGCAGTTATGATTAGAGAAGAAAGATGAAGGATGGAGAATTCCTCCGTGTTCTCTTCTGTTAGCTGGCAGTATTCTGATGACATTTCCGCCATCCGTGTCCACGACTCAGTATACCTCAAGGACACAGGGATTTCCTCTGTTTTCACTTATAAGAAACTTTAGGATCTTTTTCAATACCAAGTGAGAAACTACTTTTCTCGTTCTGTCCTGTTTACCAATGACCTTTCCCTCAGCAAAAATATTCCACAAGTCACTGCCAGCAGATGGGAACAGAAGAACCTCGCTGGGGCCAGGACACAGGGAACGTGCAGGAGCGATGCTTAGAAAACAGCAGGCAGTACCAAGCGGGGAGGAAAGAGTGCTCTCCTTCAGGGCAGCCATCACAAAGCCTCCACTACAAGGGCTGGCACCCACTGAGCCTGTGTGGGGTATGAGACACAGCATCGCTCCACAGGACACTGTCAACAAGAAGCTCCTTTCTTTGGAGTCACAGCAGGACAATGATTGGAGAAGATTGGGCCTGTCCAATGAGAGAAACTCTCCTTCAGAGTCCTGCTGAGCAACAAAGCCCAGAGGTCAGAAAAAATGGAGACATCTAACTTGGTAGGGTGAAGAAAATATAAAAAAAATTAACCCCCAAAAGCATTAAAAAAAGAAAGTGACAGCTAGGTAGGAAAACCACTGATAAAAACCACAGAGCCACTGATAAAAGAGTCCAATCTGAATGAAGCAGAACAATAAGAAGGCTTCCTTTCTGCTGCAGAAGGTGCCTGTCTCAGGGGTGTCTAGCCAGCAGAATATATGCAGACCCACTTGAACAGAAGTAGAGATGATAGGAGACTGAAGACTTGCACACGGTCAAAGCTTCACAAGGACAATTCCATAGGAAGTTCACATACATGTTCCTTTTGCTGCTCCCTCACATGGCTTCCTGGGGTGAAGGCATGTACCTCATAACTGATGGTTCTTTCACAAGCAGAATAATCTGTACGCCCTTTCTGCCTCCACTCAACTCAAATTTCCACAGATGGCTTCTCATTCTGAACAAGTAAAACCACTTACAGAACATCCTGGAGCTCTAAGACCTGTAGAACTGGGAGAAAAAAACAAACGAAAAAAGATACCAAAAAGGTAAGCACAGATCAGAACGGGTTCGGACTTTGGGTGAAAATACTGCAGTGCTCTATTTCCAAAAGAGTTGAGGTGAGTAGCAGGGTGCATGTACACCAAGGAGCTCATGAAGCTGCAAGCAGCCAACCTCACTGAGGCATTGTAGACATTTCAATGACAAACGCGGCCCTGCTCCAGTTCAGCCACAATGGGGAGGTTGGAAAATTGCCAGCCAAACACAGAAAACCAAGTATCAGGGACAAATTTGATGATGAAAAATGAGTACTTTGGTCCTGGTCAATCAAACCATCTTTCTTCAAGTATAAATCTAAGGCTCCCTGCATGTGTAGGGAAGTACTATGTGCATAAGATGAATAAATTCTTACATCGATAAAAATGCAATCACATAAAAAAGTTGTTTTCTTTCCAATCCTCAAACAGGTAACTATTTATCATTTGGTTCAATTGAAATCAAGAAATATATGGCTTTTGATATATACAGTAGTCACCTCTCCATGTGAAATCACCCCCATGGCTTACTCCCAGTTCCACTTTTTCTAAGTATAAGTTAGCCACAAAGAAAGATGATAGCTGGGGCAATTCTTCCATTGTATATCTATAAAAAATAATTATAAAATAGCTGAACAAAATTTTACATTATAATTGCTGGATTGTAATTTTTTCCTAATTACCCCCCATTTATCTTACTGCTTTCATTCTAAGATTTTTTAGTGCTCTCCCTTGACACCCATCCCTACCTCCTTGTATCAATGTTCTAGAAACTCAATTGCATTTAGACACATGTGTTCTAGTTCTAAAATTTGCACTTGCCTACTTAGGTATTTTTAGGCAAGACATCTCACCTCTCTGGGACTCAGTTTCTTCGTATGTACAATGATGGGATTTCTAAAGGCCCCTTCCAGCTCTAACATGCTCCTCTAAAACCACAGACCATTCGCTTCCTTTCACTCACTGGCTCCTGACAAAGGAAGAAAACTTTGCCAAGCCCAAGTCAGAGTAATTAATTGCACCATGAATGCTGGGGACATCAGGCCTAGTTGTCTGTACATATTTGTATAATGAGGCCAAGCTAGAATTAATCACAGTCTTTATAACTGTTTCATTTGACAGTTTCAGAGGGTGTGGCGAACTAACCATTCTTAGTTATGTTTACATGGCTAGATTGTAAGACCCTGTAGTAACAAAACTGTTCACATTTGCAGCTACTCTTTCTTTTAAGGGCAAAATATTTGTAGGTTAAAATCAAGGATAATGATAACGTTCTAGGTTTTCAAAACACCTCAGAAAGCAGATATGACAGTTTACATCCTTAAGATGGGTAAAGCTTTAGGAAAGTCTTACTGGCCAAATGCTCAAAATGGAAAACCATTTTGGCTCAAAACTCACAATAACTGCCCTATACCTATGTGAGGAGACACCATGTCAATAGTTACTGTGTTCTTCCACAGTTCTCCACACCGTTTCTCCCAGCTCTTTCTTTTCAAGCCTACCAGAGTGCTAATTGAAAACACTGTGTGAAAATGAGAAGGGTGATGAGCTCCTGAAAACCCCAGGCCTAGATTTACAAGCTGTTCCCTTCATAAACAGCAGCAGTAATGCCATTTCTTTATTCTGTAGGGAGTCCAGTCATCTCTTAGAAGTATGGTCCGTTCCATCTGGCTACTCACTAGAAGGACAGTAATCCTCTCCCCCATCAGAGCACGACTGAGGCTAAAGTATGACGAATCGCCCTGTACAGTTACTACTGGTGCCCATGGCCAAGAAGGACAGAGACGACTGCCTTTGTCTCTGCTGGCAGACATGACCTCGTTAGACCATGTTAGAATATGAACCTGTATATGAGTATGCTCATTTACCTGCAAGACAAATAAATAGAGATATAAATCCATGACCAGCCTTGCTAAGGAGTGTATCCTACCACCCACTCTTGTTTTAGTATCCATATATGGCCATTCACTGTATGGTCCAACCCTAAGATTTCCACATAGTTCATATGTCTGCAGGGATGGAACAATTTAATTGACAGACCAAAGGGCTGTCAATTGTGGAATGACAAACTAAAGGGTACTCTATCGCTAGGAATCTGAGTGAAAAAATACCAGTTCCATTTAAGAAATGATACTGATGACTGACCATTAGTACCAAAAAGTTTATAAAGGCAGGCCCCCTTTGGAAATGTATTTTTCTCTTCTGAAAGGATGTAACACATATTACAAGTCATTTGTTGAACGTATTTTTAAAAGTTTATTTTCTCATTTCTCTCCTTTCACTTACTGAGAGTTTATATATTTTTTAATATGTTCAATCAAGGCATCAACTGTTTCACTGTAAGTTTAGTCCACATTAACATTTAACATACAACTGTTACTCTGATATTGAGTGGTGAATGAAAAGCTTACTTACATTGGCTTGTACACATATAATGTCACACTGACTATTGTGAATTATCGTTAAATTTACAGGGAAAAGGAAGCTTAACAATTAAGTGATACTTATTTTGTCCATTGTGTTGTTTGGGGGTTATTTCCTTTAAATTTCTCACTCAACCTTCAAAACCCTTTGGGAAACTAATACCTAGGAATACAACTTAATAAGTGACAAAGCTAGAGTTGAGATCCAACCACAAAAATCATGCTCTTTCTATTAAGCCGCATGGAGGCTTGCATGAGGAAAAACTATCTTGATTCAGTTTTCCAACACTATTTACTACATTTAGCAACCATGCAACAGGAACCTTAAGCCTCCAACTCACTTATTCAATGTCATTTCACGATTCTGGTAGTACTGATGAAGTCTAACGCCACCTTAGTTTTGATGATGTGCTGGCATGTACGAAATCATGTCAGTGAGCACTCACCATTCCCTAACGATCAAGCCTGTTCACAACTTCTCGAACTGTAGCTATGAAGTTTTCATTGTCTTGGGGATTAGCTAAAATAATACTGTGCAGTCTGTTCATATAGGAGTCGATAGTGTCCACTGTAGGTGTCTCTCCACTTCCTGAAGTGAGATAAGAGAAAGTAAGAAAAGCTTCCCCATTCAGTTCAACAGTAACACAGATCAGTGATTTCACAGCAAAAGAAACTTGACTCTAATGGGGTCTGCTCCACAGAGAAGATTTTAATTTCAGAGAGACTTTTAGTACTCAAAGAAATGAAATTAATCCACACACTCTAAATAAACAGATGGACTTATTACTGCTGCACAGCATATAGGAGTAGTTGCATAAAACAGGTTAAAGACCCTCTTAGATCTGCTGTGACTATTTTCCACATGAAAACATATGTAAGAAATACTAGTATTTCTTTTCACAAAGCCAGCACATATATCACAAATATATCACAATATCACAAAGCCAGCACATTTATATCAGAAAAGTACTCTGGGGGAACAGGTGACGTGGGAGAGGGGATCAAGAAATAAAAACATCCAGTTATGAAATAAATTAAGTCATCGAGGTGGAGTGTGCAGTATGCTGACTGTAGACAACAGTATTGTACTACATATTTGAAAGCTGCCAAGAAAGTGTATCTTAAAAGTTCTCATCACAAGAAGAAAAATTTGTTTGTAACTTTGTATGGTGGTACAGGCTTCCCAGGTAGCACTAGTAGCAAAGAACCCACCTACTGATGCAGGAGAGGTCAAGAGTTCAGTCCCTGGGTTGTGAAGATCCCCTGGAAAAGAACATGACAACCCACTCCAGTATTCTTGTTCGGGAAATCCCACAGAAAGATGAGCTTGGAGGGCTACAGCCCACACGGTTGCAAGAAGTAGGACACAACTGGAGGGACTAGGCGTGCACGCACACATGGTGGCACATGGTAACCAGACTTGTGGTCATTTCACAGTGTATACATACATAGAATCATTATGTTGTACACTGGAAATTAACACAACATTATACATCGATTATAGTACCATTTATAAAAAAGAAAAGCTCTCCACTGAGGATTTATTACACAGTTCCCAATATTTTGAAAATCAAATTAGGCTTAATAGAAAGTAGATTATGTTAAAATATAATTGAAGAAAAATTTACCTGAGCAGAGAGTCTGAAATTGTGGATGAGTTTAACCAGTGTGCCGTGCTGGGCTTAGTGGCTCAGTCGTGTCTCACTCTTTCCGACTGGATGGACTAGAGCTCACCAGGTTCCTCTGTCCGTGGGGATTCTCCAGGCAAGAGTACTGGAGGGGTTGCCACGCCCTCCTCCAGATTTTAACCAATACTGAGATGCTATTACCTGACCTACAGAAAACTCTGAGGAAACGACCTCGTTGTTTATTGGTCTTCCCCTTGAAGGGAGACTTCGGCCTCACCACACCAACGCCAACATAAGCAGCACCTCCCCAGCCCCCACCGCTTTACACGACTCAGGTGGGGATGATGTTACCAGGCAAGGGCATGCTGGCGAAGCTGCTGGTCAGCACCTGCCGCAGGGTCTCCAAGTGCTGCTGTAAGACCGTGTTGCGGCTGCGCTCCTGGATCACGTCCACCTCCAGCTTCTCCACCGCTGTGCGCATGCTCTCCACGTGCTTTTGCAAGGCCGCGTTCCTCTCCTCAAATTCCATGTTGGATTTGCGAAGCTGACGGAGCTCTGCCTCCCGAGCTGAGGACGCAAGCCCCACAAAACACAGGTAACACAGTGTCTCTGAGGAGTCCCAGTGACTCTTCTAGAAGTTCTGCTTAGCTGTCTCTAATTAGCTACCTCTCCTCCTGTCCCTAGTCTCATTATGGCCTTTCAGATAGCAATTTCAGCAATAAAACGCCTGGCTCTCCAGAGTTATTTTAATTCTTAAAGCTGGTCGTATTCTTACTTAAGACTGCAAGGAACAGCTGCAATTCCCAGTGTTTGTTTGTTTGGTTTGTTTAAAGCTGTGCTATGAGAAGCCTGAGGGGTTTCACAGGGGGGATCCTGGGAGACTGGGCAAGCACAGCTGTAGGTCCAAAGCTTTATTGCAGTGGGGTCAGCTTTGCTCTTATTTATTTTATATTTTGGACATCCATGCAAGCTTTCATTTGTACAAAGGGTTCTTGGCTAACAGCCTGAAAGCAACTGAATTAGTGATGTATATTTATTTCAGAGACTAAAGCTGCTTTGACAACACTGGCTGAGCTTTCCTCCACTGGTCTCTGAGTAGCTATTTTTAATAGAGAGTGAAATAGAAGCAGTTTCCCGACCAGTCCCAGGGTCGGGAATATCACTGCCATTGCTTTTGAGCAATTAATTTCTCCTGACAACTAAATCCCATCACAGACATGAGGAACGCAAAACGATCCTCTGGTAATCACCTTTGCTGTGGTTCAGGAATTCCTCTGTAAATATAGGGATGTCAAAAACAGACCGTTCCTTTACTTCTGCTTCTTTCTGTGAATTAAGAATAAGAAAACAGTTAATTCTTAACCAAAATTAAATAATAGTGTCTGAAGGCACAATGGTCATGTTTTCCTTAAAGAAACAGTAAGATGAGCAGCAGTTAGTCAGTCTAGGTGAGGCTGTGAAGAAAAGGTATTCACCTTTTCTTTGGAACCAAACTTTCACAGAGCTCAAGCATGTTAAGTATTCAAATCGCTCAGATGACAACTGCTGTGCAATGAGAAACCTTAAAACAAACCTACATAAATTTCCCTAATGGAGATGCTGGAAACCATTTCTTAGCTCTGTGCTCTGAATAGTCAACAGTGTACAATGGAGAAAGTGACTGAGGTAGGTATCAGTTAGTTCAGTTGATCAGTCACGTCTGACTCTTTGCAACCCCATGGACTGCAGCATGCTAGGCCTCCCTGTCCATCACCAGCTCCCGGAGCTTGCTCAAACTCATGTCCATTGAGTTGGTGATGCCATCCAACCATCTCATTCTCTGTCGTCCTCTTCTCCTCCCACCTTCAATCTTCCCCAGCATCAAGGACTTTTCAAATGTCTTCACATCAGGTGGCCAAAGTATTGGAGCTTCAGCATCAGTCCTTCCAATGAATATTCAGGACTGATTTCCTTTAGGATGGACTGGTTGGATCTCCTTGCTGTCCAAGGGATTCTCAAGAGTCTTCTCCAACACCACAATTCTAGATTGGTCATAACTTTTTATCTAAGAGGTAGGTATAGAGAAAGAGAATTTCTGGGTGATTTTTCCGTTGCTTCTGAGATAGGATGATGCAGTCTAACTTTTCAGAGTGGACAATAAGAATTCTAAGCAGAGATCTGCCAGCCACAAGCAATAATAATCGTATTCCATTAGGACGTCTACTTTTACTTCTCCTTATTTACAAGGGCAGCCTATAATGGGGATCTTTCAGACTTTTTTCGGACACAGAAAAACAAAACCAAAAAGTCAGTAATAACTAGGCTCTAAATATGAGAAAGCCAAGGATTATGTGAGAGAAAAAATAATAAACCGAAAATTAATTCACCAATAAGCCATTAAAAATAAAAGTCTCACAAAACCACTGCAAAACATATTCCACAATGATCCTTGTGAATAAAGTCAATATTTAAAAATGCTTTAGCAGCAATTTCTACAATGATTTTAAAGTTAAAAGCATTAAGAATATAAATTATAAGTGTCTTGGCAGTATTTAAAATCTTGCATAATATAAGATGGTAAAGAAAACAGTGGGAAATGAGTACTGAAGAAATTGCTAGTGAAATCTGAGGATTTCAAAACTTTTATAACATAAAGAACAGTTTAAAAAGTCTAGAAATCATTCCTATAAAAACACATTTAGTGCCAGAGATAGAATGTATATTTCCTACTCTAGCCACCACTAGTCTTTTATCTTGAGCACAAATATGATTTGGTGCCCAGCAGAAAGGCTAAGCAGTTAACAGCCTATGAGGGAATTCTGACAGCCAAGCTCCTGTGTTCATATCGGTGCCTGCCCTGTTACGGAGGGTTGGGCTGTGTGAACTGTCTGCCAAGGGCAGCTCATTAAGAGAGACATCTAGGATGGAAGTCTGAAAAACTATGTATTTACCTGAAGAAACTTCCAGAGCACTTAATTTTTACCTCTTAAAGAAAGTGAAGTTTTCCAGAATGATTTAAAAACAAACAACAGAATTATCACTGAAGGCCCCAGTTTCAACAGGCAAAGCTCTGCCTCTAGCCAGTTTTTGGTGGATTTCAAAGAAAATTAATGTATGGGTAAGAAAGACTGGTTCCAGAAAGGCACTTAGATATATTTCACAGTGGCTTTCTCTTAACTCTGCTGACTTACCATATGCTTTAACTCTGTTACTGTGCAAGACATAACAGATAGAAGTCCACAAATGACTTCTGATAAAGGCTTATAATTTTATAAGCCTGCATCCCATCCTGCTCAGTCTCTTACTTAACTGTACTGGCTTATATGAGATCAATTTACTTAGCTATAGGTCTGAATATCTGCCATTCAGATGGGTCAGTTGGGATGCGAGCCTTCTCCAAGACTTAGATTCTGCTCAGACAGGTAGTTCTGTTTTCTTCCTTGCCAGAGCAGTCCAGACCAAGCTAACTACATAAGGGCAGAGGATAGCACCACATAAGTGCATTAACACACTGCCTCTTGGTACAGATTCTTAAGAGTACAAAATAAGAAACACCACAGCAATTAAATGAAACTGTTCAGTCTCTGAAAGGCCAAGAGAGAAATTCTACTTAACTGAAGAGTCGTCATAAAAAAACCATCAGCACTCTTCCATTACTGAGTACATTACTCGGCATTGGAGAGGATCCTCTTGGGGGCTCAGATATACTTAAGCTGCTCCAAGGATCACTCAAGGGATTAAAATCATAAGGATTTCATTACCTCCTCAATGAAAGGGTCTAATTTGTTCAGGTTGAGTGTCATTTTGTCATTTTTCATAAATTAAAGGAGAATCAAAATTACTGTTTCTATCTTAGTCCCCACATGAGATTTAGACACTTCCTTGAGAGGAACACTAGCTGACTCCTAGGTCTAGCAGGCTGGCTTCTGGTTTGAGAGCAGGAAGAATACTCTTCACTTTGGTTTTCATTCTATATATTGAGTGGAGGGTAAGAGAACAGAGGCCTTTTGAATTGAAACTATTTTGCTGTGATCTAGGCTCAGGGCCAGAATCTCATGGAGTGATATGCTTCTCTCAAGTGCCCTTTACTTTAAGGAATGCTCTCAATATTGTGTACCAGGCTGAAGTGCCCCACTGCTATGCAGAATGGCCTGAATGGCTTTCAGGTCAGCATTTCTTGAGCTCTAACAGGGCTCCCCAGTATCTACCTTGGTAACAAGGTCTTAGGAATCTAAGTTCCATTAAGGAATACAATAGGTTTCTTTACTACATATATACAAATCAAATCATTTCTGTCTCAAGTGGCAACAAATTTTGCTGACACCACAGGCAGCCAGGCCCATTTTAACTTGCAACACTGTTTATTCCATATAGTGTGGCGGGCACTGCCAAGAGACCTTAATAAGCCTGGGCTACAGGTGCCTGGGTTCAGTCACAATTCTGCCTCCAACCAATTCAGTAAGTGATTGTGGTACATTCTCTCCTGTCTTAGGCAAGTCATTTTCCGCAGTGGCAAAATGAGGGGGTCAGGTGAGGTCTTAGTAATTTTGATGTGAGCTCAAAAACTGTTTTATGGCATTTGCCATTTTATTCCTAATAGGATAAGAAAAAGGAAATAAGCATGTATTTAGAAACGTGATGTTTCAGGCATGTTGCAAGATGCTTGCTCTTTTATTAACTTCCTCATAACCCAGATCAGGCCACTTTACCCAAAGATATATATGTGTATATCTGAAATGCCCCCACAAAACCCAAGTCACCTTAAGGTCTGATTCAGTTGCTCCTTTCCATGGGGCTTCTGTCGCTTTTTTTTCCAGTTGTGCTTTCTTATTTTTCTTAACTCTTATTATACTAAGAGGCTATGTGTGGCTGTTTTAAAAACTGTCAAACCAGTTTTTAAAATTGCAACTGTTTTGAAATTACCTAGTTTAGTAAGGTATTATTCAATGAAAAAAAAAACTGATAAAGTGAGTGACATTACTTGAGTCAACAACCTTACTAAGAGAGCTTTATCCTGACCTGGGCATACAACAGACAGGTTTATAAAGCCTAGTGTATACATATTTGAGAAACTACTGCTGGCTTTCCACCTACTCCCTCCTTTTCTTTGGTTTCATATGTGTCTAATCCTGAAACAGGAAAATCACAAAGAGACTTATTCCTTTTCATATAATGTAGAAATTCCTATCATACTAAAATAACATATTTTATTAAAATGCTTACTTTCTCAAATCAGCAGCAGCAGCTTCTATGACTGACTAAGTCTACTAAATCTTTTCTGATTGTAACTATTAATTTTATTAGAGGCAAAAAATGCCACATATGATTTGGCCAGCAAAATCCATATTAATGGATGGAGTCAGTCAGTCATTGACTAGAAAATGTGAGATCTAAGATTTTACTGTCCATACTCTCTTTTGTAACTATTAAGGATACAGAAGCTATAAAGGATGCTTAATAGGGAAAAAAAGAAGTTTAGAAAATTCATGATATTGGTGGGCAATAAGTAATTATACAAGTATCTGGCAGTATAGAAAACTTATAACACAATTCAATTGATTTAAAACATAGTGTACATACAGTTTCTCAAGCAAAAAAAATTTCATCCTAATTGAAACATAGAGATGTCATATATAACTACATTTATATAGGATTTATATGAAAAATAAAATGTTCATGTTTACCATGCTTCTCAGTTTATAATTCATGGACAGTGATAAATCTATTTGACTTGTGAATCTAAAAGTTTTCTCTATATTTTGAGAGTAACCAATACCAAACTAGGTATGAGAACTACAATTCCACAATAAATAAATTATTATTTTGAAGAAATGATTTCTTTGATTTAGTGAAAAACCCAGTTCATGCAAAAGTGCATCAGAAAATTCTTTTTGTGTAAGTTTCCACTGTTATTTCAACAAATGGGTTTTGTATAAAAACAAATGAGTATTTGTGGAAGAACGCCTCCATACAAAAGCATAATGCTGGATGGTATGTGGATGGGTACAGAATGGAAACTAGACCACACATGCCTTCAAAGAGATTATAATCCAAGAGTGTTAATGACAGAAGCACTTGAGTAACTCTGGCACCTTAGCCAGACCAGCTAAGTGCATAAAAGACATATAGAGAACAATGAGGTTTAAAGGAAGTTGGAGGAAACAGGAAAAGCTTGAAGGAGAAAAATGGAACTTGAAATAGGGTTTGATGGATAACTAGAATTTAGAGGCAAAATTGGATGATACTAGAGGGTGATACAGAGAAGGCGATGGCACCCCACTCCAGTACTCTTGCCTGGAGAATCCCATGGACAGAGGAGCCTGGTGGGCTGCAGTCCATGGGGTCGCAAAGAGTTGGACACGACTGAGCGACTTCACTTTCACTTTCATGCACTGGAGAAGGCAATGGGAACCCACTCCAGTGTTCTTGCCTGGAGAATCCCAGGGATGGCGGAGCCTGGTAGGCTGCCGCCTGTGGGGCCGCACAGAGTTGGACACGACTGAAGCGACTTAGCAGCAGCAGCAGCAGCAGAGTGTGATAAAAAAAAATGAGTGAGGGAAAGAAAGTAAAGGAAGAATATGAGCACAGGCAGGAAAGGATGGGGCACTTAGAGGACAGTCAGTATCTTTTAAGTACATAAGATATAGATGGACAGTTTGGGAGTTTGGAATGGACATGTACATACTGCTATATTTAAAATGGATAATCAACAAGGAACAAATATATGGCACATGGAACTCTGCTCAGTGGGTGGCAGCCTGGAGGAGAGGGACATCTGGGGAGAATGGACACATGTATATATATGGCTGAGTCTCCTTCGCTGTTCACCTGAAACTATCACAACATTGTTATTCAGCTATGCCTCAATACAAAATAAAAAGCTTAACAAAAGAGACATATATAGGAGTTAGGTTATTTGGAAAGGGGAAATTGGCACTTAATTACAGAAAACCCTGGTTGCTGAGTTTGAATATGATTTGGTGTAAGCAATGAGGAGTCACTGAACATTTTCATGCATGAAAATACCACACATTTTATTTTCATACAGTCATATATTAACCATAGGCTAAATATATATTTAAAGCTCTCTATGCAACACAGCCAACACACACAGGCCTTAATCCTATATGGGAACACAGATCAAAATCCTATTGCTGACACTGAACCAAATGGAGGGGAAAAGACCAGTAAACAAATATGTGCCAGGGAAGAAAGGAGGCATAGGAATCAAGATATTGTCACTTGTGCTTTGCAGATACTGTAAGTTGAATAGTGCATGTTAACTAAATGCTGGATTTCCTAAATAACAACTTTCTGAGAGTCAGAATATAGTATCTGGTGATGATAAACTATGGTCAAGTTATAGCTTGTGGTTGGCCCCCATTTCTATACATCACTCCAGATTCCAGCCATCTTCAGCATTTAAAGCCAGTAAAATTCTTGGACTACAAGAAAGGACCAGAGTTAGGGGCTTCAGTTCAAGAACAGACTCATGACATAAGTGTCTGCCATATGCTAAGAATCCTTAAGCTAAAGGCAACTAACTTAATCCTAATTGCAGAATAGAAAATACTCTGCCATTCATTAAAAAACAGTCCAATAGCATTTCCAACAGCATCACCATTATATACATATATCACATGTACACACACACACACACAATGGAGACAGAAAGTTAATTACCTCATGATCATGAGTGGCCTGTCGGGCTGCATCTAAAAATATGAAAGAACAAGAACATTAAGCTGGAAAACAAAACAAAATTTAAAAAAAACTTAAGGACATGCCCGTGCCAAAATACAGAAACTGCTGATATATGTGGGTTCTCAAAACATATCATATTTTCTCTAATAGCTTTATTATTCAGTCAACAAGAGTTAAGGGAACCCCATCTTATAGGTTATGCAATTAGATGGAAGAAAAACAGCAGACACAGTCCTCACCTTTAAGGAGAACAGGATGAGAGAGTGGTCAGGAAACACACGCCAAAGGCTGTTTGCACAACATTACAGTTTAGCAGGCAAGATGCCCAAATGTGGAGAAGACGCAATAGCTAAGGAATGACAGGCTGTTATGAGTGGGGCTTCTTTCTTTGGCAGTGTTCCCTGAAAAAGGGGAACTTTAGCAATACTTTAACAGGGTGATGAACAATTTTACCAAAAACAAAAGATCCATGAAGACCAGGATCATCTGTATCTTGTTTACCTTTGCATCCTTAATGCCTAAGTGAGATCCTGATATGTAATAGGAGGTGCTCAACACATTTTTTGAATACATGCAAACATGAATGAGTGAATTAAAAAGATTTATCACTGGAAGCTGGGAGAAATGAGCACATGAAAGGCTTAGAGGTGTTAGTGAAAGTGTTAGTTGCTCAGTCATGTCCAGCTCTTTGCAACCCCATGGACTTTAGCCTGCCAGGCTCTTCTGTCCATGGGATTCTCTAGGCAAAAATACTGGAGTGGGTTGCCATTCCCTTCTCCAGGGAACTTTCCCAACCCAGGGATCAAATCCAGATCTTCTGCATTGCAGAGACATGCCAAAAGTGGAAATAGAAGAAAAAGCACAGGCAACTAAAAGGGGTCTTGGAGTACAAGTCAAACTGTTGATCCTGGATATGGAAACCCAACTGAAATTTCTAACTGGGAGTAGTGTGATTTTAATAAATGTTGAAGGTGATGCTTTAAGTGAATGTAGTATAATAGAGAAATGATAGAAACATATCTTTTATCTTTATTTCTCTAATAGTAGGCGTTATGACACTCCATCATGCAAAACAAACTACAAATATATTTGATTCTGGTTCTGATACCTTGCCTATGAGATTTGCCTTTCTGACGGTCCTGGGTTTTCCTGCTGAAAACCTTGTAGGCTTCAGTCTTCTGATACTGCTCCAGTTCCTTCATGTAACGCTCCTTATCTCTGTCCGCCTCATCAAGGTAGCGCTAGGAAAGAAATGTGGAATTATTTACAAGAAATAGATCTTACGGAGGTACAATACGAAAGAACTCTTTGAAGAAAACAAAAGATAATTAGAACATGGAAAGAAAAGTGGAATAAGTTTTGAGCATTAAAAAAAAAAAGTCATGTGAAAAAATATCTCAATTATAAAAGAAAAAAGTGATTTTGACTTTTTAGACTATTGCTTTTTTTAACTTACTGAAGACAAGTTCTGTTGAGGTCATTCTCATAAAAAATTCACGAGAAGATTATGGTTCTTCCTCTAATCCTATAGATAGAACTACACACGGCCACTAGAGCCCTCAACACACCACACAGGCACACTTGAATCTCCCCAGGGGAGAGGATGGAATAGTACTCTGTTTCTTTATCCCCAACCCATTCTGAGGGGATGATCTCATACATCAGTTCGCCTTTTAAGAGCCAGGAGAGAGGAGACACAAAGAACATAAAAAAGAATGACCTCATCCTACCGACCTAAAATGGACTACTATGAGAGCCTGTATCTACATGTCTTGTGCTATTAATTATTTAAACAAAGTTCATTGATCTACTAGGATAATTTTGTTTAGTGCCTTGTACTTTTCATTCATCAATTAGGTTTAAGAAATAGAGTATAAAAATACTGCTTCTAAATGAACACAAACTAGAGTCAGAAATTATGTTAAAAGCCTTGTACAAAAGTCAGATATAGAGGACACTCTGGCCAAATCTGGGACAATTTAAGTATCAAATTTACTTAGTAATAATTTATAAACCATTGGGAAAAAGAGAGATTCATATGCCTATACCAATAGTAAATACATAATAAACAAATTCATAAATGGAGAGAGGAAGAGGACTCTTGCTTAGAATGCCAAGGGTCAACCAGCATATGTGAAGTGAGTGCTAGAGTTGGAAAAATCAGCATTTTGCAATCATCATGGTAAAGATTAGATCAAGGAGAAGTTATTAATGACTGCTAAATCTAGGGAAATTTCTGAAATGGAACAGACTATTTGCATGTTCTTAAAATGTCTCTGCACAGACTGCTTCTTAGTTATAAGGGAGAGTGAAAAACTTCACTGAGTGAGCAAAATTTCTCATTACCAATGAGAAATAAATGACATTGTGTGCCTGCATATGTGATATCATGAGAAAGGCCAACACATCTATGCAGTTTTCTGACCAAGAAGGCATGACCTCCATCTAATCATGAGGAAACATCAGACAAATATAAAATATGGAATGTTCTGTCAAGAGTAAACAAAAAGGGAGGGGGGAGAGATGGTATTCTTAAAAAAATACCAATGTCATAAAAGACAAAGAAAGGTTGTGGAAATATCCTGGATTAAAGGAATCTAGAGACTGGACTGCTAAACATAGAACCTGAACCTGGAGTGGAATCTGAACTGGAGGGGGAAATGTTACAGAGGAATGATGTTCGGTCAACTGACAGAACTGGAATATAGATGGTAAGTTAGATAGAAGTATTGTGTTCATATAAAATTATGAGGTTGCTAACGGTGGTTAAGTGAGAGACTGGCTAAGGAAATTCACACTGAAATATTTATGGGTAAGGGGCTATGATGTATGTAACTAACATCAAAAAATTCGGAAAAAAATTGTGTGTGTTTGTGTGTGTGACTGTGAGAGACAGAGAAAGAAAGAGCACATGTCCAATCTTGCCCAGGAGAGTATGCTGTGTTAATAACACATGAATCTGAGTAAGGGTATTTGGGCATTCTTTGCTTGTACTATTCTATGCCTGTAACTTTTTGTACATTTGAAAAAATATTTTCAAATAAAAATTTAAGAATAGATACTTGCCCTAACTAGTTATCACTGTATTATCTGAAAATTTTAAACAATGAGCATGTATTAATTTTGAAATAACAAAATTAAAAAAGAGAAAAGAGTAATTACTATGTACAGCTCACAATCTCTGTCTAGCCCTTTATACATTAGAGCTAAAACAATGGATGATATACACTGTTTTCTATTAGCTTGCTACCACAAACACAGAGTTTCAAGTTGCAACTCAATCTGATCTCTTTGAAATTTTTTTGAATTCAGTTAATTCCCAAGAGTGTTTTTCAATTTGGTTTAATTTGTTTGGAATCCTTCTTAAGGAGTGTAGGACATAAAAAGAATTATAGATATACTTCAGATGCTGAGAATGCTGGGAACTTTTAACCCCAAACCACTCCAACATCATTACCATCACACTACTTTTGTGGCATTTCAGTCAGTTTGTGGCTATCTAGTCCTTAATTCCTCTCAAATCTCTCTAACAGATGGATTTGTTTCAGTTTGGCGATAAGGTTAATTTCTGTCTTGGAGGGGAGAGAATTCAAATAGTTCTTGCTTTATTTTCCATAGAAGGTTAAATTTACCAGTACTCTAATTTAAAAAGTTTATTAAAGCAGTTAAATCTTTTTCTTAAAGAAAATTCTTATGTGAACAGAATTTTATCAAAATTCTCATTTAACTCATGACTTTTCATTTAACTCAGCAGGATAAATCATTTTGATTTCTTAATATTGAACTACTTTTTACAGAAGTAGTATAAAGCAAATAACAGCGTATAAAGCAAATAACAGTGGAGCTGCTTTGGTTGAGGTTGCTCACCTGCCTGCAGCAGACCCTGAAAGAGCATAAAAACTACTGTGCTGGAGAAAAGAACTAGGAAGGACCCTGCTGTTCTTGTCTCCTAGGTATCATGACAAAAGTGAAGAATCAAAAGTCCATTCTCTTTGCTTTTCTGACAAAAATTATTTTTGAGACAGAATCAAAACCAAGCAAAGGAACAAGAATAGGAACAATTACCTGTTTTTCCTCCGGAGGAAGTTTACTCCATTCATTGCCTAACATCCTCGTAATTTCTGGAAATGGGACTTCTGGTCTCTTTGCTCGAAGCTGTTCTCGACGCTCGTTCATGAACCGAACATATCCTGTAAGAGGGGATTTGGGTGCATTGCTGTCTCGAAGAGGTTTCTTTCTCTTTCTTCCTTTGGACCAACCTCCTCGTTTACTTCTTTGCTGCAAAACAAGTCAAAATAAAAAAAACCCCAAACGAAATTACAACAACAAAAATTTTCCCAATAACACCACAATGAACACTGACAGACAAAACAGGATTAAGAAGTGCATTTTCCCACCATTAAGGCCCTGCATAGTCAAAGCTCTCCAAATCTGTTATAGGAACAAAAGGCTGCAATGCAGTCTGCAGGAAGGGACTCCAGATGGTTCACTTGCAGACCTTTTTATGTACCATGCTACACACTGTTTCACTAAGGGGCCATTTTAGCGCTAATCCCAACAGATAAGAATAAGGAGTACTGGGGCTTTCCTGGTGACCCAGTAGTTAAGAATTCGCTTTGTAACGCAGGGGACACGGGTTTGATCTCTGGTCTGGGAAGATCAGCCCGTGCACCACAGCTACTGAGCCTGTGTTCTGGAACTTGGGAGCTGCAACTGAGACCATATGCTGCAACTACTGAAGCCTGTGTACCCCGAGCCTGTGCTTGCAACAGGAGAAGCCACTGCAATGAGAAGCCCATGAGCTGCAACTAGAGAGTAGCCCCTGCTCTCTGCAACTAGAGAAAAGCCGGAGCATAGCAGTGAAGACCCAGCACAGCCTAAAAACCCCCCAAAATGTGAGTATTAAAAAAAAAAAAATGAAAGGGTAAGGTATCCCTACCATAATCACATAAATAAGCACTGGCCTTCATATGCACTTAACAAAGTCTGACTCCTGCCAGGGGAATATTCTAGATGAGAAAGGCAGCGCATACACAGCACTGTGCCAGGGCAGCCAACAATGCTACAGTAGATCAGAACAAGATGCTGTCACATGCACTTGTGACAACAAAAGAAGAGACAAGCTGTAGCACTGGGATTAAAATCATTATGAGGGTTTTTCTCACTGATATCATTCAAAGATCAGTTTATTTCCCACAGCAGGTAGCACTACAGAATTTTAAATTAGTATATAAGACGTAGAAAAATTTAGCAACTATAATATATCCAGAATGAATAGTTCCTTGGCTTGATTTATTTCTTAAGATGTTTATTTTATAAATCAGAGGTTTTTAATATGTTATTAAATCAAAAGATGAAATCACCGCTCCCCCACACAAAGTTTAAAGGGCTGAAGTACCACTAATGTTTACCACAGCTTTTTTCTTTGTCCTTTTAAACAGGATACAAGGTACTTTTGCTTCATAATTTTACATATACATATAGCTTATCAGTTAATAAAGGTTTACGGATACAAGCATTTTTATTTCAGAGAAGAGAAAGATAATCAAAATGAGATGAAAATATCTAAATATCAATTACCATACCATACTCCTTCAAATATATATACAGTGATTCAATAATTTAGCACTGGGCAAATGGTATATTTGGTAACAGTTTTTTGTTGTTGTTGTTTTGTAACCCTAGTAACATTTAACATTAAAGCTACCAAAGATTTAAGATGTTTAAGAAGCTCTAAGCATTCATCATGAGGCTTCTCAGGTGGCGCAGTGGTAAAGAATCTGCCTGCCAACATTTAGGAGATACAAGAGACCTGGGTTTGATCCATGGGTCAGGAAAATTTCCTGGGGTAGGAAATGGTGACCCACTCCAGCATTTTTGCTTGAAAAATCCCATGGACAGAGGAGTCTGGGGCGCTGCAGTCTATGGGGCTGCAAAGAGCTGGACATGACTGAGTGACCAAGTATACAACACATACAAGCATTCATCATAATCTTTAAGAATGCCAATGTAAAAAGAATCAGCTTTTTCAAAATGAGAATAAAGAGAAAAATCAATGGTGGTACTCTTCTATGGCTTAAAAAAGAAGTACCTTAAAACACAGACAATGTAATCGGCCATTTGTGAGGAACACTGGGAGTCCAACAAGGGCACATGTGTCCTTGTGTGAATTAGGAACAAATGCCTTCTATGCGAGAGAGAATGACCTGGCAAGTCATGTGGACCCTTTGGGCACATATGCTGCAGGTGAGCAGTACATGGTCTTGAGTAAGGGCATACAGACTACTCATTAATTACTTATTTAATTTAATCATTCAACTCATTCAGTAAGCATCTGAACATCTAATCTTATGCAGGTATAAATTTTCTTGGCAGGGGATAAAGAGTCTACTTGTCTCTATATCATTAAAAACATTAATATAGTTCTATGTAAAACAAGAAATATAAAACAGAATATTCTGCAGAATGGAAGGCCAGAGGATGAACACCTCAATCAACTCCCTTGCTGACTGCTTCTTTAGAAGCCTCAGAGACCAGTAACAAGAGGAGATGCTTCAGCTCACCTCATCTTCATGCCTCTGTTCATTGCCTTCTGCTGTATTTGAAGATTCATTCTGAAGCAGCTGACCTTGGGAGAGATCCTCTACAAATTCTGGATTATTGGTGGATGATGTGGCTCCACTACTATATGGAACCTCTGGGTGGGTTAACCTGCAGAATGATCGGCAGAGTGGAGAAGTTTAGTATCAGCCGCATCAAAACCTCCTACTTATCAAGGTTCAAGACACATTTCATTGCCAGCAAAATCACATGCCAGCCCTTGAGTTAATTCCCTACCTCATTCTGTATAAATGTAAATAAACCATATCTCTATAGCAATTATAGAGCACTTTTAAAAAGGTTTCAATGCTTGATTGGACTAGCTCAGTTCCATGAAGAAGTCTCCTACTAAAAACAACTATAATCTATCTCCCACAAATTACCTCTCTCCTCAATGTAGACTTTACATTTTAGCTCTGAGCATGCAGCTGACTTTTATGTGCTACTTTTCATGTACCTCCAATGTGATAAAGGGAAAATACTATTAATGGAAAAAGAGTGGGACTTGTAGAGGCAGTTTGCCCCCCTATCACAAAAGAGAGAGTTCTTTAAGGGCACAAGAAATTTCTCTTACGATACATCCCATAGGCTATTCCTTCTGTAGGATTATAGTGTTTGTTGACGAGATCATCTAAGAACAATATTATCAAGTTCAGAAATCCAGGTATAAACATTAATAAATCAGAGATATACATTTTCTGTTCCTACCATTCTGTTCCAGATGAGTCAGCAAACCTCATCTTTCTGAAAAGTAGATACAAGGTACAGATGATGGTTGGCTCTCAGATGGAGTTACACCCTAACTAAACGTTTAGATAAAGGAATGGAAATAAAGGTGATACCACGTGCTAGGGAGTTTGGGGTTTGGGGCAGGTAGGGGGGAAGGTGGAGAAAGATGTATAAGAGAGCAATATTCAGTCATGATTTTGGAAGAATGTATACTTTATAGGGTTACAGAAAATACTTACAAGTAGTGAAACAGAGGTCTATAAAATGTGCCACAAAAGTACAGTAGAGGGGATGAGGACTTTTATATATATGGAGAGAACGTTAAGAAAGATTTTACAGAGGAGTATTTAAAAGATGAATAGGCATTCATTAGGTACACAATGGATTGTAAACATGTAAATGTTAACTGCAGCCCACCAGGCTCCTCTGTCCATGGGATCCTCCAGGCAAGAAAACTGGAATGGGTAGCCATTTCCTTCTCCAGGGGATCTTCCTGACCCAGGGATCTAACCTGGGTCCCTGCATTGCAGGCGAATCCTTTACCATCTGAGTTACCAGAGAAGCCCTAGGTAAACGATATTATTATAGGTAGAAAGAACAGGGTATAATAGGAGAAAGGGAAACTTTTCTGGAGGCTACTGCAAAAGACTGAGAGACCAGGGCAAGCGGGATAACAGGGAAGAGAAAGCTAAGGGATAATTATGAGGCAAAATGATAGAATGAATATAAACAGTGAGGGAAAAAGAAGAGTCAAAGGTAACTCTGAGGTTTCTAGATTGGGTGATAATGTACTATTAACCAAGGCAGCAACTGGAGTGTGTGTGTGTGCACACGCATAAGACACATTAAGACAGTGAGAAAATGGTAAGTCTGAAACATAAATCCTGGCATAATTAAGTGGAGCTGTCCTGTAGACAACTGAACACATGTCCTGAGAGAACAGAAGTGAAGAAAAGGCAGGAGACGTTTCAGGAGGCATCAATTCATGGAAATAATGGCAAGTGTTAGGTATTTCTCCAGAAAGACAGTGAGAAGAAAAGCCACGATAGAACTCTGTTGGAACAATATTTTAAGATCAAGTGTTACATGAGCTGAGAAAGACTAAGGCAGGTATGAAAAGATCTAAGAGATAAGAGAGAAAACTATTACAGAGGCCAAGGTGAGAAGACTTTTGAGAAGGGGTTTTACACAAGCAAAACGCTGCAGATGTCACATAAGACAGGCTAAAGAGTATCAGCTAAATTTGAGGATCTGAAGGAGTTCAACTGTACTGCCTGTACTTGAAGGGAGTACAGTTTCAGTGGAGTTATGGGAATAAAAACCAGATTACAGTGGGCTGAGAAATGAATGAAAGCAGATGCAGACTGTCCTGGAAAGGAAAGAAATTTTATTTTTCTGATCCTTTCCAGAAAAAAATAGAAGATTTAAACTAGGAGGTTCCTGCATTTTTGAGGTTCTTTGAAAAACGGTAAATAAGAGAAGTTATTAACTCAATGCTAATCATGTTCTCTGAAAAAGAGTTGCCATCAGAGACTCAGTTTAATCTTGGCAGCTTTGTTTTCCAAATATTTCAATCATTTTGGATATCGTACAATGTGTTTTTCTTTCACTGTCATTCTTCATTTTAACTGTGCCATCATCAGATTTTAAGTTACTAACTCTTGCACATTCTTATTTTAGTAAAATATGAAAACTAGGTTTGGGAACAAGTATCCATCCTGTGAGTGCCTTGCCTGAAATGAACAGGAATCAGAGGGAGTGGTCAAAAGTGTCAAATGCTTAGAGATGACAAATTGAATACAGACTGTAAAAAAAAGTCTCTTTAGTTCCAGTGAATGAATTGTCCAAGCTCTTAGCTAAAGCCAACAACCTTTCCATTTGTGCTCTGGATCCCACACCCAATGGCCTACTCAAAACCAGGTTTTCAGCAATTCTGCCCTCTCTGGCATCACCAATTCTTTCCTCTTTACTAGGTCAGCCTAGTCAGCAAAAAAAAAAAAAAGGTATTATTAGTCTTATCTGGGAAAAAAACCAAAACTTTCTTGATTCCACTTCGTTTTTCTCCCTTCCTTTATGGAATTGTTTATAGAGAAGCCCCCCGACCCAGAGGTTATATGTTCCAAGATCCCCAGTGGATGAGCAGATAGTACTGAATACTGTTTTCTGTTCATGTCTTCCACCCACAAATTCAATGCCTTTCTTAACTAAGCACTTATCATACACTGTGGCCACAACTCTTGCAGTTTGATACTTGATAGCAAAAATGGCATAAATTTCTTTTTCCTTCTTCACAATTTCACAGAAGATTCATTCTTAACACAGATCTCAGTAACCTCAGCATATTATTACCATATTTTCTTTCCTTATTAAGTCAAGAACTCTTACCTTTTCACTTAAAGAAAGCACATTACGGCTTCTCTTTGGTATATTGAATTGACAGCACCACTACTTTTGCTCTTTGGAGCCATTATTAAGTAAAATAAATGTTACTTGAACATAAGCACTGAGATACCGTGACAGTCAATCTGATAACAGAGGCAACCATCAAATGACTAACAGGTGGGATACACCGGACAAAGTGATGATTCATGTCCCAGGCAGGACTCAGGTGGGACAGTGTGAGATGTTATCATACTATTCAGAATCGTGGGCACTTTAAAACTTACGAACTGTTTATTTCTAAAATTTTCCATTTAGTATTTTCCAACTTGGCTGATCATGGTAAGAAACAGAACCCATGGAAAATGAAACCACGGATGAGGGGCACTTACTGACTTTAGTTTTTTGCATTGGTAAGAACTGTTTATAGTTACTGACTGTAACTTGTCTCCCTTCATTCTATCTTAAACCCAACCCAAAGGAGATAAATGTTTACAACTCTTGTCAAGATTGCCAGTGACCTCCATGCTAAATCCACTGTCATCTCTCAGACCCCATCTTACCTGATCTTCCAGAAGTGTTTGACACAGTTCATCTCTTCCTTTCCCTTGAAGTACGTTTTTTACCTGCTTCCCAGGACCCTGCACATCCCTGGTTTTTCTGATACCTTTTTAGGTACCCCCTTGAGTATTCTTTGCTGACTCTTCCTCTTCTCCCTGACTTGTAAATGCTGGAATATCCCCAAGTTCAAGTGTCAGGTCTCTTCTCTTTTCTCCCTACACAGTGCTCATTCAACGTCTGATGATCTCAACCAGTTTCACGGCCTTAAGTGTCAGCTGTAATATGCTGATCAACTCCCAAGTTTCTTTTTTCAATCTAGATAGCCTGTAACTTTAGAGCTCTGGGTCAAGCTGCCTATCTGCCTCTCTGCTTGATGCCTGTATCTAATAGGCATCTCAATTTTAAAATCTCCAAAACCAATCTCCTAACATTCCCTCTCCACTTGCTCAGTGTGTGCTATCTAATGTAATGGCAATTCCATCCCTTCAGGTTGCTTAAGCCAAAATTTTGGAGCTTGTCTTTGACTGCTTTTTCCTTCTTTATCACATCTCATCTGGTCTTTCAGGCAAATCCTGTTTGGCTTATCTTCAAAATATATCTAGAATTCTATACTTTTCACCACTCCCCATTCCAATAATCCTTGAAACCCACTCTAATGAGGTTTTTTTCCCCCTACTACTCTGCCAAAAATACTGTTGTTACTAGCGAAGTCCTTTGAGTCATCTCTCGAGTTATTTTAGAACCCAAACTGGTCACCTGCTTCAGTCCCTGCTCCCTTTACTCTTTTTCTCTATACATCAGCCACAGGGATACTATTTAAAAATGTTAGATCCCATCATTTTGTGCAAAACCTCCTCACACTTTCGCACCTCACTCAGAGGGACAGTTAAAGTGATTACTCTGACCCATAGGGTCCTACAGGATCTAGTTCCTTGCTATTCAAAGTACCAGCCTCACACCACTGGCACTGGTATCATCTGGGAACTTAATAGGATGTAGAATCTCTGGTTTTAACTCAGACTTTCTGACTCAGCATTTGCATTTTAATAACATGTCTAGGCAATTCATAAGTGCATTAAAATTTGAGAAACACACGGATGAAGCCTATTACCCTTCCCCCTGGTATACTCTGCTCCAGTCACACTGGCCTCTCGGTTATTTCTGAAAGGAAGAAACTCCTACCTCAAGGCTTTCCAACTCACTACTACCCTCTGCCTAAGATAATCTTTGCCCATAATGCAGGTAGTTACTTTACTTTCTTCAGGTTTTTAGTCAAGTCACTTGTAAAGCCTTTCTGGGCCATCTTATCTAAAACGGCACCCCAAGCCCTTCCTCTTCCCCTTCCCGACTTTATTTTTTAATCCATAGTTCTTATCAATGTATTATTATGCAGCTTACTTCTTTATACTTTCTATTGTCTGACTTCCCCAGTACAACAAGGGTTAGAATTTTTGTAATTTTTGTATGTTTTGGTTATTCTGCTTAACATTTAGCACCTAGAATGGTGCCTGGCACACACAGCAGACACTCAGAACATTTTTACTGTACAAACTGGATTCAACAAGTAGGCAGCTTTTAGCAAAGTCTTGGAGAACAGTTTCATCTGAATAAAGTCAGCTGGCAGATATTAATGAGTAAAGAATGTCAGGGAAGGAAACAGAATTATAAAGAGTAGTCTATTTTTAAAGAGCTCTAAAGGATATTAAAATAATTCATCTTAGGGATTAGCTAGCACTTCAATCTATTAGTGAACACATTTCTTCCTCGCCAAATAATGTCTAAATAGAAAAGATAAACATTCAAGTGGAACAGAGATCGTCAATGGACAGAGGACTATTGCTATTAGCCCTTTTCTATATTTCTTCATATATGTGCCCAAAAATACCAAAGAAAGGAGTTGGGGTGTTGGGGGTGGTGTGTGCTGGGAGGGAGAGAAGTAAGCTAGAGCTCCTAGGCATCCTGAATAAAGAACCATAACTAAAGATCTGATCTTAAAAAACTCTGATGTTTGGGGGAAAAATTATTTTAATATTTGTAGCAATTCAGACAGAAAATGAATTTGCTTTTTGCAGCTAGCCCTGTGGCAGATATTTCCTTAATGGTGATCATGTAGCCAGGAGTCCTGTTTCCTAGATCCCACAGTACTGCTGTTCCAGTTCACAGGAACAAGCATTGTAAATGATGGCCGAATGCAGATATCAAAGCTCCCATTCTCTTTGCAAAGCATAACAAACGTACCTTCTATTTTTATGATGTAAAATGACCTCTTTAGCACCTTATACATTATCAGAATCTGTTTTGAAGCCTAGGCAGAGGCCCAGTGTCCCAAAGCAGCTGCTTACCCAGTTGAAGCCAGATCATTACTCTCCTTGGAGCCATCTTCATCTGCAAAAAGGGGAGGCAGAGTGGAACTAGTCATCAAGGTTTCCATCTCTCTGGAAGGAAGAGAGAATTAAAATAATAATAATAATAATAATAATAATAATGGCTTAATTATTTGCAGTTCAAGTTGCACATATTTAAGAGCCAGCCTTCCTTAACCTTTATCACATCAGCAGCAGAACAGAAACTGACCTAAATATTTTCTTGACCTGGACACATCAATTTAAACTTTATGGTTAATGGGCTTTTAACCGTGGTCTTACCAACTGACCAGAATAAAATCAGATTTTAACAATCAAGACACAGTTTGGAAAATTCCTTTTTGTTCATTCAGAATATCTTCCAAACTATTCTGTATTTGCTGTAAAAATCATTAAGCAGAGTAAACTCAAAAAGCACTGCAACCCTGAGCAAGCTATTCAACCTCTTTGAGATACAATTTCACCATCTTAGACACAGACCAAATTGCTGACATAACCCAACAGGGTTATTGTGAAGGATTAAACTGAAAGTGCTTCATAAATAGAGAAAGGCTAAGATGTGCTTTGAGTATTATTATACAGAGAAAGGTATTGTTATTACAACATTATGAGTTCTCAGTCCCAGATGAATCATCCTTAGATTAAACGGTGACAAACTGAGCCTTCCAAAAGGAAATAATGCAAAGGAAGTGGAGGATGGAAGGCATACTGATGTGGTTCAAAATTAAAGAAACCACACTTCCAGGTCAGAAATATGCTCCACATCACCATGATAACCAGCAGTGTATAGCATGCACCTGGGCACAGGAAATAACTAAGCCTAACTGAAGAAAGCAAATAAATCACAAGAATTTGAGGTTATCGGACTGAAAGGATAAAAGGACAAAGCGACAGAGAGAGTCATTTCATTTAGCATATCGCTACAAGGAAAGATTGCCCTTTCAAGGCTTAACACCAAGACCTTCACCCCACAGAGCTAAAAGCAGAAGCCTCCCTTTCACCGTGAAAGTGATATTCAAACAAAACATTCGACAGTGACCCCAAACATCACCCACTTACGTGGAACTGCAAACCACTCAAGAAAAAAAAGTGCCTTAATCAACTGGGAGAATTGAGAAGCCGATTATGAAAACACACTCAGGGGCTCCCTCAGCAGTTCTGTCAGGTGCTGCTGCTAAGGAGACCTAGTGAAACAGCAATTATAAGGAAAGCACAGAGCCTAAGCAGAGCTAGGATTCATCCCAATGAGGTGGTAACATGAAGAAAATGCTGATAACACTGATGCCATATTCTGAAGTTCAATATAATAATTTACTTCCAAAATGATAACACTGGTGATTTATTTCTTATTCTTACTTATTTTCTTGTTTTCATTTCTTTGTTACTTAGCAGACCAAATTCTATAAATAGCTTAATGTGAAAAAAATGCATTTCTGTATATTCACCACTCATTATAGTGTGGGTAGAGCATGGAAGGCAGAGAGGAATTTCCCATTGAACCACAGAGTAAGGAGTTTGTTCCATGTGCAGGGATCTTGCGAACGTGTTTCAATTCCTTCAAGAGAACGGGGCTTACAAGGGGCTCTAACAAATAGTGCACAGTTCCATTCATTCTAGGGTAATCTTGACACAAGTGAGCTTATGTTTTAATTCACATTATGCACAGACTAGATGAGAACCCAGGCTTTAAGGGCTGCTAACATCACCTTATACCAATATTCATTTTACCAAAAGAAAATTAATCAATTAGATGCCATATATAAACCACAAACAAACATTCAAATAACCAGGTATATATCCACAAACCTAGAACTCATTTAACTGGCTTCTTTCTAAAAGTCTCCTTAGAAGTAAAGGACTTCTCAAAGCCTCAAGATTTAGCATTTGAAACTCTTGACATCCCATCTAAACCTAAGAATAAGATATATTATCTAGTGGGGGACAAATGAAGTGTCTTTTTTTTTTTTTAATGTGGATCATTTTTAAAGTCATTATTGGATTTGTTACACTATTGCTTCTGTTTTATGTTTTGGTTTAGTTTTTTAGTCATGAAGCCTTTGGGATCCTAGCTCCCTGACCAAGGGACAAACCCACATCCCCTGCATTGTCTTAATCACCAGACTGCCAGGCAAGTCCCCAAGGTGTCTTTTCATTCACTATGCCAACATGATCCTCTTAGGAATGTTTCCCAGATATCTTTGGTCATTTTTTAAATATGGGGATGCAGCTGGACAACACAACCTTAACAACACATAAACAGACCATATAAACAAAGGAAGTTCAGAGAGCACACATTTCTTGTTGTTGTTGCTTTTTTCCTCCCTCTTAAGTGTGTTTTACTCAACCCATATGGTTTCAGATATAGTTTCTCTTTTCTCTAGTGTTACTGAATAGTCAGGTCCCTAAGAAATGAGTAATAAAGTGGGTGGAAGGTTAAAGGGCCAAAATCAACAAAAGAAGGAAATGAGGAAAAAGTCCAGTGAAACTCAAAGGCCTCTAAACTAGTCCAGTAAGTTGGAAAATAAAATGATTCCCGAGAATTGGCTGAGATCCTGTAAGAATCTGCTTTCCTATGGTCCATGAGGGGGTGATTCAAACTGAATCACAGTTACCAAGCCACTGATGGCCAAAAGCCCTTCAGTGCAGCATCTGTGCCTGATAACGTCTCAGTACAGGGATCATACTGAACTCGGAAATTCTATGCAAAGGACTTAAGCTGTGTAATGAATACTGCTCTGGAAGGGGAAAGAAGAGAAACACGCACAAAGGCAAGACAATATACAAGTTTGGTCTTCCACTTCATTTTACAGAAACAAGTATATCATGCAGATGTTTTCTTGCAGAAGGGATTCACCCACGGAAGGATTCCACCTGGAGGCTTCAAAAATAGTATTACCTTGGGGCTGACACTTTGACTGTGGCTTTGGAAATGAAAAAATCCCTTCTTGTACTAATACTCACTGAAAAAAACAATCGGATGTATAAAACAGAGTGCCAATTTAAGATATTTTAATAGCAATTACAAAACTGTAACACAAATTACGTTAAGGAACTAATCATACTCAAAACATGTCTTTGGTCAATATAGGGCCAGAATACAGGAACTCAGGTAGAGCTTGAGAAATGTTCTTCAAATAAGCTTTTTCTAATAGTAGCCTTTCCCAACAAAAGAATGATCTCTCCAACGAGACTACATTATTCTGAATATGCTGGACAATGCTGGAAGGATAATTTTTACTTGTGTTTTCTGGAGTTGGCTCTTTGCAAGTGCCCTTTCTCTATTTCACATATGTTAATCCTACTTCATCAAGCCCTCTCATGGAGACACATCATACTCCTTCCCTACCACATCAGCCCCAACTGTACACACATCAGAATTGAGAGGTGGTATTCTGCCCTCATTTCCCCATACTACAACCCTTATGTAAAATGTCCAGTTCCTTTAAAAGTCATGTTACTTGGCTATACCAGTCTCTGATCATTACCTCCTGTCATTTCAGATCTATTACATGCGTGTGTGTGTGTGCAAGCTCAATTGGGTCCTACTCTTTGCGATGTCATGGACTGTAGCCCGCCAGGCTCCTGTGTCCATGGAATTCTCCAGGCAAGAATACTGAAGTGGGTAGCCATTCCCTTCTCCAGTGGATCTTCCTAACCCAGGGATTTTTTGCCACTTTGCCACCTGGGAAGCCCCATTCTACTACAACTGATCTTTAAACTCACAAACCTCTATTTGTTGACTTTTAATTTTCCCTACTCTGTGTATCTTAGATTCTATAGCATCACTTCAATTTTTTTTTTTTTTGCCAACACTCTCAATTCCTTTGCCATGTTATTCTTCTATACCCTAGATGTATATCAACTCTGAGTTTTAGCAGAGAGATCCTAAAGGAAATCAAGCCTGAATATTCATTGGAAAGATTGATGCTGAAGCTTTGGCCACCTGATGTGAAGAGATGACTCACTGGAAAAGACTCTGATGCTGGGAAAGACTGAAGGCAAAAGGAGAAGGGGGTGGCAGAGGATGAGATGGTTAGATAGTATTGTCCACTCAATGGACATGAATTTGAGCAAAATCTGGTTGTAGTGGAGAACAAGAGGAGCCTGGCATGCTACAGTCCATGCAGTCACAAAGAGTCAGACCCGACTTAGCAACTGAACAATAGCAATACTCAAGCAACATACATTACATCCTTGTAACTTATTTATTTTATACCTAGTTTTATCTCTTAGTCCCCTCCACCTAATTTAGCCCTTCCACCTATTTTAGCCCTTCCTACCCGTTCCTCTCCTCTAGTAACACTAGTTATCAGTATCTGTAAGTCTGTTTCTGTTTTGTTCTATTCATTTTCTTGCTTTATTTAAAAAATTCCTCATATAAGTGAAAACACACAGTATTTGTCTTTCTCTTATTTTATTAAGCATAACACCCTCTAGGTCCATCCATATTGTTGCAAATGGCAATTTTTTTTAAAAGACTGAGTAATATTCCTTTGTATATATACCATATCTTCTTTGTCCATTCATTTTTTGATGAACATTTAAAATGCTTCCATATCCTGGCTACTGAAAATAATGCTGCTATGAATGTTGGGGTGCATGTATCTTTTCAAGTAGTGTTTTTGGTTTCTTTAAATAAATACCCAGCAGTGGAACTGCTGGCTTGTATGGTAGTTTTATTTTTAGTTTTTGAGAAATCTGTATTACTGTTTTCTATAGTGACTATACCAATTTACATTCCCACCAACAGTGGGCTAGGGTTCTCTCTTCTCCACATCCTTGTCAACATATTATTTCTTGCTTTTCTGACAAGTGTGAGGTAATACCTTATTGCAGTTTTGATTTGTATTACCCTGATGACTAGTGACATTGAGCATCTTTTCAATGTGCCTGTTGGTCATCTGTATGTCTTCTCTGGAAAAATGCTTATTTCAGTCCTCTGTTCATTTTTAAATTTGGCTGTTTTGTTTTTTTTTAATATTGAGTTGTATGAGTTCTTTATATATTTTGGATATTAACCCCTTATCAAACATATCTGCAGATATCTTCTATGTATTCAGTAGGTTGCCTTCTGTTTTACTGATGGTTTTCTTTCCTGTGCAAAAGCTTTTATGCTTGATTAGGTTCCACTTGTTGATATTTTGTTTCCCTTGCATGAGGAGACAGATTCAAAAAAACATCACCAAGACCAATGTCAAAGAGTCCACTGCCTATATTTTCTTCTAGGAGTTTTATAGTTTCAGGTCTTATATTTAGGTCTTCAATCCATTTGAGTTTATTTTTGTACACATTGTGAAAAGAATGTTCTAATTTCATTCTTTTACATGTAGCTGTCCAGTTTACTGAAGAGCCTGTCTTTCCCCCATTACATATTCTTGCCTCCCTTATCACAGACTAATTGTCCATATGTGTGTGGGTTTATTTCTGGGCTCTCTATTTTGTTCCATTGATCTATGTGTTTGTTTCTGTGCCAGTACCATATTGCTTTGATTATTGAAGTTTTGTAGTGTAGTCTGAAGTCAGACAACATGATACCTCCAGCTTTGTTCTTTTTTCTCAAGACTGCTTTGGCTGTTCAGGGTCTTTTGTGGTTCAATATAAATTTTAGAATTATTTGTTCTAGTTCTGTTACAAATGTCATCAGTATTCTGATAGGAATTGCATTAAATCTGTAAATTGTTTTGGGTAGTACAGTAATTTTAACAATCCCTGGTGGCTTAGTGGGTAAAGAGTCTGCCTGCAATGCAGGGGACCCAGGTTCAATCCCTGGGAGGGGGGAAGACCCCTGGAGAAGGAAATGGCAACCCACTCCAGTATTTTTGCCTGGAAAATACCATGGACAGAGGAACCTGGTGGGCTATAGTCCATGAGGTCACAAAGAGTTGGACACGACTGAATGTCTAAATCACCATGAACATGGAATATCTTTCCATTTATTTGTATTATCTTCAGTTTCTTTTATAAACCTCTTACAGTTTTCAGAATACAAGTCTTTCACCTCCTTGGATAAATTTATTCCTAGATATTTTATTCTTTTTGATGTCATTATAAATAGCAATTCTTTTTGACTTCTCTTTCTGAAGTTTATGACTGTTAGTTGTTCAGTCATGTCTGACTCTTTGCAACTCCATGGACTGTAGCCTGCCAGGCTCCTCTGTCCATAGAATTCTCCAGGCAAGAATACTGCAGTGCGTTGCCATTCCCTTCTCCTGAGGATCTTCCTGATCCAGGGAGCGAACCGGGTCTCCCACATTGCAGGCAGCTTCTTTACCATCTGAACCACCAGTGTAGAGAAACACAATAGATTTCTGTATATTAATACTGTATCCTGCACTTAACTGAATTCACTTATTAGTTCTAATAGGTTTTTTTTTTTTGGTGGGGTTGTTAGGGTTTTCTATATATCATATCAGTTCAGTTCAGTTCAGTCGCTCAGTCGTGTCTGACTCTTTGCGACCCCATAAACCGCAGCACGCCAGGCCTCCCTGTCCATCACCAACTCCTGGAGTCTACCCAAACCCATGTCCATCAAGTCAGTGATGCCATCCAGCCATCTCATCCTCTGTCATCCCCTTCTCCTTCTGCCCTCAATCCTTCCTAGCATTAGGGTCTTTTCCAATGAGTCAATTCTTTGCATGAGTTGGCCAAAGTACTGGAGTTTCAGCATCAGCATCAGTCCTTCCAATGAACACCCAGGACTGATCTCCTTTAGGATGGACTTGTTGGATCTCCTTGCAGTCCAAGGGACTCTCAAGTATCATGTCATCTGCAAATATTGACAGTTTTACTTCTTTTACAGTTTGGATGTCTTTTCTTTTTTTTTTTTTGTCTGATTGCTGTGGCTAGGGCTTCCAATATAAGTTAATTAGAAATGGCCAGAGTGGGCCTCCCTGATCTTAGGGGAAAAGCTTTCAACATTTCACCACTGAGTATGATACTAGCTGTGGGTCTGTCATAAATGGCTTTTTATTATGTTGAGGTACGTTCCCTCTATAACCACTTTATGTTTAGAGTTCTTATCATGAATTTTAAATGCTTTTACTGAGATTTTGAGATGATCACATGATCTTCATCCTTCATTTTGTTAATATGTGGAAACATACTGATTGATTTGTAAATACTGAACCATCTCTGCATTCCTAGAATAAATCTCACCTGATCATGATGTATGGTCATTTCTACATACTGTTGAAATCAGTTTGCTAGTATTTTGTTGAGAATTTTACCATCTATGTTCATCAGGAATATTGGCCTGTAACTTTCTTTTTTTTTGCAGTATCTCTGTCTGGCTTGGGTATTAGGGCAACACTGGCCTTGTAGAATGAGTTTGAGAGTATTCCCTCCCTTTCAGTTTCCTGGAACAGTTTTGAGATGGGTAGACATTAACTCTTCTTTAGATGTTTTATAGAATTCCCTTGTGATGCCATCTGGTCTTGGACTTTTATTTGTTGAGTTTTTAATTACTGACTCAATTTCAGTACTAGAAATCAGTCTGTTCAGATTTTCTACTTCTTCCTGATTCAGTCTTAGAATCTAGCTATTTCTTTGAGGTTGTCCAGTTTGTCACTGTATTCATAGTATTGTTCATAGTATTCTCCTATGGCTGTTTGTATTTCTGTAATGTCAGTTTTAACTGTTTCTCTTTCAGTTCTAATTTTGTTGATTTGGGCCCCCTCTTTTTCTTCCTTAATGAGTCTGGCTAAAGGTTTATCAATTGTACCTTTTCAAAAAGCCAGATCATAGTTTCATTGATCTTTTCTCTTTTTTTGCCTGGTATTTTTACTATGATTTTGCTTATTTCCTTCCTTCTGCTCACTTTGGGCTTTGTTCTTTTTTTCCTAATTTCTCTAGATGGAGAGTTAGGTTGTTTTGAGATTTTTCTTATTTCTTGAGGTAGGTCTTGAATTGCTATAAACATCCCTCTTAGAAATGCTTTTGCTGAGTCCCATAGATTTTGTAAAGTTGTATTTCTGTTTTCATTTGTATCAAGGTATTTTCGAATTTCCTCTTTGGTTTTTTAGTAGCATGTTGTTTAGTCTCCTCCTATGTAGAGGATCAGCATCACTAAGACCCATGTTGTTCAAGGGTCAATTGTATATTAAATTCAATTGCTTTTCTATATATTAGCAATGTATAAGTAAAACTTGAAATTAAAAACACATTACTATTTATATTGGCACCCTCCCAAATGAAGTACTTATGTATGCTGCTGCTAAGTCACTTTAGTCATGTCCGACTCTGTGCAACCCCATCGATGGAAGCCTACAAGGCTCCCCCGTCCCTGGGATTCTCCAGGCAAGAACACTGGAGTGGGTTGCCATTTCCTTCTCCAATGCATGAAAGTGAAAAGGGAAAGTGAAGTCGCTCAGTGTGTCCCACTCTTAGCGACCCCATAGTCTGCAGCCTACCAGGCTTCTCCGTCCAGGCAAGCGTACTGGAGTGGATTGCCATTGCCTTCTCCGGTACTCATGTATAAATCTAACAAAATATTTCACAAGACCTCTATAAGGAAAACTACAAAACTCAGATGAAAGATATCAAAGAAGGACTAAATAAATGGAAAAATATTCCATATTCATGATAAGAAGACTCAAAATTGTAAAGATGTCAGTTCTTCCTAGCTTGAGCTACAGATTCAACTCAATCCCAATACAAATCCCAGAAGGTAATTTTGTGAATATAAATAAAATGATTCTAAAGTTTATATGGAAAGGCAAAAGACTCAGAATAGCCATGTCAATATTGAAGGAGAACCATAAAGTAGAAGGAATGATACCACTCAACTTCAAGACTTCCTATTAAGCTACAATTATCAAGACAGTATATACTGGTGAAAGAAAAGACAAATTACTGAAACAGAATAGAAATTCTAGACAGAAATAAATGTATATAAATATAGTCAAATGTATATAAATATAGTCAACTGATCTTTGACAAAAGAGCAAAGGCAAAACAATGAAATAAAGATAGTATTTTCAATAAATGGTGCTGGAACAATGGACATCCATATACAAACCTACCCCAACAAAACAACAATAAAACTTGACACAGACCTTATACCCTTCACAAGTATTAACTTAAAATGAATCATAAACCTAAATGTAAAATGCAAAACTATAAAATGAAAAACCTTTGCTCTGTGAAAGACAATGTCAAAAGAATGAGAAGACAAGCCATAGACTTCAGGAAGTCTGTTTGCAGAAGATACATCTGATAAAGAAATTTATCCAAAATATATGAAAAACTCTTAAAACTCAACAATAAGGAAAGGAGCACCCCAAGTAAAATATAAACAAAAGACCTGAACAGACTCCTCACCAGTGCCTATGTATAGATGGCAAGTAGCATATGAAAAGGTATTTAATATCATGTCAGTAGGGAATTGAAAATGAAAACGAGATACCACTACACATCTATAGAACAGGTAAAATCTAAAACCCTGTCAAACACCAGATACTGGCCAGGATATGTAACAACAGGAGCTCTAATTCATTGCTGGTGGAAATGAATGCAAAATGGTACAGCCACTTTGGAAAACCATTTGGTAGTTTCTTACAAAACTACTCATACTCTTAGTGGCAACTGTGGTCCTTGGTATTTACCTAAAGGAGTTAAAAACTTATTCCATACAAAAACCCTGCATGTGGATGTTTATAGCAGCTTTATTCATAATGTCAAAATTTGGATACCACCAAGATATCCTTCAGTAGGTGGGTTGATAAACAAACTGTGGTACACCTAGATAATGGAATATTATTCAGTGCCGAAAAGAAATGTTACTAAGCCAAGAAAGGACATGGAGTCAATATGAAAAGGTTACATAGTATATAATTCTAATCACACTACATTCTGGATAAGGTAAAACTATGGAGACAATAAAAAGGATGAGTGGTTGGGAGGGGTTAGGGGGAGGCAGGAGTGAAAAAGCAGAACACAGAGGATTTTTAGGGCTGTATTCTACATATTAGAATAATAGATGCATGTCATACATTTGTCAAATCCCACAGAAGATACAAAACCATGAGTGAAACTAAACTATGGAGTTGGGTAATGATTATGTGTCAATGCAGGCTGTTATTGACTGTAACTGGCTGCTACTGAATTTATTGACTGTAACACAGGTACCACTCTGGTGGGGGATGTTGAGAGTGGGGGAAGTTGTACACATATGGGGACATGGAGTATATGGGAACTCTGTACTTTCTGCTTAATTTTGCTGTGATCCTAAAACTGCTCTAAAAGATAATATTCATTAATTTAAAAATTAATTTAATTATACAGTTTATTGTAAGATAGCCCTGAGGTTGAGGAATAAATATAACTGATTTTTATATGCACAGTTAGTTTAGTTGGGGCAAGTGAAAGAATGAAGGCTTACTACAGAACCATCTGCCAGCCGTGAACATTTAGCTAAGAATACTCAGCAAGCTGTGGGCATTAATCAATATGCTTTACAGAGGGAATAAGAACACTGGCTAATCCCACCAGGCAGTTAACTGGGGTTCAGTTAAGTGAAATTCAGTTAAGAAGTCTCTCACTGTAGGTTTCGATGTGGGAGATGTGGGGGAAAAAGATAAGGTCAGGTAATTTGGGAGTAATTAAATACTTTTTGGGGGTGGGTAGGTTGGGGGATATAATTAGAGTTTGAGGCTTAGGGTTGTTAAATACCTAATAAGTACATACACGTGTGTGTTTGGCTGGGTAATGGATGGAGTGGGCAGAAAATGTGGCTCTCTACTCCTAAAATCTTGAGTCCCGGCTCTTATGACTATCATTCAGTTTTTTAAAAATGTAGTACGTTAATCTAGGAACTAAATAATAGAAACTATTCACGCAACAAGTATTCATTCACTGAACAAGGTTTTTTTTTTTTTGGTATCTAACATTCTAGGCACTTTATATGTGCTGGGGATACAGCAGTAGGCAAAACGCAAAGATTCCCACCCTTACAGAGCTTAGTATAGTGGAACACAGACAAAAAACAAGATAAAGTAAAATGAAAAATGTTACATAGTGATAAGTACAAAGTTAAAAAAAAGAGAGCAAAGAAAGAGGCCAGGAAGAGTTCAAGGGAAGAGGATTCTGGAATTTTAAATAGAGGCCAGGAAAAGTCTTCACTGAGGTAATCTCAGGGGAAAGACCTAAAGGAGAGGAAGGAGAGAGCTATGTATGTGTGTGAGGACAAAGTGGTCCAGGCAGGAGGAAAACATGCAAAGGTGTACACTTGGTATGACTGAAGGAGGCAGCAAATCTGGCTGGACTGAACTAGGGGCAAAAACTGTAGATGAGGCTGGCTGCTATAGGGGATCAGACCATATACAGCTTTGTAATTCATAGTCAAGACAGGTATTTACTCTGAGATGGTGAAGACACTAAAAAGTTCTGAGCAGACAAGGGATGGAATCAACCAGTTTTATAAGATTACCATGGCTGCAGTTTTGAGAACAGAGGATCAAGGATAGATTCACTTAAGAATCTATTGCAATAATCCATCTAAAAAATGGTGGACTGGATCACAGTGATGATAGTGGAGGTGATGAGAAGAGGTCAGATTTTTGATATATATTGAAGGTAGAGCCAATTTCTCAGTTCAAAATAACTGGAAAAAAATTAGGAATAGAATCTATCTACTGTGCCCTGCATATATTTCAGCTGTAGTTTTATAACCTATTTAGTGATAATGGATGGCTTTTCCAATGGCTCAGTAGTAGTAAAGAATCCGCTTGCCATGTAGGATATACAGGAGATGTGGGTTTGATCCCTGGGTCAGAAGATCCCCTGGAGGAGGAATTGCCAACCCACTTCAGTATTCTTGCCTGGAGAATTCCATGGACAGGGGAGCCTGGCGGGCTACAGTCCATGGGGTCACAAAGAATCAGACACAACTGAGCACAGCACACATACTGACAATACATTAATTTCGGGGGGAGCATAAAGGAAATAATCCAGCTTCTTCTGAAGGTAAATGTTTATAGAATTCATATTTCAACAGCAAACATTTGTTGAATATCTTTACTGTATAACTAAGATTGTGCCTAATGTCAAGTGGTGTGTAGCTATGCTTTACAGAATTTTACAGTCTGCTGTTCTTCTTGGTCTAGAGACACTGTTCTCAGACAACAATGATAAGTGGGAAGAAGAGGCCAGGGTTAGAAATAAACATAAATTTTCTACTGTTGTTTATGATTTTTTGAAGCAAAAGTTTTGCAGACTTTTGAGTTAGGTATTTTCTAAAAAATATAAGCCCTAGATCATCAAAAGAAACTGGGCATGGTTTAGATTTCTTTCTAGATAGTCTGATCCCTGTACATGTATTTTTTCCCCCAATGGAATCTTGATGGAGATGTATTACTATCAGGACACAAAATATGATGTGAAAAGAAAACAACCTGAAACATCTACACAGAGTGTTTTGTATCACAGGTTAAAGCACACTGATAATATAGAGAAAATAAGAAAAAAAATTTCCTCTGCCAAAGCAAATTTGTCATTTTACAAGGAGGGTGTTGCCTTTTCAGGTCATAGTCCACATATTTGGTTTTCTTCCTGGTGCCTAATGGTCCCAAGTTGCCCTTCCTATACAGTCTATTCAAGCACTGCTTTTATTAGTAGTAAACAAAGAGATAACTGCCCAAGTAAGAAACTTCTGGACCCGTGCTGGAACTAAGAGTTAAAGTAACCCAATAAAATTTGGCACCACTTCCTTAGTGTACTTTCCCAAACAATATCCTGGGACACTGGGGTACTATGTAAAGTACAAGGTATATATGAGGTAGAGGAGGGGTGAGAGGGACGTAGGTAGGGGAGGGGAATGCCAGGACAGGCATACTCCATCTAGGAAGCCATATGATGTATATATTTTCACTCACTTCTTGCTGATTCTCATAGAGGGTGTATCAGATTAGAGGAATTTTATGTTTATCAAGAGGGAAATGAGTTTAAAAAAAGCTGAAAAGCAATGCTTTTCAGTTTATTATATGTCACTGTGTTATGTGCCAAAGACAGGGGTAAATAAGATCAAGAAGAAATTCTTGTCCTTTCACAGTTTGTAATCTAGTGAGGCACAGAAGGGCAAATGGTAAGAAAAAAATGCAAAGGCTGTAGTAACTGATATGTGTAAAGTTATTTATTTATTTAAGTATATGACAAAACAGGTAAGAAATAGAGATGAATTGAATAGATGGGGTGACCAGCTAAGATAACCACTAATAATCGTAATGAACTCCCTGAAAATTGAGATCTGAAGGAAACAGAAACTACTAACCGAGTAAAACCTGAGAAGGAACACTCAGCTTGGGGTACTTACATGTTTGGAATCCAGACTCACATTAAGGAGACAGAGAGTATTCCTTTCTTGCTCTAAAACAAAATTATTTAGGCCTGGCATCTGAGGAAAGCTATATATGAGAAAGCAGAAGCAACAAAAGTCCTCAGTATCTGTTGACCCAAACCAAAACTCAGCAGTTAACAGTTCTAGGGTAAGAGTCCTTACTGGTCCAAAGAACATTGCTTCTTCATTTTGTTACATTTTCCACCACTTTTTCAGCTCTAGTTTGCAGCTGTGAAACAACACTGCAAAGAGATGGAAAGAATGCTCCTTTCTGTTATAGTCAAGAATTCCAAATCTTTCACTCCTTTAAAGCTGATGAATACTAAAAGTAAAAGATGAAAGGAAAGTCAGAGATCACTTATAAAAACTATAGTTTAATAAGAGGAAATAGATCCCATCAAAGTGTTCATTTGAATCAACTTCATTTTAATCGGTTTAATCTAATACAAATTAAATTCTCTTTCTACGAAGAACTCCTAAAAGAAAAAACAGAAGCTTTAGGTAGTAGGGAAGTTTTCTTCGGTCAAAAAGTGAAGACAAAAATAAAAAAAAAACCCAAGAGCTGCCGTGAGTCAAAGCAGTTAATGGTCTTCACCACTTTGAACAATAAATAAAATTCAGTTTTCCTCACAAAACAAATAGGCACAATTGCAGTTTAACAGGACAGATTAACTGAAAGAGAATATTTAAAACTCAGATTTTGCTATATTTTCCTTTTGAAATTCACAGTTTTCCCTAGAAAACAAAAAGGCATAATTGCAGTTTAAAAGAACAGTTTAAATGAAAGTGAAAACTTAAAACTCTGAAATATTTACGCTATGTTTTGCTTCTGAATCCTAAAGCTGACAATGCCCGGGACTTCAGAAAGTAAATAAAATAGCCACAGAATTCAAATGACACATTTAAAGCTCTAGAAGAGCAGTTTCCCAAGAACATTTTTCCTTTAAATACTTCACCTAATTTGAAAATACTCTACCCAATATGAATAGGTTTCCGCCCTTCATACACTGAGCCTCCAGGCTCTCAGGCTACTAATCAAGTGTTTAGATGTTATCTTTTCCATTTACAGCTACTGCTTTTGTTTCCCTATTTCCAGGTGAAACAAAAACAAGTTTAAAACCTATTAGCAGTGGTGTAACTCTGAAGGGTAACCAGACTAATCAAATCACCTCCAGATTCTTAGTGTCTGAGTGAGTGTGTATTTACTAAAAACTGACAAAATTTGTATTTCCAGAGTTGCCTATTGCTGTTCAAGGCTTGCTTAGTCCAGTAAGGCAGGACTGTGTCCAGGGAATAAGAATTTGTTTTGCTCTTCTTTCTACATTAACCAGAGATCAAATAGCCAACATCTGCTGGATCATCAAAAAAGCAAGAGAGTTCCAGAAAAACATCTATTTCTGTTTTATTGACTATGCCAAAGCCTTTGACTGTGTGGATCACAATAAACTGTGGAAAATTCTGAAAGAGATGGGAATACCAGACCACCTGACCTGTCTCTTGAGAAATCTTTATGCGGGTCAGGAAGCAACAGTTAGAATTGGATATGTAACAACAGACTGGTCCCAAACAGGAAAAGGAGTATGTCAAGGCTGTATATTGTCACCCTGCTTATTTAACTTCTATGCAGAGTACATCATGAGAAATGCTGGGCTGGAAGAAGCACAAGCTGGAATCAAGATTACCGGGAGAAATATCAATAACATCAGATATGCTGATGACACCACCCTTATGTCAGAGAGGGAAGAACTAAAGAGCCTCTTGATGAAGGTGAAAGAGAAGAGTGAAAAAGTTGGCTTAAAGCTCAACATTCAGAAAACTAAGATCATGGCATCTGGTCCCATCACTTCATGGCAAATAGAGGGGGAAACAGTGGAAAACAGTGGCAGACTTTATTTTGAGGGGCTCCAAAATCACTGCAGATGGTGACTGCAGCCATGAAATTAAAAGATGCTTACTCCTTGGAAGGAAAGTTATGACCAACCTAGACAGCATATTAAAAAGCAGAGACATTACTTTACCAACAAAGGTCCATCTAGTCAAGGCTATGGTTTTTCCAGTAGTCATGTATGGATGTGAGAGCTGGACTATATAGAAAGCTGAGCACCAAAGAATTGATGCTTTTGAACTGTGGGGTTGGAGAAGACTCTTGAGAGTCCCTTGGACTGCCAGGAGATCCAACCAGTCCATCCTAAAGGAGATCAGTCCTGAGTGTTCACTGGAAGGACTAATGTTGAATCTAAAACTCCAATAGTTTGGCCACCTGATGTGAAGAACTGACTCATTGGAAAAGACCTTGATGCTGGGAAAGATTGACGGTGGGAGGTGCAGGGGATGACAGAGGATGAGATGGTTGGATGGCATCACCAACTCAATGGGCATGAGTTTGAGTAAACCCTAGGAGTTGGTGAGGGATAGGGAGGCCTGGTGTGCTGCAGTCCATGGGGTCGCAAAGAGTTGGACTACATGGTTGTGTTATTTAAAAGAAAATACCATGAAAAATCAGACCTTTTCAACTTAAATTTCAACTTCACATGCAATATACTTTCTTTTTATGAATACATTTTATAAAGAGAAAGTATATTTATAAATATATTTATAAATGTAGTATATTTATAAAAAAATTTCACTATACAATGAACTAAAATTCCCTTTGACCACTCTTTCCACTCTCTTTTCCAGAAAATACACTAGCTTATTGCTGAAGGGAGCCTTAGAGATAATTTCTAGTGATATACTCATTCTTTCTCTCAAATGAGAATGAGTGCTTCAGGGCAAAGAAGAGTAAAAATGTCTAGCAAGAAGAGTATGAGAGCACAGTTTATAAACTTTGCATTTTATATTAAAAAATTCATTTAAGTTCTGCATTCAATTTTATAAAACAATGTTTACCTTAATGCAAGAATGAATGTTTAAAACTGAAGGAGACCAGGAAAAAGCATCATGTTTTCTTCAAAACAATAGTATATTTCCCTATGGGTGTATTACCTCTAGTACAGATTAGGTTCATCTTCCTGACAGATACCTGACAACTTCTGATATTGAAAGAAACAGAGGTGCTGTGACTTTCTATTTCTTCTCTACTATACAGCAATGGAATGAGTAAATCCTACTTTGGGCTAGACCTATAGAGTCAACTCAATTTATATCCTGTTAATCTTTCGGATAAAATTACACGATAATACACTGCAATTACCATACAAAAGTCTCATTTAACAATGGGAAAAGAAACCATGACCACCAACTTAATATGGCTTGGCATTTCCTTAAAAGATTTAATTCTGAAAACTACATGTGAGGTTGACAAATGTACATTATAATGTCACTGGTAGGAAAAGTAACAAGCTGTTTAGTAACATTAGAATATTTAAAAGGTAAAATTGGTAACTTAAAATCAAGATGCACCAATGTGAGCTATGAAGAAAGAAGCACAATCTCTGTTTTCTACAACAAATTTATGTAAATTTGCAGGGACGAAGAACCAAAACACCTCAGATGTTTGATAAAGGATCATGTGCTATATCAACTTATACAAACTGCAGGGAGGCAATCCGAAGCACCAGGAGGAGTTCTGCACTGAAGTCAGGAAGTGAGTTCAGGCATGTCACCAACTAGCTGTGTCTTCTGGGATCACTAAACCATTCTGGCCTAAGCTTCTTCATCTTAGGGCAAGATCAAGTCTAAATTTGTCTGGATGTCAGACCACCATGTCTGGATGAACAGAACACCATGAAACAGTACCTTTAATTAAATGATATGAACTAGAAACAACTTTACAAACTAATAGAAAATAGAAATATATTAAAAGTTCAATATAAACTCATAACCATGAATATACATGTATACAAACAAACACAGGGTTCTCTAAGAAAAGGAATCACTTCTGAATTCTTCTATTAATATTTACTTGCTATCTGGGAAGGAGTCATGGTTAATATTGCAGTCTCTGAAATCAGACTGCCTAAATTCAAATCCCACCTATTATTTTTTAGTTCTGGAATCTGGGTAAGTTAGTTAATATTTCTGAACCTAAGTTTTCTCATCTGTAAATGAGGATAGTAATAGTAGCTATAATGGGAGTTATTTGAAGCATCAATCTATGTAAAGCAGGCGGTATGGTATCCCAGGTGGTGCTAGTGGTAAAGAATCTTCCTGTCAGTTCAGGAGACATAAGAGACATGGGTTCAATCCCTGGGTCGGGAAGATCCCCTGGAGGAGGAAATGGCAACCCACTCCAGTATTCCTGCCTGGAGAAGCCTATGGACAAAGGAGCCTGGTAGGCTACAGTCCATAGCGTCGCACAGAGTTGGACATGACTGAAGCAACTTAGCACACATGCGTGTGTAGTATCCACCCCACAGTAAGAGCCTAATAACAATAATGACAGGGCTTCCCAGGTGGCTCAGCAGTGAAGAGTCTGCCTGCCAGTGCAGGAGACATGGGTTTGATCCTTGGTCCAGGAAGTTCCCACACACTGCAGAGCAACTAAGCCTGTGAAAATGACTATTGAGCTTGTGCTCTAGAACCTGGGAACTGCTAGTACTGAAGCAGGTGCACTCTGGAGCTCATGCTCTGCAACTAGAGTAGTCGCAGTGAGATCTCCATGCAACGAGAAGCCCACCACAATGAGAAGCCCGCACAGCGCAACAATGAGCAGACCCTGTGCACTGCAACTAGAGAAAAGCCTGGGCAGCAATGAAGACCCAGCAGAGCCAAAAATAAATAAATAAAATAATAAAAAAATCAGTAATGACAGCAGTAATACTAGCAAACATCTACTCAGTGTTTACTAAGTATCACCCCAGTTACCCCTCACAATTATCACATGAGACAGATACTACCCTCAGCCCCGATTTTACAGTGAACAAACTGGTCCACAGAAAGGTTAAGTAACGCACCCAAGTTAATGGTGAGTCACTATTATGGCTATTCACAAATATTTTTAGTTCTCCTTTCAGGAACATAATAAGATTATACTTCCTCATGACCTCTGAAATTAGGTAAGGCTGATGGGAACTCATAGGGTCACCTCATAGTGGCACATGATACTTCTGGGCAGAAGGTTTGAGTCCAAAAGCAATTTTCCATGTTACTGGTGTTATTGTTCAGTCGCCAAGTCATGTCCGACTCTCTTCTACCCCATGAACTGCAGCACATCAGGCTTCACTGTCCTTCACTATCTTCCTTAGCAGTGATGCCATCCAACCATCTCATCCTCTGTCACCCCCTTCTCCTCTTGCCCTCAATCTTCCCCAGCATCAGGGTCTTTTCCAGTGAACTGACTCTTCGCATCAGGTGGCCAAAGTATTGGAGCTCCAGTTTCAGCATCAGTCCTTCCAACGAATATTCAATATTCCATGTCACCCTCCCCCTATTATAGTGATCACACAAGTATAGTTTGCATCAACCTGATGCCAAGGTGTATAAAAACAGCATAGACACCCCCTCCCCAACTCCCCTACCTCATACACTTTGGACAAATATGACTGAGGAAAAATCCCATTGAGATTTTTGTGATAGTTTTGTTACCATAGCAATAACCAAGTATCCGGATAGTAAATTTCAGATTTAATACCATGATAATTATCTACTTACAGCTAAGCTGAAAGCTTAATTAAATTACAGGAGAAAATAGTACAATTTTATAAATTTCTTTTTTGAGGGAATATGAACAAATGAAAGTTAAATATTGTCTAATTTAGTATACAATTCAAGAATTATTAGTCTAAATATCTTCATGACCTTGAGATAGGCACAGTCTTCTTGAAGAAGAAACAAAAAACACTCACCACAAAAGAGAAAAATGATAAACTGAACTAAAACTAAGAATGTCTGTTCATTAAAGTCCATGAGTTAAAAAGTAAGCCACAGACTAGGAAATTATATTTGTAACACACACAATTTCCTAAAGACTCATATTCAGAATGTGTAAAGAACAAATCAGCAAGATAAAGACAAATGACTCAATTTTTTTTAAAAAAGGCTAAAAATAAAAAAAGCACCTCCTAAAAGACAATCCAAATGATCAATAATCATAGAAAAAGAAATACTACAATACATTTAATGACTAAAATAAAAAATACTGACAATACACAGTGTTGGCAAGGAGGAGCAGGAACTGAAATTCTTGTCATGTTGCTAGTGGGAGTTTAAGGGTGCACAGTCACTTTGGAAAACTTGGCAAAAACTGCTAAAATAAACCTATTCTATGAACCAGCAATCCATTCCTAGTGACATATCCTAAAGATGAGTACAGATGTCTACCAAAAGACACATAAAGACTTCTCATAGCACCATTATTAACAATCTCAAAGTGCAACCAATCCATCAACAGTGGATTGGACATCAACATGCCCATCAACAGTGGCTTGGTTACACTCTTAATATATTCCTACAGTGACATCAGTGGAATACTACACAGACTGAACTACTGCTGCATGTAGCATGGATGAACCTCATAGATATAATGATGAGCAATGGGAGCCAGACCCACAAAAGTAAATATTCTGTGAATCTATTTATGTAAAGTTTAAGTACAGGGAAAACTATACTCTGGTGGCAGAAATCAGAATAGTTGTGGTTATCTATAATGAGGGAGAGCGGGTACTGACTAAACAGCCTCCTGAAGTGTTGGAAATATTCACAGGTGTATATATAAACATTCACTGACTTGTACATTTAAGATTTGTGCACTTACTGTATATACTGCAGTTTAAAAAAGTTAAAAGAAAAGAGAAACACTGGTCACTGGTTTAGGTAAGAATTCAAGGACTGGAAAATCTCATAAAGGTCACTGGATCCAACCACACATCCAAGGCTTGGCTCTCAACCTGAGTATCTCTTTCTGAATAGTTTGACCACTAGAAAGTTTTTCTTAATAATGAACTCCAAACATGTCCCCAAGAAGTGTCCATCCTTAGATTTTCATTCTACTCTTTGAGGAATATACAGAACAAGTGTTCTCCCTTTTCTAAATCACATCCCCTCAGTTATTCCATGGTGGCTCAGTTGGCAAAGAATTCTCTTGCAGTGCAGGAGATGCAGGTTTGATCCCTGGGTCAGGAAGAGCCCCTGGAAAAGGGCATGTCAACCCACTCCAGTATTCTTGCCTGGAGAATCTCACGGACTGAGGAGCCTGGTGGGCTACAGTCTGTGGGGACATGACTGGAGCAACTGAGCACTAATGCACACAATTATTCCAAGGCTTATCTAATGACTGTTTAGATTCTTTTTAGCTCTAAAAATTCTAGAAACCTCTATTTTTACTTGTCCACATTCCTTTCATTTACCTCTTTTGCTGCACCTCTGTTGAACTTTATTCTTTCAACCAAAGTATTCTAATGTTATGCATCAACTTAAGTAGATAACCAACTTTGTTTTACTCAAAATATGAATTTTAAATGACATCAATATTTACAGTGTATAGCTGGCCACATCTGTGTGCTCATGAGAGCAGAAAAAGATATCTCTCAATGCTTAACATATTAGCATATCAGAGTTCCTCAAGATACCTAACTCACTTGGATTTGGAGAGTGTTTACCATCAAATGTCTAAACTAGGAAGATGAAAAGTGAATTTCTTAGATTAAAAAATTAGTCAAGTCAGTGGTGACTATTTTGATCTGTCCATTTGGAATAAAGATGAATATATGAAAGCACTGTTAGGCCTAAAGCATACCAGACTTCATGAACAAACAAAAGTACTTCCTAACCTCAAAGAACTAACTGGACAATTAATTCATAGAATTGTATATTTTAAGGCACTGAAAAGCCTCTATAGTATCAAAGTTTAGGAGATAAATGTAAAACCAGAATGAGAATTTTCTCACACTTAAGATTTCTAGTAGTACTCATACTAATCAGGTTTTCTGTTTAAAAAGCCAAACAGTAACACTTTGCCTATACAATCATTTCACATCAGTGGTTGCTCTTTTACTATTACAACCTCATATTCTTACTGTGTTGTCCTTTACTGCACAGATTAGAACAATAATCAAGGACCTCCCTGGCAGTCCAGTGCTTGATTCCGCTTCCACTGCATGGGCCATGGGTTTGATCCCTGGTTGGGGAGCTAACATTCTGCATGCTGTGTAAAAGACAGACTCAAGATTAACTACAGATGGATTATCTGCAACATGAATTATGCAAAGATAAAATGTATTTATTTAATGATTCTGGGGAATTTCTGAGACAGGGTATGAGGTAATAATGAGAAGGAAAGCTTAGTAATTATTGTAATATGAGAAATTCTTGTATGGCTGTGCTTTGCAAGAGAAATGGTGCCATGAAATTGATGATTTTATGGAGCTAACACAGAAACATGGATAGATTAAATGCCTGAAGACAGTGAAGGTCAACTATCAGACTGAACGAGGGAAATCTTATACACAACTAGAGATTCTCATCAGCAATAATGAACTGAAGGCTTATACTACACAGTTCTAAATGATGCACTGATTTATAAAGGAGAAAACTAAATGGAGGATACACAGTGAGTTCAGCATTTGAGTCAAACTATCAAACTTTTCTCAAGTCTTCTGGAACTCCTGGCCTTCTCTTTTTATTCATCTAACACTTGGTACCACTTTGAGTTGTAAATTTTCTGTGTAAGTGTCTTCTCCATGGAAGACACCATACTCTGGATATTCTTCTAGCTTCTTCAAGTATTTCAGTTCTTTTACCATCATTTTAACCTCTTTTACAACAATGACTGTTCTTTTTTCCATCAGATATAAATATACTCTATTCCTAAGAAAGGAAGAAAGAAAGAAAACAGAACTCATAATAGAATCTCTCATTAATTCCTATCTTCCCTTCGAAGCAACTGCCCATTCACTTACCTTTTCTTCATAACCAAACTACAAAGATTATTCTAGCCACTGCCACTCCCACTTAATCTGAAAAACACAGTAATCTGGTTTTTGTCCCTAACTTACTCTACTGACTACTCTCTAATACCCAGTCATCTCTAATTGCTAATTTCAATGAACACTTTTTAACTGTCAGTCTATTTTGTTGCTAACTGGCACCTGATACTGTAAATGACTCTTCTTCCACTGTTTCCTGTTTACCTCTCTTGTTTTATTTTCTTGTCTCTTTAGCCATTTCTTCATACATTGGCCCCTTTCTCTCTCTCTCTCATTCTGTATGTTTTCCTAGTGATCTCTTTCAGTCCCAGTGTTTCAATAACCACTTACACTGATAACATCTACAACCAATTCTAAAATTTCAGGCCTGTATCTTATATGGCAAAGAAGATTATCTTCCTTTGGTATGCCAGAGGCAACTCACACTTTACACATATAAAACTGAATCCATAATCTTTTCCTCAAAGTCTATTTCATCTCCTATGTTCTCCATGTCAGTTGAGGGTGCTCTACTCGTCACTCAGCCCCAAAACCTGGGCGTCCTTTCCAGCATTTCCCTTGCCCTTCTCTTCATGTTCAATCCCTTACCAAAATCCAGTTGATCCTGTCTCCTCTTCTGTTACCATGATTACTGTCTCGGTGAAAGCCTTTATTTTTCTTGGCCTGAGCACTCTTTAACAACCTCCTGCCTGTTGTTCCTGCCTCCAATCTGTTCCCATACAGCTGCCAGTGATAATTCTAAAATACAAATCTAATCATGTCTATCATTCCTTGTATAAAATCATTCCAGAGGCGACTCACCTGTCTTTGGGCGATTTTTACTTTTTTCTTTTTAAAATTCTCTGTTTAAAAGCATAAAAGTTATGCTTGTCTGTATGCTCGAAGTCTGAATGTATTGCAGTAAAGATATATTATTAGAATAAACAATAAAACTTGGTCCCATAATAGTGAATGACCTCCTTTAAACTAGTCTGGGAGTCAGAAAAAGTAATCTTGATATGTTTAAATGAACTAGAACACAAAAAGTATAGCTAAAAAGAATATATCAAAAAAACTAAAGTCTTCTCTATGTTGAATTCTTATCTTTGGCACCCTCTATTTGTTCTCACATGAAACATCTTACAAATTTATCCCTTGAGGAAATAAGATTCAGCTGACTTGCCAATTAAGACTGACATATAGATAACCAAGCTCAGTTAAAAAAATGCAGTCCTGACCTTCTTTTCTCTTTAAGTACAGGCATACTTTGTTTTATTGCACTTCACTTTATTGCAATTTGCAGATACTATGGTTTTTTTACAAATTGGTGGTTTGACCTTTTGTCAAGCAAGTCTACCAATGCCATTTTCCCAACAGCATTTGCTCATTTTGTGTCTCTGGGTCACATTCTGGTAATTCTTGCAATATTTAAAGCTTTTCCATTATTATTGTATTTGCTATGGTGATCTGTGATCTCCGATGTCACTGTTGCAAAAAAGATTCTAACTTGCTGAAGGTTCAGATGATAGTTGTCATTTTTAAGCCATATTTTAAAATTAAGGTATTAATATTTTTTTTAGATAATACTATTGTACACTTTGTCAACCAAGGTCCATCTAGTCAAGGCTATGGTTTTTCCAGTAGTCATGTATGGATGTGAGAGTTGGACCATAAAGAAAGCTGAGTGCAGAAGAATTGATGCTTTTGAACTGTGGTGTTGGAGAAGACTCTCGAGAGTCTCTTGGACTGCAAGGAAATCCAACCAGTCCATCCTAAAGGAAATCAGTCCTGGGTCTTCATTGGAAGGACTGATGTTGAAGTTGAAATTCCAATATTTTGACCACCTGATGCAAAGAGCTGACTCATTTGAGAAGACCTGATGTTGGGAAAGATTGAAAGCAGGAGGAGAAGGGGATGACAGAGGATGAGATAGTTAGGTGGCATCACCAACTCAATGGACATGAGTTTGGGTAAACTCTAGGAACTGGTGACGGACAAAGAGGCCTGGAGTGCTACGGTTCATGGGGTTGCAAAGAGTTGGAAGCAACTGAGTGACTGAACTGAACTGATTGCACACTTTAGTCAACGGACTACAGAATAAACATAACTTTTATATGCCCTGGGAAACCAAAAAATCTGTGTGCCTTGCTTTGTTGCAATTTCATAATATTGCACTGGTCTAGAACCAAATCTACAGCATCTCTGAGGTATTCCTGTAGACCAAATAGCCTATGTCCAGGAAATACAGTCTTAAAGGAAGGAGATGAAATAAATTAGTATCATAAGATTTAATGCTCAATATACATAACTACTTATGATGGAGCTTTCTATTAATTTTTGAACTAGGAAGATTATTTTCAATTGTATCATATTTAAATACATGCTTGAGGTCTTGAAATTAACAGGTTATCAGAGTAATTTCTAGTCTCTCCTATAACCCTTTAAATTACAGTATCTATGTTCTTTCCTGCAGTGTATTTCTGTTGTAATCAACCTCAAAACCTTTTGAGAGCAAATGCCATTTACCAGTTTTATACATGCATTACCAAGTAAGGCAGGAGAAACTGTTAACCCAGTTGAGATCCCACGATGCCAGTTAAATTTTTTCTTCTTTCTAGGCTCCTCAAACATGTCAACACAATTGACACAATTGTAGTAAAGTAGGTTCTAAGTTTGGGGTGATGTGATTTGCTTGAAAGGCAAAGACAGCAGAGTGTAAACAGACTATTACAGATCATAGAAAAGTAAGTTCAGAGCTACAGCTACAATTTCTTTCTTATTATGTGTATATATTAAGTATCGAAACGATAAACATGTAACCTAGGCAAGAGTTGGACCCACCAGGTTAAACATGCCTTCCCTACCTGCTAAGAGGGCACAGTTTGAAAAAAAGAGAACAATTTAGTTACCAATTTAATACTCAGGAAGAAAAAAGCTCAATCATTACACTGTATTCACTGTTTTCTAGAATAGTTCATAAAATGCCACACTACTGAATACACTTAACCTATTTGAAAAACAGTGTTGTGTATTTGAAATCTTTGAACTCAAGCTTCCTACTAGATGTGGATCAATTGTAAGCTAACAGAATATTGTTCTTGATATGTAAAAATGACTGCTGTTTCACCATTGGTGAAAGATTTTCTGATGTTTAAAAACAAGGATGCAGTTATTCCAATTCATCCTTAGTCTTCAATCTAGCACCCCTGGAGCACAATGTTTATCTATAGGGCATCACTCTAAGGGAAGGTGCAAACAGAGATCAATTCAAGTCCTAGGCACCAGAATTATTTTTATTTCATGATCGAATTAAGCTACAAACAGAAATTGAGTTGTAATTTCTAATGTGATAAAGTTTACTTATCCAAGTAAACATTAAACTCTGCAGAATGGAATGTAACTCTATGGATGGTGACACAGACAGAGAAGATAAAGACTGCAAACAGTGTATCTACCCTACTCTTTACCACTGAGAATGCTTTTAGACAAGATTGCTTTAGTAAAGGCTGACAGCTAGAAAGATGTAGTTGACCCAAGTCTTCTTGGTACAATAAAGGAATCTATACACTATCTTCAGTATCATGTATTGCTAGAGAAAGATTTTAATTAAACATGGGGGAGAAGAAATTGGCCAATTTGAATTCTGCAAGTAGTTTGTTTTGCCAGGAAATTAATGGCTAGAGCTGACACTGTCTTTCTGATAAAATAAAGCTGCTCTTTCTCCATTCAAGAAATAGACATAAAAACTACTCTATTACATTTATTTAATATAGTCTCTAAATTGGCAATTAGCTGGAGAAGACTGTTTTCACATATGGCAGAGTTCCCTGTACTTAAAGGCTCCTCATCCCTTCTATACCCATAATGCACCATATTTGTACACTGCTATAGTACTACAGAAAGAATTTCAGTGGTCCTCATATTCTTTCACTAGCTCTAGAGTCAGTGATTTACATTTCAAAAACCCAAGAAAGAACCTACAATAGCAACCAGAGGATTATGAAATTCAGAAACTTAGTTATACCTGTCAGCAGACATTTATACATTCTTATGATTTATAAACTCCCAATTTCATTGACCTGAGAACAGCTATGAATGTCTAGTAAATCCACAAGTATCAATAACCAGATGAAGCTTTTAAAAATTTGCATTAAGAATTAATAATTTTGTTAAAGGCAGAATTAATAATACAAATAATAATATGATGATGTGAGAAACCAGGCACTCAGAATTCTCATTCTTCCTGTTTTACTCCCTTTCCCCATCATCACCCTGAACCTGCCAAAATGCATAAGAAACATTCATCATGCTTTTTTCAGTTTATGGGAGAATTCTAAGTATGGTACCAAGACTTTCGAAATAAATAAGAATACTTCATTTACTATACATTAAGAAATAAAAGTTCCTGAAACATTTTTTTTTAAAAAAACTAAAGTATAGTTGACTTACAGTGCTGAGTTAGTTTTAGGTATATAAAACATTTTCTTTCGAAATGAAATTTATGCCTAAAACTGCTAGCAAACATTTTTTTTTTAATGTGTTTCAAGAAATTCTAGTGAACAACAACAAAAAAAAGCTCTTTCAAATTGTTGGACTTCTTAAAAATAAATCTATTAAAAAAAAGAAAAAACACTTGTTGGGACTTACAATTTTATATCAAACACAATTAAGCATCTCATTTTACTGTAATTAGCTTAAAACAATTAAAATTTTAATAAAAAATTAGGTCTAAGATGAAGGAAAAAAACTCAAGCTAAGAAAATGTAGAATACTTTGTAATAGCAAGTCACAATAGCTCTATATATCTTATAAAACATGTATGAAGACATTCACATTGTGAAATGTGGTTATTTTTGCTTTATTGTGATTAAAAGGCATGTCATATATTTACTGTGGTAGCATTATGGCATACTTACATGCCTAAAACAGCTAACAATCTTTATACAAACAACGCTGTCAATCTCCACAGTAAGCAAATGCAATTAGACCACCTTTCCTTTGTAGGGCTCTGATGTATTAAAAAAAAAAAAGGAATTCTAGAAAAGAAGACAAGTTGCTTAGCCTAGACTGCCACTGAGAACACTCTGCCAATAGTTTCCAAGAGCTCTGACCAAGAAATGCAGGCAGGTGTATTCCTATGTGGGGGCTTAAATGAAATCTGCCCACAACTGCCAGTTTAGCTTAGCACATAAAATATACATCACTGAGAGGACAGGCTGATCATCAGAAACTGTCTCCAGGCATTACAATGATTACATGGTGCCTTTCTCAGAGAGTAATTCTGAAGAAATAAAGGATTAAACCAGAGAAAATAAATAATCCCTCCATGCTCCTAGGGTACAGGGCACACCTAGCAAATGGTTCCTGACCTATAGAGTTTACCTAAGGTGGCATGCTATCTTTTCTCATTCATCTTGTATTTACCAAATGTGTAATATATACCAGGCACTTAGTTAAGACACCAGGGCTACAACAGTGAACAGTCTCTGCTTTCACGAAAATTATGGTGTGGGGTAAAAGATTAAGCACATATACCAATGAATACAATTTTAAATTGTGAAAACTGCTAGGAAGGAAAAGAACAGAATGCTATAGAAAAACAGTGGGAGATGTCACTTAGACAGAGGACCACTCTGAAGAAGTAAAGTGAGAACTGAATGTTAAGTAGGTACATTCCATGCTGAGGAACTAGGACTTGAGTGAGAACTTGGTGCTTTGGAAGAAGTGAAAGAAGGCTAGAGGAGGCTGCAGTAAAGTGATCAGGAGAGAGCAGCAAGGATAAGCAAGAAGGGACTACATCCTGCACAGATGTGGGGTTATTTTAAACATTTGGGTTTTCACCAGTGTAAGAGCAAGGCTTTTAGGAATTCCAAGGAGCAGCATGATACAATATTTATGCTTTTTAAAGGATCATTCTAACTTCTATGTAACGAATGGACTGGCAAATAGTAAGAATGAATCCAAGAAGTTACTGTTGGGAAGTCACTGCAACAGTCTACCACAGCATGACGGTGGCTTAAAACAGGATATGGCAGTGAAGATGTAGCATATAGAGTGGATTTGATATATTTAGGAGGTAGAGTTAAGAGAATTTTGTAGTGGTCTGCATGGTGTGTGTGTGTGTGGTAGTGAGAGCTTTCAAGAATAATACCAAGATGTCCAACTGAGCTATCAGTAGATACATATGGAGATGCTGCTGCTGCTGCTAAGTTGCTTCAGTCGTATTTGACTCTGTGCGACCCCATAGATAGCAGCCCACCAGGCTCCTCTGTCCCTGGGATTCTCCAGGCGAGAACACTGGAGTGGGTTGCCATTTCCTTCTCCAGTGCATGAAAGTGAAAAGTGAAAGTAAAGTCGCTCAGTCGTGTCCAACGCTTCGCGACCCCATGGACTGTAGCCGACCAGGCTCCTCTGTCCAGGGGATTTCCTAGGCAAGAGTATTGGAGTGGGGTGCCATTGCCTTCTTCTAGGAATACTGGAGAGGCAGAATTAGGAAAAAGATCAAGAGTTTAAGATTGAGTGTGTACTTCTCTTAATCAGTATTGCTAGAGGTCTATACATTTGACTGACCTTTTCAAAGACCGACCTCTTGGCTTTGTACATATTTCCTATTGTGTATTTGTTTTCTGTTTAATTAATTGCTACTTTTTAATAATTCCCTTCCTCTACTTACTTTGGGTTTAATTTGCTGTTCTTTTCTGGATTTCCTGAAAATGATATTTAGATCACTAGTTTTTGACTTTTTTCTCTTTTAATATAGGGATATAGGGCTATAAATTTTCCCATCAAGTATAGCTTTGGCTGATTCACATATATTTTGATATATTGTATTTTCATTACTATTCTGTTGTGAATGTGTTCTAATTGTACTTTTTGATCTAGTGCGTCATTCATAAATGTATTTTGGGGCGAGTTTGCTAGCTATTATTTTATAATCCATTTCTTACTTAATTGAACTATGTTCAGATAACAGTGTGGATGAGATTGTTAAGACTTGCTTTATGGTCTATCATAAGACCTATTTTGTGTAAAGTCCCATGTGAACTTGAAAAAATATTTTTTGAAGCTATATGACTAGAATTAGATATATACAGATTTATAGTCTCACATTTTCCCTAGTAGAATGACTCTTCTATAATTATGAAATATTCTTCCTTATTTCTAGTTATTCTTGTACTCAAGTTTATTACGTATAGAGGGTGTAGTCCTCTAGGGAATACTATTTGAGAGCCTGGGCTGTTTTACAGGTCCTTTCTTCCTTGGAGGGACCAGAATTTTAATGCCTGCTTGTTAACATCATGAGATGAAAAAAAAATTACACTGTTCTTTTTAGGGGTTAGCTTAGCTTGCTTAGCTTCTGCTCTTCAGCAAAATCATTTCTAGATGCTTCCCTACCCTCCTAGGATCTTGACCCCTCAGTCCTGGCCACTGGGGATCACTAAACTCGGATGTTTATGTACTCAGCCCCATGAGAATACTGGCTTCTCTGCTTATAGCAGAAATTCTCTGCTCAGTTTCATAGGTTCTTGTTCTGTACTACACATTAAGCAAATTCTTGAACAGGAAAAGAGAAGCATAGGACATAAACATGCTTCTTTGAAGTTCCCTTGGCTCCATGATTTTGATGGCTGCCTCAGTAGGCCTCTGATGTTTTCATTATTCTTTTTTTTAAAATTTGTCCTCTCATGTTGTTCTGCAGCAACCTAGAACCTCAGAGCAAGGAGCAGAAGTTATAGCATGGGCTCTCAATCAAAAATCTACTGCTTATTAGCTGTGTGACCTTGGCAAGTTATCTGACCAAAGTATTTAAACATTCTGAGTTTCAATTTTCTCTTATGTAAATGAAAATAACACCATCTCATAAATGTTGTGAGGATGTGAAGATTAAATGTCTGTAAAATATCTACTAACAAAAACACTTTAATGAGGGCATGCAATGTGCCAGACACTTTATATAGATTTAAAAAGTTAATGTAGATATAGTTACTATCTCCAGTTTCTTTTTTAAGATCACATACTAGTAAGTGATAAAGCTAGGATTTGACTTTAGAGCAGGTTTCTTACTAACTACTCAATACTTCAGTAATATTGCTTTAGTATTGTGCCTGACACCAGTATATGCTCAATGAATGTCAGTTATTATGACACAGAAAATACAAATGCTTCAGAAATACATGAATAACATCAAATTTTCTATTTTTTCTTGATTTCTTTTTTTCATTTTGACATAAACATTCTTTGAGAATCTTTTAATATATTTTAAAAGAAGCTATTGTGAAAAATTAATGTCTAATAGTCTATTGAATGAATAGGTAATAATTTGCTTAACCATTATTCTATTTTTGGAATATCTAGAAGGTTTCCAGTTTTTAAAAACAGTATAGATATCAGTGCCATTAACATTTTGTCCCTTTCACTATTTTCTTTATTTGAAGTATTTTCTCAGAATAAAATCCTATCAGTGGAAATTTGGCTCAAGACTGTGAACATATTATTATTGCTAACACAATAGGTATATTGCTTTTGCAAAGAGCTGATTAAGTAATTGTGGGATCACTGGCAATAAAAATTAAAGGTTTGTGTTAAGAGAACAGGAATTAAAGTTATGAGGTACAGGAATGAAGGAAGTGTGGAGATGGAATGAGAAAGGAGATATAAATTTTGAGGCTAAGAAATGAAAGTGGAGTATCTAGATACTATTTTGGGGGCAGCAAGGGTACTAGTTTCACTTAAAGGAGTAGGGATGAAGAAAAGGGCTGGGCTTTGTTGAAAATTTCAAATACTCATCTGGTATACAGATAAATACTGTTCACGTATAACTTACAGATAGACTATGTGATACACTAGGGTTCAACTTGATCTTCAGTATCACTTCTAATTCTAATCTGTGACTTAATATTTAGTAATCTGGTGTATGGATCTTTATTATTATTGTTTTAAAACACACAGAGAAATGATCTCTTTTAAGGATAGCATATTAAATTATAAAAATTATAAATTACAAAACAACCACATAGATTGTTGTTTCTATTTGGTTCAGTCAATGTAGCAAAGCGTACTAGGAAGCAGGAGGCTGATGTTCTAGGGTCCATTGTGTCACTTTACTTGGTATATAACTCCAGGCCTTAACTGCCTTATCTATATGTTGGGGTATTTTAGCTGATTAAAACTGAGCATGTGAACATGGCATCTCGTTTTATATTCCTGATCCTAAATCTGTCTAGTGAGCATACTATATCGAATAAAAATGAAAAAAAATCTCTCTTCTTTTGCTATCATGCACTATTCTTTTTAGTATCTCACTAACCTTGTTATCAGTTTCAAAGTTATTATTTAAAAAGTTATTCTGTGGGCCTCTTTGAGGGCCAATACAAAAATTAAATGAAAAAACCTTTTCTGCGAACTGCTTCATTACATACATATGTAAGTGCCTGATTGGCCAAGTTCCCTTTCAAATTTCACTTCCAGTTTCTATTAGCCCCCAGTAAGTTTTAGTAGTGACTCTAAGAGATCACAGAGTTTGAGAATAATAACTGGCTGCATTCAAATCCTGTCTCTTTCACTTACAGGTCAAGTGACCCTGGGCAAGTGAACTAGCCTCTATCTTCTCACAAGCAACATGAAGCTAGTTAATACTTAAAACACCAAATTATGAGAATTAAGTTAGTTGAATGGGAATTGGAATTATGGCTAAATATAGTTTAAATGTGAATACCATTTAAGAAATAAGCAGAACACCACTGAGTAACAGTAGTTTTGAGCTGATTCAAATTAGGGGCTGGTTTGATTCCTAGGGTCCTTAAAAATCCATATTCTTTAAGGAAGCTATTCCAGACGAGGGAGCAAATATAAAGGCTTTGAATTCCTTCATGCTCCCACAGATGTCAATTCCATGATACAGAAACACCATAATGGAAACAACAATCAAAGAGAAGAATAATTATATGCCTATCCAATTAGCCAAGAATTTTTGCTGGTGAAATTGTGGTTAAGACAACACACTTGTGTATTACACAAGTTGACATCAAAAATTAGTATAACCTTTTAGAGAAATAATACAGCCTATTGTATCAAGAACTGTAAAATACCCATACTCTTAAAATGAACAATTTCACTCATAAAATCTTATTCTAAAAAAATAATTCAAATAAACAACTATGGTTTTATTTAATAGTGCCTGGCACATAAAAGGTACTCAAGCATTTCTTCAAATGAATACCTTCATATGTACTAACGTCTCCAAATCATTGCCCTTGGTTCCTTTCCACTATGATTTAACTATTTTTCATCATATGGGGATAGTTTTAGAATCAAATTCTAATATTTCTGTCTAGTCTCTGTCTCCCATCTTCTCCAGTAACTTGATTGCTATCAGACTTCCTATGATACTTTCACCCTCTGAACTAAACTGACCTTCACACTGAAACCAGGATGACCACATACCACATCCTTGACACTATCAAGAAAAAAATCTGAAGCTTCCTTCAAGTTCCTAAAATGCTGTTCTCCCTTGTCAACACCCTTCTTGTCTAACCATTCACCTCACTGCCTGCTTTATAAGAAACACGATAGACAGAAACCTATCCATCCTCACCTGATCTGCACCTAGACACATTTCCCTCTAGAACATGAGAATTATCACATCCTTACAACCCTAATGGCTCAGAAAGTAAAGAATCTGACTGCGATGCAGGAGAACTAGGTTTGATCCCTGGGTTGGGAAGACCCCCTGGCGAAGGGAATGGCTACCCACTCCAGTATTCTTGCCTGGAGAATTCCATGGACAGAGGGGTTGCAAAGAGTTGGACACAACTGAGCAACTTTCATTACTACTTCCTTGTTCTCGCCCCATCCAAAAATCCAGATTCTTCAAGTTTAGGTATATACATCCCTCTGTTTAAAGGTATAATTCACATACCATAAAATTCACCTCTTCAGTATACAATTCAGTGGTTTAGGATTGGATCTGCCAAAAAAGCTCATTCTGGTTTTTCTGTATCATCTTACTGGAAAATCTGAACCAACTTTCAGGCTGGCCCAATATATTCGTATACAAGGTATTTTAGTATCATGGTTATGTTGTGCAACCATCACAGAACATTTTCATCATTCCCTCAAAGAAACTCCATACACATTAGCAGTCATTCTCCATCCACAGCCCCCAGTTCCTGGCACACTAATATATTACCTTTCTGTCTCTATGGTTTTGCCTGTTCTAAACATTGCATATAAATGGAATCATATGTGGTTTTTTGTGTCTAGCTTCTTTCCCTTTAATGTGATATTTTCAAGATTCATCCATTTTAGAGCATGTACCAATGCTTCATTCCTTTTCACTGATGAATAATATACCCTTGTATGACTATACTGCATTTTGTTTATTTATTCATCAATTGATAAACATTTGGTTTTGTTTCTCTATATTGGCTCTTACAAATAAATGCTACTAGGAACATCTGGGGAAAAGATGTGAACCCATTTCTAATTCTCTTGGGTATAATTGCAAGGTAAGTATCTCTTGATATCTAAATCTATTCTGTTTCTGAGTTCAGACAGCCTGGGATATCTCTCAAAATGCAAGCAACTCTACAATGACTCCCCACGCCACCTTCACTGAAATAAGTCTTCAGAATTATAACTTAGTTCTTTCCAATTAAATTCAGGGTAGGTTCATTCCAATTAAATGGAGTTCTCACAGGTCTCATCATATAGCAAGCATTTAATATATGCTCTATATTGATACCTTATGCTTTAAAATGAGAGAATGATGACTGAGTCACTCCTTCATTCAGCAGATCTTTGACTGTCTATTGGACATGGGTCACTGCATTTATACATTGGGTATAGGTAGTGGACAAAAGTTATTGATCAGTTTCATCTACCCCAATTGGCAATTCAACTCCACAAATATTAACTGAATACTTATGATGTGAATGGCTAGGTAGGACAGCAGACACAGACAGTAATATTGTGTAGTCTGCAAACTTTTATGACCACAATCTTTTATGACTACAAACTTTTCATGAACTCTGAATATGACAATAACAACAACAGAAATACAAAACAATAATATCAGTAGTACTGGATTTTAAATGCCACAAGAAAAGTACGAAATGCTCTGGAGGGTCAAGAGACACAGCACCTATGGTTGGGAGAATGGAAGTACTAGAGGACAGACATCAGAAAATAAATTTTTGAAGCTGAAGGTGGTATTTGAGAAAGGGCCACAAAGAAGGTGGCATTCTGATAGATAGATAAGGATGTTCCTAGGAAAAGACAAAGTGTTTCAAACAGAGAATGAATAGCATGAACCAAGATAGAAAAGGTTGGGTACAAGATACATTGTTTTCCCCCAGAGACCAATTTAGTTGGCAATGTGTAGATAGGTAACAAAAGAAGACTCCTGAATGTTAGGCTTCATATTTAAATAGGTTTAGAAGACTGATTCAAAAAGTCTTCCTTTAACAATTCAAATTACTTTAGTGATTCTTTAACCTCTTCTATTATGCTTATTATCTAAAATAATCATGGTAATTAGTGATTTCTTCTGCAAGGAACAAAAAGTAAAATCTTGACAACTAAGTGGGCATGCTTAGAGTACCTAGATTGGGAAAGGCTGAATTTGAATAATCCTAGCACCACATCCCCATACTTTTGGGAATATGTAAGGCTTACAACAGTCATGCAGACATATCCCAATAGCTAGAATAATGAAGCAAACCGGGGGGTAAAATAATAGCATTCACCAAGCTCCTAAAAGGCTTCCCATGTCTGGTGGCTCAGACATAAAGACTCTACAATGCAGGAGACCTGGGTTCAATCCCTGGGTCAGAAACATTCTCTGGGGAAGGGAATGACTACCCACTCCAGTATTCTTGCCTGGAGAATTCCATGGACAGAGAAGCCTGGTGGGCTACAGTCCAGGGGGTGACAAAGAGTTGGACACGACTGAGCAACAAATACTTTCACTGCTTTTTTAAGCTCCTAACAACAAGCATTCTGCCAAGTGATTTACATAAAATATACTTGATCCATCAAATAACTCTATTTAGGTTTCTGGCAAGTGAGGCTCTGAAGAGCTCAAATTGTTCAAGGTTATCAAGCTAGTAAGAAGCTCAGGTAGTAAAATGTAGACATCACTTTTGAATCCAGGCCTGTGTGATCCCCTATATTCCCCACTGTTCACTTTTGTTTGTATACCACACAAATGAGGTTGGAATGGTAGGGTGGTGATGCATGTATCGATGAAGAGGGTTGAATACTTAACAGAGGGACTTTAATGATCTGGAGAAAAATTTGACTGAAATATTAAAAACTGGGTTTAGAATGCTTAGAGGTCAAGACCAAAAGAGATCAAGTTTAGGGCTGTTTCTTTATTCAGTTTGAACAATGATTACACTACAGAGCTTATTTAGGAATATCAAGGGAGCAAAATTCCAGTTTTGATTTGTAGTATACTCCAAGAGAATATGGATATTTGTCTGTATTCACTGATGTATTTCAAGTTCCTAAAACAGAAACTATTACATAGTAAGCACTGAGTAAACTTTTCTTGAAAAAATGAAAGGGGTATTCTCATTTGAATACTCTTGATGGTCCTGAGATGACAGCAGAACAGCAGGTTTAAGAACCATTAGTGTTGTTAGCATATTCTCTTTCAACTCAATGGCAAAAACAAGCAATTATCAAAATAACAAACATACAAAAAAGCAATAGTTGTAAAACAAGAGCATGACTTTACAAAGAAAGGTAGACAAAAGAATGAAAAGATACTTTTGCATTAGAGATAGCATCTAGCACTTTCTGGATAATCAAACTTCAGTGAGACAGAATCCAGAATTTTGACCTACTGTTTTATTTCAAATTGCTATGCAGTATATCTAATGACTGCTTTTTGAAAAAGAAAATGATTATCTAATCTAAATATTATGAAAAAATGGACAATCTTTTTTTCTTGATGCCAAGTAATGCAATGAAATTCATTTACTTAAAGAAGCAACAGAGTACACTTACAAAGTCTTTATTTTTCTAATTTTGATAATATGTTTCTATTAGAACATGCAAAGAAAGCTGCAATAAAGAGCTGTAAGAAGAAAAAGTCTTTGGAAGACAGCAAGCTGCTCCACAAAAACACTTTTAAAGAGAATAAAAGCAGGTTCCATGAACTTCCCTTTATTTTTCACAAGGTTTTCTAATATTTCCTCTTTGATGGAACCAATGAATAACTGCCAGTTATCACGAAACATCTTCTTTCAGATATGCGCTTTATAAATTGCTCTCTTCTGAACAGACAATTCTTCAAGTTGCTCAAGTCTCTCAGCTGCAACAGTTTTTCTTATTTCTATTATACTTCATTTCTTCCATGGAATGGTATAAAGACCAATTTTAAAAACTCCTTTGCTTTCCAAAGATAGTTTCCTAAAGGCACTACTACTGTATTTCAATCAATATTTTAACTTACCTTTTCTCTATTTCATCTAATTCCACAAGCTTTATTTACTTCAATAGTTCTTAATGCTGTAGTTTAATAGTTTAACTTGTCAGGAGGCTCATATAATATTTCCTTCTACAGTACACTAACAGAAGATAATGAACACGTTTTTCTAATCAATTAATTAATACTTGCTTGAGGCAGTCTACACGTTCCTAACCTTTTATTAATAGTAACACAGACATAAATGTGTCCTGTCTTTTTAGCTTTTGCAGAAACTCTAGTCTTTAAAAGATAACTCGCTGATTTTAGGGTCTTAGTTTTTTTGTCTTTATGTCTATAAAAGGTCAAAACATATCTTTTTCTTTACTGTGACATTTAAATTTTACAGTTGTTTAAACACTGTAGTGTAAATCACATTTTCTAACAAACTCTAAACAAACTAGCTTTTGAAAAGAACTAAAATTAAAACAATTGCAAATTCTGAGGGTAGATTAGGTGAGAACCCTACAGGAAAAAAATACAAAAAAACGCCCGATTCTTTTAAATATCCTTAAAAAGACATTACAGCGCACGTGATAGATATTCTAAAATTACTAAAGCTGTTGAGATTTCATAATCACCAAATAGATTGATCCTTTCAGTACCCTCACCACCTACTAACTACTTTCAAGTGGTACTTGAAAACAAGCCAAGAAATCAAACTGTTAAGTGTTTATTACTTTACATGTAGTTTCTTACAAAACATTGAGAATATAGGAAAATAGAACGTTTTGGTACTTATTTTTTGTCCTTTATGAGCCAAATTTCCCCCCTACTTAAAATCTGAGCTGAATTTCAGGATCCCTGCACCATGCCTTAAAACCACAAAGTGTAGACACCATTTTTAAATCGGTGCTGGGTGCATGTACACGCATGTGCATGCTCAATCGCTCAGGTGTGTTGGCCTCTCTGCGACCCCACCTGCCCAGACTTCTCTGTCCATGGGATTTACCAGACAAGAACACTGGAGTGGGTTGCCATTTCCTACTCAAGGGGATCTTCCGGACTCAGGGATGGGACCCACGTCTCTTACAGGTTCTGTCCTCTGCCTGAAAACAACTTCCTCAGCTTTAAAAATTCTTATATGTAACTTACATGTAACATCTGTGAAAGTTGCACTGTAGTACATTTGTAATTTAATTAAACCGATTTTTAAAGCTGAGGAAGTTGTTTTCAGGCACAGGGCAGAACCTGTACCCTAGAAGCAACAGGTAAAAGGATTTAAGACACCAATCATATCAGTTAAGGTAACATCTGTTAATTGGGTATATTTTCACTCTCGTAAGGTGAAAATGCTTCATAATTTACGTAAAAGATCGAGTCCTGTAACAAACACCCTCTTTAAGAATAGCTACAGAGTTCCTGTGGCATGTCAAGGTAAAGAATACGGCTATACTGCTCTAAGTCAAGGTTAGACTTGAGTCGGGGAGCAGTGTGGGCAATTCATGAGTCACCAGAAACTATGTCATCTTGCACAGATGGGTAGAAAATTTTTAACAAGAGGTTTCGAATTCTTTGAAGAACGCATTAAGAAAATCTATTGGGGAGAAAATTTTCACCTTACACATGGAATCAAAACTCATATAAATTCTGACTGGAGGCTGGTGATCAGCACAACTTCGTGGACTAACCTAATTTTTTCACATAAGACACAATCCCAAAGCTTTAAGATACCGTCTATGCATATGGCAGCAAGCATCACCTTTTCAAGCCCTCGCCGGCACGGGAAATGGGTTGGACACCCCAACCTATCACCCCACCCCCACAGGAAGTGAGTTATGTCCCCCTCCCTCAGGATGGCCTTCCTCCCCTCCCCCAAACGGAAGTGAGGCGCCCCATTCAGTCGGCCTCAAACTGAGGCAACGCAGTAACGGCAAAAGAGGGGTGATCTTCCAGGGGTGAAGGGTACCTCCACTGTGGCCACCCCCAAGCTCGCCTTGCTTACTGACCTGCTGACGATAGGGGTAGACAGGGGCCCGAGGCCTAAAGTCCCTGGCACACAGGACAATTCCCTGAGCCCCTCTCAACCGCCTTCACTCTTCTCACTCCGTCGTCTCACAGCTTGACAAAAATTCCTCCGCAGTACTTTATAACGATGTCTTTTCTTTCCCTTTACCTAATTGCTTAACTGCCTTCCATAGGTAACTTCTTTAATCGCTGCATTTAAAATTTCTCCAGTGAGGAGAAAAATGAAATATTATTCCCATACCTTCAGAAAAGTGAAGGGATTATTTTGTTTAAAGGCGGCGAAGGATTGCGTGATTACGTAAGGTGAGACTTCTCTTCGCGGAGGTTTCTGGGAGATGTAGTTTTTAAAATTAAGGCCTGCAGAAAGTATTGGGCTTAAATTGGTGATTACTTTGTGCTGGAGTCCTTGAAGACACATATTCTGTTTTCGACGGTAGGCTAACCTAGGGGGCTGAAGCACCAAATGAGCCAGTACTTCGTTCCCCTTTTCCGCTTAAACGTAATTGAACTGAAATTTCCCTTCACGCCAGTCCTGGTTGTCCCTCCCTCTTCCCTTGGCCACGCCCCTCGGCCAATCAGACGTGCTCTAGGTCTCTTTCCCGGGAGGTAGGAACGCGAGAGGTGGGGCCTCACGGTGACTCCTCCCTCGGGGCTGAGGAGGGACTGGGAGAGGGCCGGTATGCGCGCGCACGCGTGTTCGCTCAAGGAGCGCGGCGGCGAGTGCGCGCGCGGAGAGGCGGCGCGCGAGGCAAGGAGGAGGCGGGCTGGCTGGTGGGCCGGGCGGGCGGCGGGCGGCCGGGAGCGCGCGGTGGACTCGGCGGCGGCGAGTAGTTAGTTAGTTGTTGTTAGTCAGTGTCAGTTGCTCGGCGGCGGCGCCGGCGGTCACCAGGAAGGGTACGGGACGGTCGGCGAAGGTGGTCCACCGCGGCGGCGTGTGAGCCCCTCAGGTAACGGGGGCAGGGTTGTCCGCTCCCCCTCCGATCCCTTCTGTCCTCTCGCGCCGGCTTGTGGGACTAGGGTCGCCGACGGGTAAGGGGGATGACCTGGGGGAATCCGGGCGGGGCGGCGCAGGGTCTGGGTGGCGCCGCCGCGGGGGCTTAGGCGGCTCGAGCCTCTGGCCCCGCGCGGGCTCTCCGGCCACGGCCACCCCCGCGCCCCGCCGTCCCCGGGGCCCGCCGGCGCCGCGCGCCCCCTCGCGCCCCCTGCCGCCCCCGCTCCCGCCGCCTCCCTCAGGGGCTCCGGTGGCGGCGGCCCGGGTGGCTCGGCGTCCCCCAGAGGAGGGAAAGTTGGGACCTGGCGGCGGGGGACGCCCCCGGGCGCAGCTGGAAGGCTGTTGGGGAAAGTGAAGCCTGGAGGAGGTGGACGCGGTGAGGCTAGGGCAGGAAGGACGCCTCTCGCTCCTGCGAAGTCTGCACGGACATCCCCATCCACCTCCAAACCCGAGGATCCGGCGCAGCCTGGCCAGCAGCGCCAAGGCGAAACCCGGTGGCTCTTTGCCTGCTCACTTCGCTCTGCGGTTTGTGAGCCCCCCTATCGTGCGGGTTTGCTCGGTTATTTGGGGGTTTTGAGTGGTTCGTGAGGTCAGTCTTGTATCTCCTTTGCCCTTTGATTCGTCCATTCTTGCAACTTTTCTTTCCTCCCGCGATGAGGACTTGCCGTCTGAGCCCCTTTTCTACCCTCTCCCAGTCGCCTGCACCATCCGTCTGAGAGCTTCATTTCTTCTTCTTTTTTTTTTTCGTCCTTTGACTATATGAAAGACTGCTGAGAGCAACAGGAGAGAGGAGCCCTCCCACCATTAAATGTTACTTTTTTACTGTCCGTTGTGTTTTTAAGATCCCCGTTTAGGAATCGGAGAGCTATGGAATGGAGTTACTGGAAGGCTGGCGTTGAGGGGATAGTGAGGAGCTAAATGAAAACTATGATTTCATTTCTATTGGCCTTGTTGTAGAAAACTCAATACATTTTTCTTCTGTGTCTGTTAAATACGGTAAGATTATATATGAAAATCTGATTTTAGGTCATTGCATGGTGTATGTCATCCGCTCTTCACCTGAATTGGGATTGCCTTGAGGGTTCTGTGTTGGGGCCTACCTCTTGACTTTTGTTCAACCACAACGTCTTTTCTTTTTTTTCTTGATAAATGGAATGATGTGGTAATGTGTATAGTCGGAGAACCCATATTGCTGTCTGCAGTGTAGAAGTGAAAACCATGAATTACCCACAGGGGTAAAACTTTCTATGAGCAATCTTGAGTACTTGCTTCATGATGGCTTCTCCTGTAATCTCAGAGCACTTCTAGATAGCTCAGTTCACTGACTACCTTAATTACTTTCTGAAGTGCCTGCTTCTCTTTGGTGACTCGTTTAGTAAACTATAATGGCATGTATGGTACATTTTCTTGGCTTCAGAGATGGGAGTTGTAGCCTCTGCCCAGAGATGAACAGTTAACAATGGAAGCAGAATTCATACAATTACTATGTGTTTTGGCTATGACCAACTCACAAACTATGTGAAAAAACAAACATCTTTCCATAACTGTCAGAGGGGAAGAGGGGGAAATATTTTATCATGTCTTTATTTTTGGAGACTCTAATATGACTATATTAATGTGGGAAGAATGTCAAAGTATTTTCTTTAAGCCTTTTTGATGTGTGATCCTCTTCTTCACCTCTGACCTTCCATTTAGGGTTTGACATTTATGTTTGGCTGTGCTCCAGGATGGGAAGAAAAGTATTTTGGTGAAAGAAAAAGACAAGATTGCTTTGAACTATTATGATACTGTGACTATTCATTTTACCCAGTGATAGTACAGAGAAACCTCCTCCATAATTTTTGTACCCCATTAACATTCAGTCAAAATTTATTTTTAAGAGTCTACCATGTGGCCCATAAAGAAATAATGCCACGTCATAACTGCTCCTGACAATCACGTTTAAAAATATGTTTCTGGAATGTGTTATATGTGTTCTCATGTAAACATTTATCTTTGAACATTTATGATAATGTAAATATTTAAGTCTGAGAGCTTAAAAACTTTTATTTGCTTATTTGCATACATGTTTTTCAACATCTAGCAGTGCCAACCATATTTGCCAAATAAGCATCAGCCATAAATTCATGCTTTGGCACATTTCATATAATAACTCTTCTAAATTGCTCCATGGTGAAGCATCATGAGATTAGCATTTGCTTCATGCGAGAGATTTGTTGTTGTTTTTAACTGTAATGATGTTCTGTTTAAGTGGAACAGGTGCTGGGCTCTAGCTGTTTGTGTTGAAACCTGCCAAATCATACTCTTTTGTTGGATGGGTTATTTGAGTAATTTAGGAACCAAACTGTGGCCCCTGGCATGCCAAGTTGAGTTCAAGGCTGCATATCACTGCTGCAAATTTCTGTTTTCGCTGTAAGAGGTGTGTATGATGAGCCTTATTTCCTTGTTGCTGTTCTCTTTACTGTAATTCCTGCTTCCTAGCATCATTTCTGATTCTTTCATTGCTGGAGCTCTTGGAAAAAATCTAGATTCTTTCTTTGCTGATTTGTTTTTCTTGGAGAAATTCTAGTAACTTTCAGGCCAGGAATAGATAGTTCACATTTGTTCAGCAAATATTTTGAGTGCCTTTTAAGTGGTAGGCATGGTGGAAATCCCTGAGTGTATGTAGAATGATATGTCTTTTTTGCAAGGAGCATATAGTTTAGCAGAAGAAGAGAGCTGATAACCAATAATTATAATGTGGAGTGATATATAACAGGTGTAAGTGAATTCCTGTGGATAGACGCACAGAGGAGGATGGGTGCTGGGAATCTTGGGAGGGGAGTGCCCTGAAATGCAACTTAGCAGGTCACCTCAGCTAATCTCCAGAAATATACAGGGGTTAACCAGGTTCAGAAAAAGAGAAAGGACATTCTAGACCGGTACTGTTCTGCAAAAATATAATAATGTAAGTCACAAATGTAATTCATATATGTACTTAAAAATTTTCTATTAACCCCATTAAAAAGTAAAAGGTGAAGTTAATCTTAATAATATATTTAATTTGATATATCTAAAATATTTCAATCTGTAATCAATATAAAAAGTGTTATTGAGATATTTGACATTCTCTTTTTCAAACTAAGTCTTCAGAATCTGGTATGTATTTTACACCATATCTCAGTTGGGTCTAGCCTTGTTCAAGTATTCAGTAGGCACATGTGGACAACAGAGTTTAGAATAGGGGATGAAGAAGTGTTAAGAAGTCAAATCACTGAATGCCTTATGAACCAAGCTAAGGGGCTTTAACTTTATCCTGAAGGCTGTGAGGATTTAGTGGGGTGGGGGGTGTTCTGGGCAGTGAGGTGAATGCTGGATTAGAGAAGGGCAAAACTAGAAGCAGAACCAGTTAGGAAGCCATTCCTGGTGAGAAATGATGAGAGAGATAGAAGAGGGGTGGATGTGTAAGAGGTTTAGGAAGTATTATCAACAGGATAGGGTAAATAATCAGATTATAGAGTTGAGCAAGATTGACAGTTTAACATGATTCCCACGTTTCTGTTGTGAGCTACTGAATGGGGCAGACAACTAAAGAGAAGCCAACCATCTGTGCCAGATAGACCAAAGTTGAAAAAGGAAACTATGAGAGATTTATCACGGAAGCTGAGGGAGAAGAGCATTTCAAGGACTAGGAGCGGAGCATGCTGTTTCTGGCCATGCAAAGGCCAAGTAAGATAAAAATGGGGGGAAAAGCCCCTGAGACTTGATGATTAAGTCATTTGTTACTTCAGTTGGAGCAGGTAGCTACATTGTAATGCTTTTTGGGTGAGAAGATTGAAGAGCCAATGACAACTAGAAATGTAGCTAATTGTGAAAGATACAATGTTTTCAAACAAAAGACTGAACAAATAGTATAGGTGAAGGAGATGCAGGGAATTTTAGAAAAGTTTACTGTCTCTCCTCCCTTTTTAAAAATAAGAGGATTTGGGGAGTATTTATTTGGGCTTGTAATGAACCAATGGAGAGGAGAAATTAAGGCAGGGGGGGTGGGGAGGAGAGAGATGGGGGGCAGAGGTGATTGATAGTGCCAGGAACTGGGAAGCAATAGTAAGGGATGGGATCCAAAGCACAGGTAGAGAGGTTGACTCTGGTTTTCCTTTTTCATTGAGCATGAAAAAAAGAGATGAAATTGGAGGCGGTATAAATAAGTTTCTAAATGATGGGAACAGGAGAGAGAATGAGTTGATGTGTCTTCTAACATTTTTGAGTACCTGCTTGGAATGAGGGGGAGCATGATAAAATAGGGGTTCTTAAAAAAAAAAGAGCATGTCAATATATAATAGCTTTCAAGGAAATGGGAGAGAAATAGACACATGACTAGGATAATGAAAAAGAATTGTTGGGCAGCACAGAGGACCCATTTGAGGTTATAGACCTTCGATTTGTAGGGATACCAGTTTGCATGGTTTGGTTTTTCTCCAGCACTGATCACTCTGGGTATAACTGAAGAAACAAGAGCTTTAAAGGTAGGCACTGTTATTCTTGATTGTAAGATAACAACTGGGATTCAAACCCTGGTAATTCAGTTCAAGAGCCCAGGCGATTATGCACAGCTTTGTGCAGATGCCTGCTTGGTAGAGATACCTGAAGGGCGGTACCTGTGGAGTCTAGGTTGGATCATGAGCAGAGATCATAGAAGAGGTGATTCAACTGGGAGAAACTGGGAGCTCGAGGTCAGTGTAAAGCCAAAGAGCTAGTGAGGAGGGAGTGAAATATTAGCTTTTGTTTATGGCATGCCTACTGCTATGTGTTATATACTTTAATGCCTTATTTCTAATTCTAACAAAAGTGTTATTAACCTTAACATCCCTCCCTTTGTCATTCCTCTTGAATGAAGAAACCGAGGATTTAAAAGGTTAAATTACATGTCTAGAGACACACTCTCAAGTGATAGAACTGAGATCCAAAGCCTATTCTTTGTTCTCCAAACTGTAGTCCTCTCTAGTGAGGAGTAAGAGAAAAAATGCTGTAATGATGCAAAGTGGTAGAACAACACTGGGATATTAAATTTAGGACTTCAAAGGTGTATCATTCTTTTATCCAATGTTTGTTTAGCATTAAGTGTGCTGAACATTGTTCTAGGTGCTGAGGTTATAGTAGTGAACCAAACAGATAAAAATCCATGCCCTGATGGATTTTACATTCCGTAGAGAGAGTAAGACAGACATTAAACAAAATAAGTGACTTGTTATATAGTATTAGAAGGTGATGGATAAGTGCTGTAGAGAAAAATAGAGCAGGCAAGCAGGACAGGTATGCCAGTGGGTATGTGCACTTTTCAAATGGATGTCTGGGAAGGACTTGGTGAGGAGTAGGCAAAGGATTTAAGAAGGAGGCAAGGGGACACATTAGGTGGAAGAAACAGTTTTTTGCATTGGCTCTAAGGCAGAAGTGTACTTCATGTATTCTCAGAACACTAGCAGGCCAGTGTGCCTGGACTGGAGTGAGTAGAAGAGTAGACAGTGAATAGAATAGAAGAGTAGAAAGGGGTTTAGTTCAAGAAATAACTGGATCCAGATTACACAGAGCCTGTAGAACATTGGAAGGGCTTGGGTGTTTCCTTTTTGAGATAGAAACCATTACAGGTTTTTAAGCAAAATGACATGGTCAGCTTTATGCTTTAAAAACTCCACTCCAGCTACTATGTTAAAAGCAATCTAAAGAAGTGAAGAGTAAAAGCAAGAAGATCAGTTAGGAGGCTCTCTTTAAAAATCTGTTTGAGAGTTAACGGTGTCTTATATTAGGAAATTGATAAGAAATGATTGGATTTGGATATATTTTTAACTTTTTACTTTGAAATAATTTTAGATTTATAGAGGAGTTGCATGGATAATGCATGGAGTTCCCTAATGTCTCAGTATTATTGACATTTTGGACTAAATAAACCTTTGTTGTGGGGGTTGTCCTGTGCTGTATAGGATGTTAGACAGCATCCCTGGCCTCTGTCCATAGGTGGCAGTACCATCCCCCTGTTGTAACAATCAAAAATGTCTGGACATTGCCAAATGCCCCTGTGGGGCAAAATTGCTCCTCTTAAGAAGCATTGCTATATACCCTTCACCCTTTTCCTCCTAATATTAACATCTTACATAACTACAGTACATTTGTCAAGCTAATAAATTAATATTGGTACAATGCTTCTGCCAAGCTGCAGACTTTGTGTTTCACCAGTTTTTCCACTAATATCTTTTTTCCATTGCATTATCCAAACCAGGATACTACATTGCTTTTAGTTGTCGAGTCTCCTTTGTCTCCTATAATGCATGAGTTTCTTGGTCTTTCCTTACCTTTTATGACCTTGATACTTTTAAAAGAGTACTGGTCAAGTATTTTTATAGGATGTTCCTCAATTTAGATTTTCTGATATCTTCTCATGATTAGTTACAGAGTTTTGAGGAAGAACACCACAAAGTGAAGCTCCCTTGTTATTATGCCTTCCTATCAATATGGCATCACTGGGCAATCACTTTGGTAAGGTAGTTTCTGCTAGATTTTTCCATCAGAAAGTCATTATTTTTCCCCTTCCATACGCTGGTCATTAAAAGCAAGTCATTCACACATTCAGTGCACACTCAAGGGGAGGGGAATTAAACTCTACTTCCTGGAGGAAGATGTATCAAAGAATTTATGGACATATATTAAAACCACCACAGTAATCGGTAAATATTTTGAGAGAGACACTTTGAGCCTTTGCCAGTATCCTGTTTCTGCTACTTTTAGCATTCACCAGTAATCTTGCCTGTAGTAATTATTGCTATGATGTTCTAAATGTACTGTTTATTTTCCCTCATTCTTACAGCATTTACTAATTGGAATTCTTCTGTAAGGAAGGTTTGTTCCTTCTCTATCTTCCTATTTATCTAATCATATCAGTTCTAATTCATGGGTACTTTATTCTTAGGGTTATAATTCAGTTGGTATCATTATTTCTTTTGTTGTCCAAATTATTCTAACTTTGTCCATTGGGAGCTCTTTTATGTTGACGTCTATGTCCTTAAGATATGCTCCTGTCCTTTGTATGTGTACATGTTACAATTCTTTATTCTCTGTCACTACTAGATGTTTCAGGCTTATCTGGTATTTTTCCTGCCTCAGCCCTAGATTCATTTCTTTTCACAAAACTCTGATTCCTTTTATTGGAGAATGGTATGTTGAGGTCAAGATCTGGATGCTAGACGTGCTTTTGTTAGTGGGATATCAATTCTGCTAGATGCTATCTGTGGACAGAGCTAGAAAATATATGTATGCTTACTAATCTGTGTATCTGCACGTATCTCTGTTTATTTCTGTATGTAAAATGTATCTCTGACTCTAACTAGGTATGTTTTGATCCAACAGGGTTTACTGATGAATGTGGAATGTGAAAAGAGAGACATCAAGGATGACTCTAAAGTTTCTGGCTTAAACAACAGGAAGGGTGGAGTTGTCATTTTCAGAGACGGGAAGACTATGAGAAGAGCAGGTTTCTGGGTGGAATTCAAAAGTTCCGTTCCAGACTGGCTACATTTTTGAGTTGTCTAATAGACATGCTAATTGAGATGTCAAGTCAGGAACTGAACAAATGAATCTGTAGTTCAGAGGAGGGTGATGATCCAGGTTGTATACATTTAGAAATTATCAGTATAGGTGAGATCACCTGAGGAGTTGTGTGTAGCTAGCAAAGAAGTTCAAGGACTGACCCCAGGGCATCCCAGTCAGAGAGATGAGGAGGAATAGTTCTGCAAAATGGTAAGGATTGGGGTGGGGCTCTAGGATGGATTTCATAGCTATTATTAATAAACACTTTTTCAGTACCTCTTATTTGCAAGGCACTGAGCTGTTTCAGGAGTTAGTTTTGAGCCATAAATTTATAATCTAGGATGAGACAAGTTACAGACTGAAAAAGAAAGTAGCAGTGGAAGACAAATACCAGATAATGGTTCAAATACATACTAAAAAAGCTTGTTAGAGGACATAGGCATCAGAAAAAATGAACTCAGGCATGTGCCAGCTGCATATAAACACTGACATAAATATACATCAGATAAGAAACTTGTCAAGGTTTCATGCACGCACTAGCAATTATCAGAAAGAAGAATCTCTTCCGTATGTTGATCTTGGTTTCTTAAGTTGCTCCTGCTCTTGGTCCCCTGCCATTATAAGGCCTCAGGTTAGTAACTGTGCCTTTAGTCATTGCTATCAGTTAAACCGGTGAACTGGTTAGGAGAGTTTCTGTTACATTTGACTTTTTTAACTTTTATCTCTCTACCACCTTTTCCGAATCAATGGGATTAGACTTTAGACTGTTTAAAAATTTGTTTCAGTGTCAAATCAAGCAGAAGTGGCCTTTATCTTCTGTGAACATGTGACACTTTTGACTGCTTCTTTCATTGATAGTCTTCAGTTCAGTTCAGTTCATTTCAATCGCTCAGTTGTGTCCGACTCTTTGCGACCCCATGGACTGCAGCACACCACGCCTCCCTGTCCATCACCAACTCATGGAGATTACTCAAACTCATGTCCATTGAGTTGGTGATGCCATCCAACCATCTCATTCTCTGTTGTCCCCTTCTTCTCCTTCCTTTAATCTTTCCCTGCATCAGGGTCTTTTCCAGTGAGTCAGTTCTTCACATCAGGTGGCCAAAGTATTGGAGTTTCAGCATCAGCATAGTCCTTCCAATGAATATTCAGGACTCATTTCCTTTAGGATGGACTGTTTGGATCTCCATGCTGGCCAAGGGACTCTCAAGAGTCTTCTCCAACACCACAGTTCAAAAGCATCAATTCTTTGGCGCTCAGCTTTCTTTATAGTCCAACTCTCAACATCCATACATGACTACTGGAAAAACCATAGCTTTGACTAGATGGACCTTTGTTGGAAAAGTAATGTTTCTGCTTTTTAATATGCTATCTAGGTTGGTCATAACTTTTCTTCCAAGAAGCAAGCATCTTTTAATTTCATGGCTACAGTCACCATCTGCAGTGATTTTGGAGCCCAAAATAAAATAAAGAAAGAAAGAAAGAAAGAAAATAAAGTCTCTCACTGTTTCCATTGTTTCTCCATCTCTTTGCCATGAAGTGATGGGACCAGATGCCATGATCTTAGTTTTCTTAATGTTGAGCCTTAAGCCAACTTTTTCACTCTCCTCTTTCACTTTCATTAGGAGGCTTTTTATTTTTTTTTTTATTAAACTTTTTTTTTTTATTAGTTTTGCCAAACAATGACATGATATCACCATGGGTTCACATATGCTCCCCCCTCC
>ML661900.1:4235113-4271308 GCA_007570785.1 Antilocapra americana | reverse complement strand
CTCCCTCCTCCCTCCCCCCCAGGAAATCTCGTTGCACCAGTCCCAAGCATCAATCCTGGGCCGGCTATTGCTTAGACATATGATAATTAACATGTTTCAGTGCCATTCTCCCATATCATCCCACCCTTTCCCTCATCCACAGAGGCCCTGAGTCTATTCTATACATCTGTGTTCCTTTTGCTGTCTCGTATGCTGGTTTCTCGTTACCGTCTTCCTAGATTCCATATATATGCGTTAATATACTGTATTGTTGTTTTTGCTTCTGGCTTACTTCACTCTGGATAATGGGCTCCAGTTTCGTCCATCTGAGTAGAACTGCTTCAAATGAATTTTTCCTTAATGCTGAGTAATATTCCATTGTGTATATGTACCACAGCTTTCTTATCCATTCATCAGTTGATGGGCATCTAGGTTGGTTCCATGTCCTGGCTATTGTAAACAATGCAGCGATGAACATTGGGGTACACGTGTCTCTTTCAATTCTGGTTTCCTCGGTATATATGCCCAACAGTGGGATTGCTGGGTCATATGGCAGGACTATTTGCAGTTTTTTAAGGAACCTCCACACTGTTTTCCATAGAGGCTGTACTAGTTTGCAATCCCACCAACAGTGTAAGAGAGTTCCCTTTTCTCCACATCCTCTCCAGCATTTATTACTTGTGGATTTTTGGATTGCAGCCATTCTGAGTGGTGTAAAGTGGTATCTCATTGTGGTTTTGATTTGCATTTCTCTGATAATGAGTGATGTTGAGCATCTTTTCATGTGTTTGTTAGCCATTTTTATGTCTTCTTTGGAGAAACGTCTGTTCAATTCTTTGGCCCACTTTTTGATTGGGTTGTTTATTTTCCTAGAATTGGAGCTGCAGGAGTTGCTTGTATATTTTTGAGATTAATTGTTTGTCCATTGCTTCATTGGCTATTATTTTCTCCCATTCTGAAGGCTGTCTTTTCACCTTGCTTATAGTTTCCTTTGCAGTGCAGAAGCTTTTAATTTTAATTAGGTCCCATTTGTTTATTCGTGTTTTTATTTCCAATATTCGGGGGGTGGGTCATGTAGGATCCTGCTTTGGTTGATGTCAGAGAGTGTTTTCCCAATGTTATCCTCTAGGAGTTTTATAGTTTCTGCTCTTATGCTTAGATCTTTGATCCATTTTGAATTTATCTTTGTGTATGGTGTTAGGAAGTGTTCTAGTTTCATTCTTTTACAAGTGGCTATCCAGTTTTCCCAGCACCACTTGTTAAAGAGGTTGTCTTTTCTCCATTGTATATTCTTGCCTCATTAGGAGGCTTTTTAGATCTTCATCATTTACTGCCATAAGAGTGATATCATCTACATATCTGAGGTTATTGATATTTCTCCCAGCAATCTTGATTCCAGCTTGTGCTTCATCCAGCCCAGCATTTCTAATGATGTACTCTGCATATAAGTTAAATAAGAAGGGTGACAGCTTTGACATACTCCTTTCTCAATTTGGAACCACTTGGACATGTCCACTGGACTTGTCCAGTTGCTTCTTGAGCTGCATACAGATTTCTCAGGAGGCAGATCAACTGTGAAGAATTTTTCACAGTTTGTTGTGATTCACATAGACAAAGGCTTTAGCCTAGTGAGTGAAGCAGAAGTAGATGTTTCTCTGGCATTCTCTTGCTTTTTCAGTGATCCAACAGACGCTGGCAGTTTGATTTCTGGTTCCTCTGTCTTTTCTAAATCCAGCTTGAACATCTGGAAGTTCACAGTTCATGTACTGTTGAAGCCTGGTTTGGGCTATTTTGAGCATTACTTTGCTAACATGTGACATGAGTGCAATTTTGTGGTAGTTTGAACATTCTTTGGCATTGCCTTTCTTTGGGATGGAAATGAAAACTGACCTTTTCCAGTCCTGTGGCCACTGTTGAGTTTTCCAAATTTGCTGGGATATTGAGTGAAGCACTTTCACAGCATCATTTTTTAGGGTTTGAAATAGCTCAGCTGGAATTCCATCACCTCCACTAGTTTTGTTTGTAGTGATGCTTCCTAAGGCCCACTTGACTGCATTCCAATATGTCTGGCTCTAGGTGAGTGATCACATCATTGTGATTATCTGGGTCATGAAGATTTTTTTTGTATAGCTCTTCTGTGTATTCTTGCCACGTCTTAATATTTTCTGCTTCTGTTAGGTCCATACATTTCTGTCCTTTATTGAGCCCATCTTTGCATGAAATGTCCCCTTGGTATCTCTAATTTTATTGAAGAAATCTCTAGTCTTTCCCATTCTGTTGTTTTCCTCTATTTCTTTGCATTGATCACTGAGGAAGGCTTTCTTATCTGTCCTTGCTATTCTTTGGAACTCTGTATTCAAATGGGAATATCTTTCCTTTTCTCCTTTGCTATTTGCTTCTCTTCTTTTCACAGCTGTTTGTAAGGCCTCCTCAGACAACCATTTTGCCTTTTTGCATTTTGTTTCTTGGGGATGGTCTTGGGGATCACTGCCTCCTGTACAGTGTCACAAACCTCTGTCCATAGTTCTTCAGGCACTCCATCTATCAGATCTAATCCATTGAATCTATTTGTCACTTCCACTGTATAGTTGCAAGGGATTTGATTTAGGTCATACTTGAATGGTCTAGTGGTTTTCCTTACTTTCAATTTAAGTCTGAATTTGGCAATAAGGAGTTCATGATCTGAGCCACAGTCAGCTCCCAGTCTTGTTTTTGCTGACTGTATAGAGCTTCTCCATTTTCGGCTCCAAAGAATATGATCAATCTGATTTCGGTATTGACCATCTGGTGATGTCCATGTGCAGTCTTCTCTTGTGTTTTTGGAAGAGAGTGTTTGCTATGATCAGTGCTTTCTCTTTTGCAGAATTCTATTAGCCTTTGCCTTGTTTCATTCTGTACTCTAAGGCTAAATTTGCCTGTTACTCCAGGTGTTTCTTAGACATTCACATTTGTCATTTTATTAAATTCATATCCCAATGCAATCATGGAACTTTAAAAGTAATTTAAATGTGTAACTTAGTAAGCCAAGGTTTTAGTAAAATATTTTAATTTTAGCTCCATTGCACTAAAAATGGATAGGCTTTCATTGCTGCCATTAAAAGGTGATATGGCATGAGACAGGCGGATGTACTTACTTAAGAGTAGTAGTTTGTCAATCACTCTCTTGGATCTGTAAGAGAAATGAGGGGTATATCTACTTTATAAGCATAAGGGGCAAAAAGATCACAGGATTCCATTCTCAATTCTGCCACTGAGTGGTTGGCAAAGCTATTAACCATTTCTATGTACAGTTCAGTTCAGTCGCTCAGTTGTGTCCGACTCTTCGTGACCCCATGAACCGCAGCAAGCCAAGCCTCGCTGTCCATCACCAACTCCCCGAGTCCACCCAAACCCATGTCCATTGAGTCGGTGATGCCATCCAGCCATCTCATCCTCTGTAGTCCCCTTCTCCTCCTGCCCCCAGTCCTTCCCAGCATCAGGGTCTTTTCCTATGAGTCAACTCTTTGCATGAGGTGGCCAAAGTATTGGAGTTTCAGCTTCAACATCAGTCCTTCCAATGAATACCCAGGACTGATCTCTTTTAGGATGGACTTGTTGTATCTCCTTGCAGTCCAAGGGACTCTCAAGAGTCTTCTCCGACACCACAGTTCAAAAGCATCAATTCTTCGGCACTCAGCCTTTTTCACTGTTCAACTCTCACATCCATACATGACTACTGGAAAAATCATAGCACTGACTAGATGGACCTTTGTTGGCAAAGTAATGTCTCTGCTTTTCAATATGCTGTCCATGTTGGCCATAACTTTCCTTCCAAGGAGTAGGGTCTTTTGATTTCATGGCTGCAATCACCATCCACAGTGATTTTGGAGCCCAAAAAAATAAAGTCTAATACTTTTTCCACTGCTTCCCATCTTTTTCCCATGAAGTGATGGAACCAGATGCCATGATCTTAGTTTTCTTAATGTTGAGCCTTAAGCCAACTTTTTCACTCTCCTCTTTCACTTTCATCAAGAGGCTTTTTAGTTCTTCTTCACTTTCTGCCATAAGGGTGGTGTCGTCTGCATATCTAAGGTTATTGATAATTCTCCCAGCAATCTTGATTCTAGCTTGTGCTTCTTCCAGCCCAGCGTTTCTCATGATGTACTCTGCATAGAAGTTAAATAAGCAGGGTGACAATATACAGCCTTGACGTACTCCTTTTCCTATTTGGAACCAATCTGTTGTTCCATGTCCAGTTCTAACTGTTGCTCCCTGACCTGCATACAGGTTTCTCAAGAGACAGGTCAGATGGTCTGGTATTCCCATCTCTTTCAGAATTTTCCAGAGTTTATTGTGATCCACACAGTCAAAAGCTTTGGCATAGTCAATAAAGCAGGAGTAGATGTTTTTCTGGAACTCTCTATGTACAGTATGTTGTATTTATTAATTGTGGAAAGCTTTATTGTATTCATATGCTGAATGAAAAGAGACTGCCTTGAGTGCAAAGACTATGTCTTATTAGCACAGTGCCTAGAATGAAATGGGTACTCAGATGGTTGTTGAATGAAGGAATTACATAAAATATTTGACTCATATTAAGACATGTAAAGTTATTTAGCTTGCTCAAGAAACCTTAAGATATTAAAAACTTTGTGTAATTCAGACTTAGGGCAAAGTAAAATAACTGTATGTTAAGATTCTCCTTTTAGCCTAAGCCAAACAAACAATGGACTTCCCTGGTGGCTCAGATAGTAAGGAATCTGCCTGCAGTGCAGGAGACCAAGATTCCATCCCTGGATAGGGCCAATCCCTGGAGGAAGGCATGGCTCAGATGATGAAAAATATGCCTGCAATGTGGGAGACTCAGGTTCAATCCCTGGGTTGGGAAAATCCCCTGGAGAAGGAAATGACAACTCACTCTAATATTCTTGCCTGGAGAATTCCATGAACAGAGAAGCCTGGGAGACTACAGTCCATGGGGCCTGAGTGACTAACACTTTCACTTTCAAACAAACAGTACTACTCTTACAAACATGATCCTTATCTTTCAAGTAATTCATAATCCTGTCCTCCATGAGTAGTCAAGAATTCTTTTTAGGAATCAGATTGCCTGAATTCGAATCTTGTCTCAACTGATTACTATCCATGGGCCCTTAAGTTTAACTGTGCTTCAGTTTCCTCATTTGTAAAATGGGAATGATACATATAATTACTTAATGGAATTGTGAGGTGAGATAACAATATGTAGCAAGCACATGTTTGATACACAGTGTTCAATTAATTTTAACTGTTATTCTAAAAATTTTGAGAGACTAATATTTTAAAGTTTTGCATTTTCTAGAAAATCATGTTTGCTGTGATAGCTAAAGGGAAAACAAAAATAAAAAACTCTGTGAACAAGAAAAGAAGACTGATGAAAAATAATGTGTTGAAACTATGAATGATAGGTCTTCTACTTTTTGCTATCCCTATTTTTCCCCTCTTAATTTGCTTAGCAGATTTTTATTAACTATTTTACTATACGACACTGGGCTTTCATGAGCATCTTACTTTTCAAGAGTCAGCATCGCATTGTGGTTAAGAACATGGCTTCTGGACTCAGACTGCCTGAGTTGGATCATCTTGGGAAAATTACTCTCTATGCCTGAATGTTCTGTTTGTGAAATTGGAATGTTGATAGTACCTGCCTCAAAGAGTTCATGAACTAATAATTGAGCAATGTTTAAAATAATGCATGGGGTGTAGTAAGTGTCTTGTGTTGTTGAATAAAATAAAGAATGGTAGAAATATAACATTTGAAAATTAATGAAAGATTTTAGCTTTAGAGTATATTTATGGGTTCATCCATACTCAGTAGACTATTTCTTTTCTTATAGTTGAGAAAAGTTTTCTTCTTAATCTCCTGTCTGCCTTCATGGTAGAGAAGCAGGAAAACAGTTTTCTTGTAAATCCTTTATATGATAGGAACACTTTGCATAGTTTAGAATTAGGTTCTCCCCCACACTCCAGCCAATAATTTTCATAAGAGATTGAGTTACTTTTGTTACTACAAGACAAGATGCCATGATGCCCCTCTTAAATATTTTCAAATAATGAGTTGAATATTTCAAATGCTGAGAAACTCTCTTCTTCCCAGGTGTGAAACAATTTTTATAGATTTTATTTGGGTATGAAGTAGGAGTGATTGTGGGAGTTTGTGTGAAAGATTTAATGCATTGGAGAAGCAATAAATGTATTTTCCTGATGTCAGTTTCTCTCTTTGACTTGAAAAATTGTCTTTGCAGCAATATCTCTTGATTGTTTTTCAGCATTTTGCATTCATAGTGTTAAACCTCACAACTAAATACTTCAGATGGACTGCCATTTCTTAATTCAGCTCTGGTCCTGACCTGTAGTTAAAAGAAGTTGTTGGTTTCCAGATTCAATGAAAAAGTTAATAATAATGAGGATCCTGTAGTTTGACCATCTTTTTCTTCTGTATAGAATAAGACAAACTGTACATTGTTTCTTATATACCCCTTTTTACATATGTAGCTTGTGGAATGATAGCATCAGTGAATATGTAAATTATACTATCAGCAGTCTAGAAATAATTTATAAATATGGTAGTTTCTAATTTAGAGAGCTGAACTTTAATTATTGACATAGATTTTATTTCACATGTGTATGTTTATTAAACATGCAAATTAAATTTGAATCCTATTATAAATGCAAGTTGTAGTTCTGTTGTCAGTTTTGCATTCCAAAAGTCTTTTGAAAAGCTCATCTTGAAAAGGGTGTGTTTTATAATCTTTTGTAAAAGGCAAAAAAAAAGGCTGCATGAATGTTAATCCTCTCTTCTCTTATCTTCTATAGGACTGCATGGTCTGGGTTTTTATGAACTAGCTTTCTGACTAGGAAACTTTCCTCTAATTCTCTCTTTTTTGGCTTCATATTTGAAGTAGAGTTTGGTATTATCTATTACACTATACATCTTTAAATTTTATGATAGAAAAAGTTAGCTTTTAAAAATAACAGTTTCAGATATACAGCCTTATAATTTGATATCTATATATACTACAGAGTGATCACTATCACAAGTCTAGTTCCATTCATCACCATACAGTTAACTCCCTTCACCCCATTCCTTTACCCACCCCTTAACCCCTTTCTCCTCTGTTCTCTGTATTTTTGAATTTATTTTATTTTGTTTGTTCATTTTTTTGTTTTCTTAGATTCCACATATGAGTGAAATCATATTTTTCTTATTTCATCTAACTTATTTCACTTGGTATAATGCCCTTAGTGGTCTATCCATGTTGTCACAAATTGCAGGATTCTGTTTTTTTTCATGGTGAGTTAATAGTCCATTTTATATATATTTATGCTGTATTTTCTTCGTTCATTCATCAGTGGACAGTTGTTTCCATATATTGGCTACTGTGAATAGTACAGCAGTGAAGTGTATAGTACTACAGCAGTACATAGCTGTGTGTATATATATATATATATTTTCAATTAGTGTTTTTGTGTCTGTCAGGAGGGGAATAGCTGGATCATAACAGTAGTATTATTAAGCTTTTTTTTTTTTTCCCAGAAATCTCCATAATGTTTTCCACAGTGGCTCCACCAATTTACAGTCCCGCTAGCATTGTACAAAGATTCCCTTGTCTTTACATCCTGTCCAACATTTGTTGTTTCTTGTCTTTTCAATGATAGCCATTTTAACAGGTGTGAAAAAATATCTCATTGTGGGTTTTGATTTGCATTTTCCTCACAGTGATGTTGAACATCTTTTTGTGTGCCTATTGGCTGTCTGTATGTATTCTTTGGAAAAATGTATTCAGATCTTCCTCCCAGTTTTAAATCAGGTTTTATTGGTTTGTTGTTGTTGTTCTCGTGTGAGTTCTTTATATATATTTTGGATATTAACCTCTGTTTGGATGTGTGATTTGCAAATATCTTTCCCCATTCAGTAAATTTCCTTTTTGTTCTGATGATGGTTTCATAAAAGCAGAAGCTTTTTTAGGTTGAATTCCCATTTGTTTATTTTTTCTTTTGTTACCTTTGCCTTTGGAATCAGAACATATAAAATATTGCTAAGACTGGTGTCAGTGAAGTTGCTGCTTTTGTTTTCATCTAGGAATGTTATGGTTTCAGGTCTTACATTCAAGTCTTTAACCCTGTTTTGAGTTAATTTTTGTGTCTGGTGTAAGATAGTGGTCTTGATTCATTTTTTGGAGTGTGACTGTTCAATTTTCCCAATAGTGTTTATTGAAGAGACTATCCTTTCTCCACTATGTTCTTTACTCCCTTATGATAAATTAATTTCCCTGTGTGTGAGTTTATTTCTGGTTTCTCAATTCTGTTTTGTTGATCTGTGTGTCCGTTTTTGTGCCAGTACCATACCATTTTGATTACTAAAACCTTGTAACGTAGTTTGAAATCAAGGAGCATGAGATTTCCAGCTTTGTTTTTTCTCAGTGTTGTTTGACTATTTGTGATTTGTGTGTGTGTTTCCATATAAATTTTAGAATTATTTGCTTTAGTTCACTGAAATGTGCTGTTGAAACTTTGATAGGGATTGTATTGAATTTGTAGATTGCTTTGGAGGATTAAAAAGAACATTTTAACACTATCTGTTCTTTAAATCTATGAATACAGAATACCTTTCCTTTGTGTGTGTGTGTGTGTGTGTGTGTGTGTCTTCAGTTTCTTTCTCTATGTCTTATATTTTTCATTGTACATGTGTTTTACCTCCTTGATTAAATTTATTTCTGGGTATTTTATTCTTTTGATTCAGTTGTAAATGAGATTGTTTCCTTCATTTCTCTTTCTTGTGATTTGTTATTAGTGTATAGAAATGTCAAAAATTTCTGTGTATATTGATCTTGTATCTTTTGACTTTACAGAACTTATTTATTAGTTCTACATGTTTTTAAGTGGAGTCTTTAGAGTTTTTTTTTTTATATAGTATCATGCCATCTACCAAATAGTGATAGTTTTCCTTCTTCCTTTCTACTTTGGATGACTTTTATTTCTTTTTCTTGCCTAATTGCTATGGCTAGGACTTTGGCCACCTGATACAAAGAGCTGACTCATTGGAAAAGACTCTGATGCTGGGAAGATTGAAGGCAGGAGGAGAAGGGGACAACAGAGGATGAGATGATTGGATGGCATCACTGACTCAATGAACATGAGTTTGAGCAAACTCCAGGAGATGGTGAAGGACAGGGAAGCCTGGCATGCTGCAGTTCATGGGGTTGCAAAGAGTCAGACCTGATTGAGTAACTGAATAACAAAAACTTCCAATACTATGTTGAATTAAAGTAGCAAGAGTAGGCATCCTTGTCTTGTTCCTGACCTTAGAGGATAAGCTTTCATCTTTTCACCATTGAGTAGTATGTTAGCTGTGGGTTTGTCATATATGGTCTTTGTTGTGTGGAAGTAAATTCCCCCTATGTTGAGAGTTTTTTTTTAATCATGGATACATCTATTGAGATGATCATATGATCTTTATCCTTCATTTTGTTAATGTGTCATGTTGATTGATTTTATAAATGTCCAAGCATCTTTGCATCCCTAGACCAAATGCCACTTGACTATGGTATAGGATCCTTTTAATGTATAGTTGAATTCAGTTTGTTAGTATTTTGTTGCTTATTTTTGCATCTATGTTCATCAAGGTTATTGGCCTTTAATTTTCTTTTTTTTTTTTTTCTTTCTCTTTTTATATTGTTGTTGTCTTTGGTTTTGGTATCACAGTAATGCGGGCTTTGTAAAATAAGTTTGGAAGGTTTTCCTCCTATTCAGTTTTGTTTGGGAAGGGTAGTCTCTGAATGTTTTGTAGAGTTTACCAGTGAAGCTGCCTGATCCTGGACTTTTGTTGATTGGGAGATTTTTGATTACTGTTGTAATCTCCTTGTTAGTAACTGATCCATTCAGATTTTATAATTCTTTATGATTCAAGCTTGGAATATTAGGTTTCTAGGAATTTATCATGTCTTCTAGTTGTCCAATTTGTGGACATTGTTGATAGCAGTCTCTTAGGATCCTTTGTATTTTGTGATATCAGCTGTAACTTTTATCTCTGATTTAATTTGAATTATCTCTTGAGTTCTTGGTTAGTCTTGCAAAAGGTTTGTTGATTTTGCTTTTCTAAGAACCACTTTTTAGTTTCATTGATATTTAAAAATTTTTTTTATTCTATTTCATTTATTTCTAAACTGATCTTTATAATTTCATTCCTTCTACTGATTTTGAGCTTCATTTGTTCTTTTTCTAGTCCCTTTAGGTGTGAAGTTAGATTGTTTGTTTATTTTGTTGTCGATTTGTTTCTTGAGGTAGGTCTATATTGCTATGAACTTTTCTCTTAGAACTGTTTTTGCTGCATCCCATAGATTTTGATATGTCAGGTTTCTGTTTTCACTTATCTCTAGGTGTTTTTTAATTTCTTTTTGATTCCTTTGATGACCCGTTGGTTGTTCAGTAGTGAGTTGTTTAATCACCATGTTTTTGTGTTCTTTTCCCCCATTTTTTTTCCTTGTGATTGTGTTCTGGTTTCATAGGACTGTAATCAGAGAAGGTGCTTGACATGATTTCAGTCTCCTTGAATTTAGTGAGATTTGGTTTGTGACCTGATATGTGAACTGTCCTGGAGAGTGTTCCCATGTGCTTCTGAGAATTTGTATTCTGCTTTTGGATGTAGTGTTCTACGTCCATTAAGTACATTTGGTTTAATATACCATTTAGTTTCACTGTTTTCTTATTGATTTTCTGTCTGGATGGTCTATGCAGTGATGTAAGTAGAGTGCTAAGTTCTCTAGTATAATTATATTGCCTTCAGTTTCTCTCTAAGTTCATTAATATTTCCTTTATATATATCATGATGGTTCTGTGTTAGGTGCATATATATTTATAAATGTATCTTCCTGTTCAGTTAACCCCATCATTATTATGTAATGCTCTTCTTTGTCTTTTATTGAAATCTTAGTTTTAAAATCTATTTGGTCAGAAAGTATAGCTACTCCAGCTTTCTTTTCACATCTATCAGCCAAGGAATACCTTTTTCAACCCTTCACTTTCAGTCTCTGTGTCTTTTCTTCTAAAGTGACTCTTGTAGGCTACATATAGATAGGTCTTGTTTTTTTCATCCATTCAGCCACTCTTTGTCTTTTGATTGACAAATTTAGTCCATTTAGTTTTAAAGTAATTATTGATGGATATATACTTATTGCCATTTTGTTAAATGTTCTGTAGTTGTTTTTGTAGTTCTTATTTCCTTTCTTCTGTCTTCTTTTGTGTTTTCGTGGTTTTCTTTAGTGTTATATTACTCCTTTTTCATATTCGTTAGTGTGTGTACTATATGTTTTTTCCTTGTGGTTGCTGTAAGTTTCACATATGACATCCTGTGTAAGTAGCAGCCAATTTTAGCAAGGCTTTGGAATTTGTTCCAGTTTTACCCCTTCCCTCTGATGTTTTATACTTTTGATGATACATTTTATATCTTATTTTATACATCTCTTAATTAAGATTATAAGTTTTAGTTGTTCTTGCTACTTGTCTTTTAACTTTCATGCTTGCTTTATAAGTGATTGATTCACCACTTTTATTGTATATTTGACTTTTCCAGTGAGATTTTTATTTTCATGTGTTTTCTCATTATTGATTATTGCCAATTCTTTTCAGCTTAAAGAAGTCTTTTAAATATTTCTTTTAGGGCTGGTTTAGTGATGATGATTCCTTTAGCTTTTGCTTATCTAGGAAACCCTTGATCTCTCCCTCAATTCCAAATAATAACCTTATTGGGTAGACAATTTTGGTTGGAAATTTTTCCCTTTCAGCACTTTGAATATGTCATGCTACTTCAAGGAAGTTTTTACTGAAAAATCTGCTAAAAACCTTATGTCATTTCCCTCATATATAACAAGTTGTTTTTCTCTTGCTGCTTGTAGGATTCTCTCTCTATCCTTAACTTTTACCATTTTAATTGTAATGTATCTTTATGTGTATCTCTTCAGCTTGAGTTTATTTGGAGCTCTCCGGCCTTGCTGAACCTGAATGTCTGTTTCTTTCCTTAGATTAGGAATATTTTCAGTCACTCTTTCTTCAAATAATTTTTTGGGGCCTTTTCTTTCTCTCTTCTTCTAGGAGTTCAAGATTAATAAATGTATATTCTTCAATAAATGTATGGCCCATGGACTTTATAGTCTATTGTTTTTGCATGGGTTTTCAGGTCTAGTGAATTTATGCATGAGCTGTTTAAGACTTTGTGTTCTGTTCTGTAGTTTTCCTGGGCATATTCTCTGTTGATTTTCAAAGCCAGATCTTTTGAAGGCTTGTCTCTCCTTTGCAGGACCTAGGAGTTGGTTTGCTTGATATGGAGCTTGAATCTCTTGCTCCTGAGGGAAATGATTTGTTCCTTGATGATCCCTCCCACTTGTGAATCACTGAGTCTGGGGTGTGAGTTTTTTCCTTGGTGAGATTGTGTCTCTATCTGTCTTCACAATCTCTTGCTGTTCTTTTATCCTTTGTTGAGGAGGTCCTGTTTATCCAGTTTTTAGGTCCCTTTCTGTTGGAATTATTCCATATGTAGCTGTAGATTTGTTGTGTTCATCAGAGGAGGGGAGTTTAGGATCTTCCTATACCTCCACCTTCAACCCTGTCAATGTAGAAAAAATTGGGAAAATACAGAATATGTGAAAAAGAGGAAATCTGTTACTCTACCATCCAGGGACAACTGGTACTAATAATTTGCTCACCCACCTCCTTTGTTGTGCATGTATTATTTTTCAAAATACCTAATTGACATCATACTGTATATTGTAGAGATATCGTTAATGTTTTAGATTAGTCAGTGCAGTAAGCTGGTCATGCTGTGAGAAGCATGCAGGGCTAAGACTGGCTGAGGAGACAGTACATTCATGCTCTATAGGACTTTCTGTTCATTTAGAGGAATTGGTGTATTTCTCTTTTTTTGTATTGCTAAACTAAATTTGAATAACTTTACAAGCACATTTGAAGCATCTCTGCTTTTTATAATTTTGTATCTTTTTTTTCTGATAACATTTTCCCATATCAGAAAATCCTACTTCTTCCTTACTCCATGTTTACTGTCTGATAGATTGAGAACTAGCAATGATACAGAATATATTAGTTGAAAGGCCACTGATAGTCTAAAAAAAATATTTCTCACATCTCTTGGGCATATGTTAAAACTATGTTGTCCAATAGAAATGATATATGCTACATATATAATTTCAAATATATTAGCCACATTTTTAGAAGTACAAAGAAGGTGTGTGTGTGTGTGTGTGTTAGTTGTTTGTGTCTGACTCTTTGCAACTCCATGAACTGTAACCTGCAAGGTTCCTCTGACCATGGAATTCTCCAGACAAGCATACTGGAGTGGGTTGCCATGCCCTTCTCCAGGGGATCTTTTCAACTCAGGGATCAAACACAGGTCTCTCACATTGCAGGCAGATTCTTTACCATTTGAGTTACCCAGGAAGCCCACAAAGAAGATAGGTGAAATTAATTTAAATGATATGTTTTATTTAATCTAATATAAGATATCATTGCAATATATACTCAATATAATTTTTTTAAATTTTGCATTTTTAAAATTTATTTTTTTAATTGAAGGATAATTGTTTTACAGAATTTTGTCAGACCTCAACATGAATTAGCCATAGGTATACATATATCCCCTCCCTTTTGAACCTCCCTCCCATCTCCCTTCCCATCCCACCTCTCTAGGTTGATACAGAGCCCCTGTTTGAGTTTCCTGAGCCATACAGCAAATTCCCGTTGGCTATCTATTTTACATATGGTAATGTAAAATAGATAATGTACTCTCTCCATAGGTCTCACCCTCTCCTCCCCTCTCCCCATGTCCATAAGTCTTCAAGATAAAATTTTTTTGAGCTATTTTAATCTTGTTTTTCTTACAAAGTCTTCAAATTCCAGTTTATATTTTCTACTTACTGCACATCAGTTCAGACTAGCCATGTTTCAAGTGCTCTGTAGCCACAGATGGCTAGTATTAGCACAGTTCTAGAGCATATAATTTTTTCCATAAGGGGTGATAAAATAGCACTTTCCAGGTACTCTACAAGGGGGTTAAAGAGAAGAAAGCAGCAAAGCAAGGTTGCACTATGGATATTGAGCACTCATTTTGGTGTCTCATGAAATTTTAAAACTTTGCCTCAATGAAATTACACATTCTTATATTTATGGATCTTCATGTTACACATGCTAAGTGTTACTTCAGTAGTGTCTGACTCTTTGTGACCCTGTTGACTAGCCCACCAGACTTCTCTCTCCATGGGATTCTCCTGGCAAGAATACTGGAATGAATTGCTGTGCCCACTTGCAGAGGATCTTCCCAACCCAGGGATCAAACCTGTGTCTCAAGTCTCCTGCATTGGTAGGCTGGCTGTTTACCACTAATGCCACCTGGGAAGCCCTCATGTTACACAATAATGTTAAATTTGTAGTCGTCCAAAGGTTTGCTAGGTATAGTACTTGAAGTTAATTCTCAGATAGTCAATAAAATCCTACTAAGTCAGTAAATTCCTACTAAGGATTTTGGATAACAAAGAGTTCGCAAGAGTTTAAGACCTGAGGAGAAATAAATTTTTGTTAATCATGTACAGAAAACCTTTATGAAGTCAGTAACAAAGACATATACACATGTATGTATTACATATGCTCATGTAACTTATATATCTATGTACACACATACATATACACATTTACCATAATCCTTATCATTACTTTTAAGGAACAGTAGCAATTAAAATCATTCTCTTCTTTCTAAAATGAATTTGTGACATGATAAGAAAGGTGTGGCATGATCAGGAGGTTTGTGGTATAAATTGAATGAATAAAGTAGAATATTGAAAATGCTTTGCTTTTAATTTGTGATCATGGGAAAAAAATTCCTTAACATCTATAAGCTTTAATTTTGTTCTGCAAAATGAAGATAATCCTGCTCTTTTTTCTCAATCTGATTTTTCTTAACAAGTTGGATGAAGGAAGCATGAAGGGATATACCTTATTCATTTATAAATGAATATTGAATAAATACACGAAATATTATATTCAAAAGTTGAATTGATGTACCAGAACTTTCTAAACTAAGAGTCCTACAAATGGAAGCTACTGGACTTGATTTGTATTATTTCTTCTTATCTAAGGTATTTACTGGAATGTTAGAAATATAATAGTATTTGCCTTGTACAAACCATAGATAGGATTGCCTGTTGTGGTTGTATTTTCCCTTACCATTAATATGTTATCAAATTTTATCTTAAACATTAGATATATGTCTAAAATCTAGGGCTCCCCTTGTGGCTCAGGGGTAGAGAATCCGCTTGCCAGTGCAGGAGACACAGGTTTGATTCCTGGTCTGCAAAGATCCCCCATTCTGTGAAGCAACTCAGCCCAGGCACCACAGCTACTGAATCTGTTGTCTAGAGCATGGGAGCTGCAACTACTGAAGTCTGCATGCCTAGAGCCCAAGCTCTGCAACAAGAGAATCCACTGCAGTGAGAAGCCCACACACTGCAACTAGAGAGGAGCTCCCTCTTGCCACAGCTAGAGAAAAGCCCGCACAGCAATGAAGACCCAGCACATCCAAACAAAGAAAAAGGTCTAGCACTTAAGCATCTTTATATCTGATAATAGTATATATGCAGTTAGAAATTTTGTTGTTACTGTGAGATAGACATGACTTTTTACTGTACCCAGTCTTAAAGCTCATCCTGATCGAGACACAAATGCAAGCTCATTGGATGACAAAATTGTTTTGGGAGCAAAGTAGCGATATATAAATAACTTTCTGTAACTGCACACTTACTCGGTCATCTGTAGCAGTTGAAAATTTGGGTATTTCCCATTTTGGGGGTACATTTCCCCATTTTTAGAGATATTTCTCATTTTTAGGGTATATTCATTTTTCCTGTTACGAATGAAGTAAGCAAGCTGCATGTGAGACAGCATGTGTAGTGTGGCATACGCCTTGTTTCCTGGGTGTAAGTGAGGAACTCTAGGGAGAAACTGAATGTTGGCAGTGTGCTAGGACACCATGAACTAAATGATACTGTCTGAAAGTAGTTGGCATACTTTTCTGTTTTTATTATATTCCCCCACTCCTACCTCCACCTCAAACCTTTGAGTATCTTTGGATATTTGGAACAGAAAGATAACCCAATCATACTTGATTTTTTCCCCCTTTTTCTTCACATGATGGTAAATATTTAAAAGTTTTAGTGAGAAGAAATATAGTAGGTATTATTAAAAGGTATATGCAGTAATAGTGTAGACCACTTGGTCAAATGAAAAATGAGTGATCTGTTGATTAAATGAAATGATTTGTCTCAGTACATGGCAAGGAAGAGATACTTGCTCCTTCTCTTCCCTTGTTGATCTTTTCCCCCTAATGGCTAGAAGTACATTTTTAAAGCAATTCTGATATGCAAAATTCTCTGCTTATTTCTATTCCATTCTAAATTTTACCCTTTGGTACTGTGCTCTGGCACGTGGGAAAGAGGGTTGAAATCTTGTCCTTTGTCTTTAATTTCATTTCTTATGTATCTTGTATCTGCTCAATCTTAGCTTAGAAAGTACTAATAATAATTGGTTAAAATAAGAAGTTCATTTCATGACTGTTTGTTATATGCTGAATCCATTGTAATCTGTAGTCCTGAATAGTTTTATTTTTTTTTAATTAAGCCCTTAAAAATTCCAATATAGATCAGCAAAAGCTCCCAATAACAGTAAACTGGCACATTTAATATATACCAAATTGTAGCTCATGGATTTGACAATATGCTCTGCATTAAGTTTTGGTTCTTTGATGTTAGTGTCTGACTGATGGAAATTCAAATGAATAATAATCTGTGAAAAATAAAAAAAAATATGTTCCTAGCTGATTTCGGAATGTAGTTGAGCCATTAGCTACAACTTCTGCATTGAGTTTTTAAAGAAGCAGAAAAGGAAAATGATTTTAGTTCCATGAACTAGTTCTTTTCAAATCCTTAACAGTTATTTTATGACTAGAGCAGATTGACTCTCATGGTGATATTTCCATTTCTGGTCCTTAGATATCATTTCTGAGAAGATATTGAAAGAGTAAGAAGACAATATATTCTTAGGGTTTAGTGCTACAGTTGAACCCCTGCTTGAATTGACAGCAGATTGAACTGTTCAGAGGAAAAGAAATGGTATGTATGTATAGCAAAACTTTTTTCTAGGGAAGAAAAAAGAGGTGCTCATTTTTATAAGGTGATTATTTTGGAGACAGTGGTTTGCAGTTTGAGGATATTGTGAACTGTTAATCTGTAAAGCACATTTATAATAAATGAATTACAGGTTATACCTGAAAGTGGTTTTTATAGTGTCTAACCTAGTTTTGGGTTTCCCTGGTACCTCAGCTGGTGAAAAATCCACCTGCAATGCATGAGACCCCGGTTCAATTCCTGGGTTGGGAAGATCCTCTGGAGAAGGGATAGGCTACCCACTCCAGTATTCATGGACTTCCTTGATGGCGCTGATTGTAAAGGATATGTCTGCAATGCGGGGAGACTTGTGTTCAGTCCCTGAGTTGGGAAGATCCCCTGGAGGAGAGCATGGCAACCCACTCTAGTATTCTTGCCTGGAGAATCCTCATGGACAAAGGAGCCTGGCAGGCTACAGTCCATGGGGTTGCAAAGAGTCGGGCATGACTGAGTGACTAAGCACAACCTCGTTCCTGTACCTTAGAATATTTTGAAATACGTCAAATATTTTGAAAATAGTATAGGATTTCTTTCTCTGATCTACTCCTTTTAGAGTTTAATTTTTCCAAGTTCTTGCCACTTGTTATATAATGTAAATGTTTTGTTGGGTCTAAATATTATTGTATATATCTCCAAAGAAGACATGCAGATGGCCAAAAAGCACATGAAAAGATGTTCAACATTGCTAATTTGTAAAGAAATACAAATCAAACCTACAATGAAGCATCACTTCACACCAGTCAGAATGGTCATCTTTAAAAAGTCTACAAACAATAAATGCTGTAGAGGGTGTGTGTAGAAAAGGGAACCTTCCTACACTATTGGTGGCAATGTAAATTGGTACAGCCACTACAGAGAACAGTATGGAGGTTCCTTAAAAAACTAAAAACAGTGCTACTATATGATCCAACAATCTCACTCCTGGGTATATATCTGTAGAAAATCATACTTTGAAAAGATACATGCGCCCCAATGTTCATTGTAATGGTCTTTACAATAGCCAAGAAGTGGAAGCAACCTAAATGTCTATCAACAGATGAATAGATAAAGATGCAGTACATATATACAATGGAATATTACTCAGTCATAAAGAAGAATGAAATAATGCCATTTGCAGCAGCGTGGATAGACCTAGAGATTATCATGCTAAGTGAAGTAACTCAAGGTATCATATAATCACTTATATGTGAAATCTAAAGGCCCTACAGTTGAACTTATTTACAAAACAGAAACAGATGCACAGACATAGAAAATAACTTTGTGGTTGCCAAAGAGGAAAAGTGAGGGGAGGGATAAATTAGGAGGGTAGGATTAACATACACACTACTGTATATAAAATAATCAACAGGAACCTACTATATAGCACAGGGAACTCTACTCAATATTCTGTAATAAACTATATGGGAAAAGAATAAAATATATGTCTCTGTACAACCAAATTGCTTTACTAAACGCCTGAAACTAACGCAACATTGTAAAATCAACTATATTCCAACGTAAAATAAAAATTATATTAAAAATGCTGTTATTTATTCTGACTGTTCAAACAAGATGGCTTCTTTCTGTAGGAATGTTAAGGACCAGATACCTAATATTGGATGTTTATCTGGTTTTAAAGACAGTTTAGAAATTTTTAAAAATTAAACAATAGATGAATAATATCTCAGAAGAAATTAAGTGATGCAGCAATATATAGAAAAATGAGCCAAATTCCTCCTGCATATCTCTCCCTGTCTTTATTTGCCACCTAGGAGTAACCACTGCAGTGTTTGATATCCAGATCTTTTATTCTATGTGTGTGTGCAGTTTTATTTTGTCTCTATATTTTTAACATATTGCATACATTGTTCTGTGTTCTGTCCTCTCTGTCAATATGGAATATCTTTTTCATGTCAGTACATATAGTTTTGAGTTATTCTTTAACTGCTACACAGTATTCCTTAGCATGGAGTGGTAGTTTAAGTTTATTACATTTTTTAAAAAATTAAAAATAGTGCTCTTGAAATAGACCTGTTATGCACAGGCTTAGAGCTTTTAATCTGCAAATGGTGAAAACCATTAGATTTCTCTATTTTTGTTTTCTAGGTATGCAGAATACATTAAGTTTTTTTTTTTTTTAATCAGAATTGCGGGAGGAAGCAAAAGTTGCTTAATCCATAGTTGGATTATTTCAACTTCTTTTAAAAAATCCTGGATTGTGTCATACTGTTTTAGATACATGATTTAATGTCATTGAAATTGAGTTACACTTGCATCACTGAGTTCCCACATGGAATTGAAAAGAACGAAAAAGATTACAGTTTTTCTGCAGTGAGACAGGATGGATAAAAGCAGCTTATATCTAAGCTGTACACATCTTTATTGATGAATGTGACCAGAAGGCCCATCCATGAAGGCAGGAGCCCTATATTTTCCTGTTTAGTGTTAGAGCCCCTGCACCTCCCAGTATGTCTAACATGATAAAACACAAAGATGTATGAATGAGTGAATGAGTGCATAAATGCCACATATATGAAGCATGTCAGTCTTGGGCCTTGAGTTGAAAATAACCGGGCAGTTAGGGCTGCAGAGATTGGCCTTGAATTGAATTGGTATTAATACATCTATCATGCTGAGTATTTAAGCTTTTTAGTAAATTATTGAAAATTTGAGTTATTTTGCTCTCCTACTGTGCTTAACTTTCTTTTATAAGTATTGCTTCTGTTTTTTCATGTGGATTAGCATTATCTAACTTATTACCTAAGTTAGTTTTACTTAGGTAAACTTTGGCCAAACCATTCAAAATGAACAGTCATGATGAGTAGTTTTTGGTGTGTCTCCCACCAGTAGTTCCATTTTAGTTATTTGTTTATTAAGGATGATTGCTGTTTTTAGCAATCTTAAGTTCCTAAGTTTTTGAGTGCCTGCTTTGTAATGTGGTTGATGCTAAATACTGGGATACAAAATGAATGAAATTCCATCTTGGCCTTCCTGTATCTCTGTGCCCAGAGGAGAATACAAGAATGAGAGAACGTCTGTTGCATGGCAAGTACAGCTGTAGAGGTACCAGAATTTTGTGATTGGTGTCAGTTTGGCCATTCTGAGATTGAGATAGTCTGTAGGTCTGGAGATTAAAGTATCTAACGCCTCGTCATGTCTCACCTCTGGCATTCCTACTTAAGGTGAACCTGTAGGTGAATGACCAGGTTTGGTGCATGTGTGGTATTCTTCCTCCCTCTTTCGATTTCTTGTGTATGATCTGCTCTGTTTGAATAAAGGACTATGAACCATATCTGGCCCCAGCTTCCACCTGTTGTTGGAAAAAGACCTCTTCTTCCTTTATAATTTCTTTGATGTCATTTGTTATCCTTTTTCCTTGTATTAGTTTGAACACTGATACTGACATTGTCAAGATATGGCAGAACTTAGGATTCTTTGCTAGTGATTTCCTTTTTCTATTTTGGGAGTAGGTTCTAAACTGAGATAAACAATCCAAGCTTTTATGTCTTTGCCCTTTCCTTTTCTCTCTTCAGGAACTTGTAGGTGGGCACTGTGTTCCTACCCTGAGGCAGAAACAGTGCCATCCAACTACATTGCTTTCATTTCAAGTTGGCATCAGCTTTGGCAGTAGTGCAGTAGTTTGGTCTGGTATTCTTAAGTTGTAGTTGAAAAGATTCCAGCATTCCTGCCATTCAGAGTAAATAGTGCCCCCTTACATCTTTTCCTCACATCTTTTTTTTCCACTGAGAATTTAGGATGGTGCCAGTGCCTATTCCTCTTGTATTTGGAGTTGACCTTTCATGCATCCATATAGACCCATATTTCTGCGACCCTAGAAAATGAGCTCCATGATTGTGGGACCTCTTGTTCACAGGTGTATTCCAGCACTTAGAATACTGCCTGGATAGTATGTGGATAACCCTACCCAGAAAACTGAGTGACTCTTTAATGCATAGAGCTTTTCAGAGCAAGGGATTGTGTTCCTGTTCTTTTTGTGAAGCTTTGTTCATTCCTTATGGTCCAGCAATAGCATGATAGGGCTGGGTTGCCTCATAACCAATGCCATTTGCTGGGCTACTAAGAAAATTCCTATTGCTCAGCTTATCCAAGGATAAGGGGAGAGGTTCTAAATGAAGTTTTCTTCTGGGCTCTTGGGCTTGGAATCCAAGATCCCTATGACATTAAACTAAATTGCTGATGGAAGACTTTAGGGAGCCAGCCTTTTGGGTGTATCCACAGTGGCAAAAGTTATTTTTTCGATTGCACCATCAACTTGGTTGTGCAGCGTTTCTGGAATTACCCAGTGTACCTGTCTACTTGGTCATGTCCCAGCAAAACTGCAAAGCAGTTTATTTTTGTGTTTAAGAACTAAGGATCTGGGACCAGACCTCCTTATTGGAATCTTGCACTGTCATTTCTCTTACGTGTAATCTTTAGCAAATTAGTTATTTTGTGTCTCATTTACCTTATCGTAAAATGGGAATAAAATAGTACCTAATGCATAATGTCATTTGAGGATTAATATAGGCAAAGGGCTTAGAACTTAGCCTGGAATATAGCGCCAATGTTCAATAAACTTTAATATTTACTTATCTGATGCCGAGAAAAATTCATACCCGTTTTACTCATTTTCATTACGATGTGCTTTCCTGAAAAGGGTGAGAAGGCACAGAGATGCAGCTGATGTTCTGAGAATCTCATTCAGGAGGTGTGTGGAGGTGTGTGGGGGTCCATTGTGGTGTCTTGAGCAAATGATGCCACATAGCATCAGCTTCTAATACCCTCATCCATCAGCATGTGTAAGGTGGAAAACAGAACCTTTGATCTAGAGAGCTCTAATTATCTCCACAGTAGGCCATGCTCAATTTGACAGTGTCATGATTTTTAATATTTGAAAGTTCCAGAATTGCTACTCTAGGATGTAACCCTTTTTCTACCTCCCTCATGCTTTTGCTTATGCAGTTGAGTGAATGTGATGCTCTGCTTCCCACACAGATACCCAAATAGCTCAGACTGCTGAAATATTAGTATCTTACTGTCAGCGCATAACTTATATTACTGGATGTTTGAAATTTTCACTGTTACCTGGGTATGAATTTCAGCTCTGCTAGGGTTCAGGGTTTTTTGGTTAGTTTTGTTTGTCAAATAGGATAAAAGTATCCAACCTCATAGGATTGTTGTGAGAGTTAATGATGAATAGAAAACCCTTAGCATAGTGTGGAATAAGTCTCAAATATTAATTGCAAACTTTATATCTATAGACATCATCACTGTGGTTGTTGTTCCATGTTTCAAATCAGCAGTGAAATGCACACTTGCGCTAATCATTTCTGCTTGAAATTGGGAGACTAAATGAAACGTAGCAGCTCTCTGCTTGACAAGTACTGTAGCTTGCTTTTACAGTCAAGATTATACTGCCCTCAAGGGTGTATCGGTACCTACTGGGATTCTAGAACACAGTAAACCCCGAGAATTGGCTTTCCTGGTCCTGTGTTCCAGCTCCTTTCTGCCCAAATGTCATAGCCCATATTTCCATTACACACTCCACTTGATGGCTTCTCCATTAAAATTGCAGTAATGTGATTTGTATTTTGTCCCTGAACTGAGGCCAGAATTAGGAAGTGCATACAGTGCTTTTGGTAGCAAATTTCTGTAATGGCCTATGAGATAATTACTTTGATAATAACATAACACATTTTTTATGTATAAGAACCAGTTTATTAAGTGTTGTTTACCACTTATCATCCTAAATTTGCTACATTTCTTTTTTTTTTTAATTTGAAAAACATCCCTGTGTGATGAGTGATATTATCTCCCATTTACAAATAGAAAATGAGGCCTCAAAAAAGTTAAACAGTTTGTCTTAAGATTGCACAGATATTTAGTGAGTCAGAGTTGATTCAGCCCACAAATTATTTTTTTTCCTCCAGAGGTAGAAAGTTGATCTTAAAAATGAGGGTCAAAATTTCTCTTATAGAAGCTTATAAATGGTATGGCTAAACAAAAATAGTAGGTGAAAGAAAGTAAATGGGTGGAAAGAAAATGTGAAGAAGGTTAAGTTGATATTGTGGATCAATTATAAAAGATAGGAAGCAGAAAACATCATTAAAGCACTTTTCGTATAGAAATACTTAGAAGGCAGTTATTTTGTATGATGTAGAATTTTATTTTTGATAGTGTCACATTTTAACTTGGAGATTAAGAATTAAAACTTCAAAACAGATCTAGAACAGAGAGTGAAAATAATATCAGTGGAAAGGAGAATGTGGAAATAGAAATATTATGTGTATTTAACAGAAAAGTGAGGGCTTGCCTGGTGGTTAAGAATCCACCTGCCAATGCAGGGGACATGCCTTTGATCCCTGGTCCAGGAAGATTCCCACATGCCCTAGAGAAACTAAGCCAATGCACCACAATTACTGAGCCAGCACTGTAGAGCCTGTGAGCGGCAACTGCTGAGCCTGTGTGCCTAGAGTCTGTGCTCCACAACAAGACATGCCACCACAATGAGAAGCCCACATTCCGCAAGCAGAGTAGCCCCCGTTTGCCACAACTAGAGAAAGCCCGCATGCCGCAACAAAGACCCAGTGCAGCTAAAAATCAGTAAATAATAAATAAATAAAATAAATCTTTTTTAAAAGAGAAAAGTGATCAATATAAGATGTGTTGAGATAAAGATATATGAGCTAAGTGGAGGTTTAATATAGATATGGTTCAGAGAAGGCAAATTGCAAACATTCTTTGATTCAGGGAGAGAAGATTCAGATAAACATTCTGGAGTTTGTTGCCATAGTACTAAATTATATCTTTCTAGAAATGAGATCCTAATGTGAAGCTTCTGTCTTTTATTTGGAATTTGTTTTAAGCAGGGGGCAAGGAGGTAAGCTCTGATTACTGCAACTATATGAAGAGATACTTGTAATACACTTAAGGGTTCAGAAGTGAATTTCATTAGCTGTATGTTAGCATGTCATATCTGTCACTCTGAGGCTTTAGCTTTTACTCAGGAGGCCCACCTTCCTTATTTAACATTTTCATGTGTTTAAACCCCAGCAAGAGGCTCAAATTATGCATCTTCAATTTATCTCCAGCTGCATATACTTAAGATGTATGAAATATACCCATTTGCTAACATTCACTTCCAGGGGATAAACTGACCTTACTTCCCTTTCCCATCAACAAGCTATTTTCTGGCTTCTGGGCTTGTCAGAGAAGTGCTTGTCTACATAGCTGGCACCAAAATATTGAGATTACTTTTGATCCATCAACTCCTCATCTTTGAGTCTTGCCCCAAGTCTCATAGTTGTTCCTTTGGAATGTGTAGTTTGTCCCTTTCTCTTAGTCACTACTAGTTGAATTTTTCCTTTCTTCCCAGTGAAGTTAATTGTTTTTTGATTTTCAAGGATTCCCATAAGGCTCTCCAAGTAATTTTTGAAAGACATCTTTTTGGATAGTGTCTTTTTTTTTTTTTTGCCTTAGTTATTTCTTCTTAAGTTTTGCTGCTAGAGTATGTCACTGGAGAGTTAGCTCCCTATTTGAACTGTAAGTTTCAGTTCTGCTAGAGGAGGAGACCACAGGCATTGACATTAGTCAGAGGTGGCATAAGAGGAGTTGAAAACTTCAGCTTCTAACAGTAATAAAATCACTTCCCTTATGTAATTGTTTTGAATTTAAACAATGAAGTCATCTGTTTTGCATGAAACCAAAGGTAAGATATGTTTGAAGACAAGTATATGTAGCTTATCATGAGGGAGTTTCTACCTTACAAAATTGTTTTTGGAGCAAGCTAAGTGTATTTACACCTGGACAACGAATATACAGTTATCTGAGAGGATGGCAAAGTATATGATCATTTTGTTTTAAAAGTATTGATGTACATAGGGACTGTCATACAACATGAAGTAAGTCAGAAAGAGGAAAAAAATAACACATATAGATATGGAATCTAGAAAAATGGCATAGATGATCTTATTTGCAAAGCAGAAATAGAGACACAGACATATAGACATCAAGCAGGGGAAGGGCCAGTGGGATGAATTAGGAGATTGGAATTGACATATATATACTATTGATACTATGTATAAAATAGATAACTAATGAGACCCTACTGTATAGCACAGAGAACTGTACTCAGTGCCCTGTGGTGCCCTAAATGGGAAGGAGCTCCAAGGAAGAGGGGACATGTGTACACATGTGGCCAGTTCACTTTGCTGTACAGCAGAAACTAACACGACTTTGTAAAATGACTATATTCCAATAAAAATTAATTAAAAAACTGAAAAAAGTGTTGATGTGTGTTTGTTTTCAAGAAGAAAGAATTTTTAAAAAAATATAATTTATTAATTTAAGGGGTCAGTGTCTTTGTAGACTAGATTACAAGAACTATCTATCACCAGGACTTCATGGCAGTTTTCTCGTTGGAAATACTAAAAAGAAGGTAATTTTTACTGGAGGCTTAGCTTATGTTGAGAACATAGCAACAATTTAGAAGTACATCAGGAATGTTTCCTAACTGATATGTCTGCCGTTTGTTCAGAGTCGACAAGTTGACTATGTCTTGTTCAGGTAGGATTCTTTAAACATTGTTGGTTAAAGACTCTTTCCCCACCACTGATTTCCGGTATCTTTATATTGTGCAACAAACTACATGACTTTTCAGTTGCGGTGTTACATTAATCAGGCACTGAGTTGAGTAAGACTCTAGACAAAGCGGGTATAGTGGAAGAGTGGTCCTGCAGATGGTCTGACAGAAGGGTGATCGACTATAGACGTGAGGACAGCTACGCTTCTCTCTTGGCTTTGGTTTCCTCTTTGTAGTATGAGAATTAAACTGAGGACCCTTCTAGCGCTGAATCTTTAATTTTTGTGGTGCCATTCGAATCCCTTTTGAGGTATGTTCTTGGAGAGGAGGTGTTTGGTTTTTGCTTTTTCTGTTCTCTCAAAGCCAGCCTAAATGTTCTGTGGTTTTGGAACTTTTTTCCCCTCTGACTGAAGTTACGTGACCTACACAGATACTGAAGCTGAGCTGTGACCATAGTATTAACTTTGTGCTACCAACAGCATTTTAGCAACAGCAGGATTGTTCCCAAACGAAAAATCTATTATCATTCAACTGTTGATATAGAAGGGCTTCAAACACTTTGTTTTACATAGAACCATCCTTAAGAATATCTGGGATGCTCATTCTAATAATAACTGCAATATAATGAGGTAATTAAGAGCATGGACGCTGGAGCCGTACTTCCTGGCCCAACATATGGCTCTGGCCCTTGCTCATTTTGTGACCTTGAGCAAGTTTTAATGATAGTACCTACCTAATGGGTATTCTGAGGAATATATGCCTGACCTATGGTCCTATATATGTTTAGCTGCTATTGTGTATTATTTTCTACATTCCAGAGGTTAGGCCTTCCTCTGATATTTCCTTTAATCATCATAATAATCCCATGATAGTAGCACCATCATTATCCTCATGCAGAGATGGAGGCTCAGAGAGGTTAAGTAGCTTGCATCACATAGGAAATAGTTGCTAGAGTCATGAAACTAGTGGGTCTTTCTGACTCATTCCAAAACCTAGGCTCCTTTCTTATTTATATATACTGTTCTAAGCCCAGTCTTTTGAAAATTCTAAATGCCGTTTATTACTCACTGGACTTTGACTTCAGAAGGCAGTTTGGTGAGACCATAGGCCCAGATAGCATCTGAATGCCTCTTCTATCACTAGGAAAAAATGATGTGTTTTTCAGGCCTCAGGGTTTTCTGTGAATAGTTTTCATGCATGTGATTTGGGTTTTTTTGGTGGTTTTTTTTTTTTTTTTTTTTTTTGGTCTATCTCCTCTGCAGACTGAGGCAGTATCAGTACCCAGTCCCAGAGAGCCTTCCTATGACAGTGGTCTTGGGGAGTGTCAGGGCTGGATTAGAAAAGACCTCTTTACTAGGTCTGGATCCTTAATTGAGGAGAGTGAAAATTGAAATACACAAAAATAATGTCAGTGAAGGCAATAGCCTGAGCTTCACGTAACTTTCTCTTTATTCACCAGATATTTTTTGAATATCTAGGTTTCTGACATTTTAATCTGGGATTTAGCTCTTGGGTTTTTCACTTGAAAACATAAAAATAGCTTTACAGTGAGACAGTATCAATGAAAATTTAACACCAATTATTCTGCTTGCAGAACTTTTAAGTGTGTTTGTTTTAACTACATACAGCCATTTTTTCCCCCTTGAAATTCCTTTAACAGAAACAATGGCACACAAGTTGGCTTCTGTCATTATTGAATTTCCTATGACAATACCATGCTTAATGCTGAATAATAGTAATTAGGGTGGTGCTGGGTGTAGATGTTTTGTGTTTTGCCTTTTGAGTCTGAGAAGATTTTAGCTTCATCTGAGTTGCTGAGTCAACTCTGCTTTGGTTCAGTATTTCAGAACAGTATCTTATACAAATGAGTTTCCACAAGTATAAATATTAAAGAGTCAGTTGGATTTAAGACGTCCTATAAGTACAGGGTTGCTTTCGTCTCATAGACAAGTAAATTGCAGAGATAATAGTGAGATAATTTTATTCAGTTATTTTGAAAAAGTTCTGGTAGAGGTAGTTTTTTTTTTCTGCAAAGGGCTAGAGAGTAAATATTTTAGGTTTTGTGGGCCGTATGATCTCTGTCACAATTCACGTCTCTGTTCAACTCTATAGATCACAAGTAGCTATGGCAACACATAACTTTCAATAAAACTTTATTTATGTAGGCCTGTTTTAATACTCTGAATGGATCTAGTGGAGGGTCCAGTGAAGACACTTATTTGATGAAAACAGTTTGTTTAAGCTTTTGGCAAAGTTGGCTGCCAACTTATAAAGGAGTCACAATAGTGTTTATATAGAAATAAAAACAGTGTTTTGAAATATCATAGCTACTAAGGACCAGTCTCACAGGAATTCTCTTTCCAAAATGGCATAATTTTGTTCTCAGTGAATGCTTATAAAAGAGTCTTGCATAATGTATTATTAATTTGGAAGCTATTACTTGTTCAGCTACATGAGCAGATTGTTAGTTTTATTTAAAAATGATAAATGGAAAATTCAATACCATTCAAGAGAGGAGAACTACTCAATACTTAAGTAGATATTTGCCAAACACATTTTGGGTTGAGTTTCTATTTTTAACTGACATACTGACTTAAGTTTGCCAAAACCTGATTGCATTTGGAAGGAAAATGGCATTGTTGCTATTTTCTCTGCATGAGAACTTCTAAAACAGGCAGCTGGCAGCAGGAAATAGTGAAGGAGAGGGCAAAAACATAATACTTTATGAACTTGGGTTTTTTTTCTTCAGAATGCAATTTCAAGTCTAGTTAGGTTGTCTTTTCTTTTACTTTGATCTTTAGAGTACCTAATTTATTTGCTACATTCCATATCCCCCTGAGGTAAATAAAGGAAATCCCATCTTATTACAATTAGAATGAGTTCACTGACATATCTTTATCATTTTGTTAGAATTTGATCTTCTGATTCAAGTTGACTAATATTTTTATTTTTGATCTGTATTTCACAATGTTTAAGTATATTCCCTTCAGTGAGTAGTAATTCTGTTTTAGAACAAGAGTAATGGACTTAAAGTGTACCAAATGGCTTAGAAAACGTTTTGTAATAGTAATTTTACAACAACTACATTTAGACCTTAATAAGTAGATAGCATATTGGCTTCCCAGGTGGCTCAGTGGTAAAGAATCTGCCTGCCAATGCAGGAGATGCAGGAAACAGGTTCAATCCCTTGAGTCAGAAAGATCCCCTGGAGGAGGAAATGGCAACCCACTCCTATATGCTTGCCTAGAAAATCCCATGGACAGAGGAACCTGGCAGGCTGCAGTCCATGGGTTCGCAAGAGCTGGGCATGACTTTGTGACTGAGCATGTGCACAAATGGACAGACTAGATTAAATAGATTGACCAAAGTCATTCTGAAAAGAAAAGCGACACTCAAATGAGTATTTTATCTTAGATCACATTTTGTGCTTTTATTAGAACCATTGATTTGGTAAAAGCCCTCCACCTAGCATTATTATAAAAACTATTTTGAATATGGGGTTGTGACAGACTTGGGGTTTGTTACGAGTGTCAGCCTATAGCTGGGTGTAGTTTTGGATGGTGTTTTGTTTGAAGTTTCTGTTTCACACTGTTGACTTTGGAATGTCATGCAGCCCTAGTCTGAATCCCTAGTAGGAAAGTTTTGAACAGGGTTCTGAAGAGCCTGGTTATCAGATTTTGATGTATCTTTTAACAGTTATCCTTTCTAAAAGCATCAAGGAAACATGGAATTGGATGATGTGAGTTTTAACTCTAATGTTTATTCCAAAGGCAGATATTTCCTACTGCAGTGTAGGTGTCACTCTCTATTTAAAATAATGATACAAACTGGTTTCATACTTCAGCTTTTTGATCATTCAGAAGCTATTGTAGGAATGCATTTTCCAAATAGATACAAAGTATATTTTAAGTGAAGTTCTTTTTATAGCAGAATTATGAATATTCATCAAAGGTTCAGTTTTTGGTCAGATTGACCCATCAAGCCTTATATGGGAAAGCTTCCATGTGTATTTAATTTCAGTTGGATTCTCTTTTAAGAATCTAATTACCACATTCTACATGTGTTTAAACCTGTCGAGTTAATTGGAAACAGGACTCAGATAAACACAATGGTGTAATCACTCACCTAGAGCCACACATCCTGGAGTGTGACGTCAAGTGGGCCTTAGGAAGCATCACTACAGACAAAGCTAGTGGAGGTGATGGAATTCCAGCTGAGCTATTTCAAATCCTAAAAGATGACGCTGTGAAAGTGCTGCACTCAATATGCCAGCAAATTTAGAAAACTCAGCATTGACCACAGGACTGGGAAAGGTCAGTTTTCATTCCAATCCCAAAGAAAGGCAACGCCAAACAATGTTCAAACTACTGCAAGATTTGTTGAAATTAGTAACAACGTAATCCTCAAAATTCTCCAAGCTAGGCTTCATTGGTATGTGAACTGAGAATTTCCAGATGTTCAAGCTGGTTTTAGAAAAGGCAGAGGAACCAGAGATCAAATTGCCAACATCCACTGGATTATCGAAAAAGCAAGAGATTTCCAGAAAAACATCTGCCTCATTGATGATGCGAAAGCATTTGGCTCTGTGGATCACAACAAACTGGAAAATTCTTAAAGAGATGAGAATACCAGATCACCTTAGCTGCCTCCTGAGAAGTCTATGCAGGTCAAGAAGCAACAGTTGGAACTGGGCAGGGAATAATGGACTGATTCCAAATTGGGAAAAAGTACATCAAGCCTGTATATTGTCACTCTGCTTATTTAACTTCTATGCAGAGTACATTATGCGAAATGCCGGGCTGGATGAAGCACAAATTGGAATCAAGATTGCAGGGAGAAATGTCAGTAACCTCAGATATGCAGATGTCACCGCCTTTATGGCAGAAAGTGAAGAGGAACTAAAGAACCTCTTGATGAAGGTGAAAGAGGAGAGTGAAAAGGCTGGCTTAAAACTCAACATTCAGAAAACTAAGATCATGGCATGTGGTTCCATCACTTCATGGCAAATAGATGGGGAAACAGTGGAAACAGTGAGAGACTTTATTTTCTTGGGCTCCAAAATCACTGCAGATAGTGATTGTGGCTATGAAATTAAGACACCTGCTCCTTGGAAGAAAAGCTATGTAACCTTAGACAGCATATTAAAAAGCAGAGATATTACTTTGCCGACAGAGGTCCATCTAGTCAAAGCTATGGTTTTTCCAGCAGTCATGTATGGATGTGAGAGTTGGACCATGAAGAAAACTGAGTGTCAAAAAATTGATGCTTTTGAACTGTGGTGTTGGAGAAGACTCTTGAGAGTCCCTTGAACTTCAAGGAGATCCAACCAGTCAATCCTAAAGGAAATCAGTCCTGAATATTCATTGGAAGGACTGATGGCTGAAGCTGCAGCTCCAATACTTTGGTCACCTGATGGGAAGAGCTGACTCATTAGAAAAGACCCTGATGAGGGGAAAGATTGAAGCTAGGAGGAGAAGGGGATGACAGAGGATGAGATGGTTAGAGGACATCACCAATTCAATGGACATGAGTTTGGGCAAGCTCCAGGAGTTGGTGATGGTCAGGAAAGTCTGACGTGCTGACTTGCATGGTGTTGCAAAGAGTTGAACATGACTGAGCGACTGAACTGAACTAACTGTTGGAGGTATGAGAATAGTTGAACACTGGGAATCTGTATTCATTCAGTAGGTATGGTGGTAAATGAGGAAGTGGAAAGTAATGTGGTAAAGGATGAGGTTGAAAAAGATTGTTGGTCTTCAAATATTAAGGGCCTTATTTCCTAGGCCCTTTTCCTAGAACTTTGCTTTGACTGTGGCAAGGAGTCCTTGAAGGAAGCTTAGATTGATATCTTCTTTGATTTATTAGCTGTGTGTATTACCATTCTTACCCACTAATGTGTTAAGACAACAACAACAACAAAGGAGGGTGGAGTCTAGTTTGAAAACTGTTTGTTTGTTTGTTTTTCTGTTGTTATTACATTAGGAAGTTTAAAATTTTTTAAAAAATTTTTTATTGTATCCAAGGGCAGAGAAAATATGAAGGTTATCTTAAAGCTCTGACATTAGAAGTTTAAAATTCTTGGCTCCGATTCTGGTTTCAATACTAATTTTGGAAAAGCATTTAATCTCTTTTGGTCTCACATCCAGGTGAGTTAAAATTAGGTTCTTGGACCCTTGTTTTTGCCCTGGTTCTTTTTATGTAGGTAGGGGTGGGGATAGAGGTGGGTGCTTATGAAGAAAGAAGGCAAGCAAGCTAATTGCCACCAATAATGGCTAAATGAGTGATTCTGAAGTTATTCCATCTAGGGCATTTTGGCAGAAAATGCCAGGGCCGTAGAACGTTGTAATTGGAAAGGATATTTCCTGGTGGTTGAATTTCAGGCACTCTGTAACCTTGTTAGAAAATGAAGATCTTAGGACCTCACAAGTGAACTCTTAAAATTCCCCTTCTTCTATCAGACAAATGAAGAAAATAATAACTTGCATCTACCTTATTCCCATGATGAACTACATTTGTAATAGAAAGATGAAGTTTCTTGGTAATGTCAGGCTCAGTTCTTCTTTACTGTTCTATCAACCATCGTCTCGTTCTGTGTGGACCAGTTAGCATCTCATGTTGAACTGGTCTGCTTGTTCCAATTATCTCTCAACTGCAGTCCCAGATTGTTTTGCAATGTTATTAATCTTCATTTTTAAAAAACTTTGATTGGAGTATAGTTGATTTACAGTGTTATATTAGTTTCAGGTATACAGCAAAGTTAGCCAGTTATATTAATACATATACATATACCTACTCTTTAGATTCTTTCCTCATATAGGTCATTGCAGAGTATTCAGTAGCATTCCCTGTGCTATACAGAGGTCCTTTTTAGTTATCTATTTTATATATAGTAGTAAGTATATTTCATTCTGAATCTCCCAACTTATCCTCTCCTTCCCTTAATCTCCTTAAAACATGATTTTTCATCATGTTATTCCCTTAATTTAAAAATCTACACGATTTCATTTTGGTCTATTTGATTACTATGGAATCTCCATAATAGTCTCTGTGAATGGGGAGAGGAAAGCTTGGGATGTGCTGAGGAATGGAGTCTGACCTAATAAAACAAATCATATTTTTAATTTGTATTGTTTAAATAAAACTTTTTTTTTTTGACAGATGTCCTTCAATCTAAATTACCTAATACAGAAGTCCCTCAAAGAAGTTTGTGTGTTTGAAGGTGGATAGTCTTAGGTTGATGAACATGGTGTTCCAGGGTTTCCAGCAATACCCCTATCCATTTGTCATTTGTAATAGTAGGGGGAATGCCTGTCTTTGACAGAAAAACAACTGTTACTTAATAATAGTTGAGTGGCATCCCTGGTGAAGAATCTGCCTGCCAATGTGGGAGACTTGAATTTAATTCCTAGTCCAGGAAGATCCCACATGCTACTAGACAGCTTAGCCCATGCACCACAGCTACTGAGCCTCTGCTCTCAAGCCTGGGAGCTGCAACTACTGAAGGCTGCACACTCTAGAGTCCATGCTTCACAGCAAGGAAGCCACTGCAATGAGAAACTCCAGCACTGTAACAAGGGAGTAGCCCCCACTTGCCGTAACTAGAGAAAAACCTGTGTAGCAACAAAGACTCAGCACAGCCAAATGCATAAAATTATAAAGAAAATAATTTTCTCTTATCTCTTTGACATCTGTACTGTGTATCAACACATGACAAACAGAACAAGGATAAATGTCTTTAACAATTTCAATTATGTTCTAACTCCTAAACTCTTTATCAGCACTATCATTTAGTACTCACAGGATTACTGTGTTGCTAAAGTGGTGATTCTAATTGACTGGCAGAATTCAGGTACACCAGTGGCATGATGCAACCATCAGTCAGATGGTTGATGAGCTTTCCCAGCCTGTATTTCTGATGGCTAGGGCAGACCCTGCCATTGACCAGCAGTAACTCCCAGGACAGTTCTGATTTGCTTTTGCTGGAGGAAAGGGAAGGCCTACCCTTGAAAAGTCAGGGTGTCAAATAATAAAGGAAAGGCCACTGAGGCTAAAAAACAAAACCAAACAAAATAAAAGCTGAGTTTATTCACTTGCCAGGCAAGGAAATGGAATAAAGAAATTCACTGAGGGACTTCCCTGGTGGTCCAGTGGCTAAGACTCCATGCTCCCAACCTGGGGCCTGGGTTCACTCCCTGGTCAGGGAACTAGATCCCATGTGCTACAATTAAGAGTTTGCATGCTGCAACTAGATATCCTGCATGCTGCAGAAAGTTGGGAGATCCCACATGCCACCTTGAACAGCCTAAATAAGCAAACTCATAAATAAAATGCACACTCAAAGAAATTCATTGAGTCATTGTAGAGGAAGAAAAGTCTGGTGGTTATTTTTGTTTGTTTGTTTTGTTTTTAGATGGGTGGTAGTTCTAACTGAGGATTGGAAACTAGCACTTTGCACAGATCTGCATATGGTTGGTTAAAACAGGCCCCGTTGTGATCAACATTCTGTTTTGATGTCTCCTGTGTGTGGGCGAGGTAAATGGAAACCTTTCCCTTTTTTAAGAGTTTCTAATACCCTGTTTCAAAGCCAATTAAATCCTTTATGAAGGTCCTACACCTAACCAACTCTCTCAGAGGTCCCTGCTGGTCTGTCTGGAGTTGAATGGGCCCTTGGGTTGGTAGTCAACAGTTTCCGTTCAGACATTTAGTCCAGAATATTTACAGATAACCTCTTTATCTGCATATGTTTGATGTGGGGAACTGCGGCCTAGTGTGTTCAGTCAGGAAATAGCTTCTCTCATCTGCCATTCTTTGCAGAGGATACAGAATTGTCTACGTGAAGGTATTTGATAACTGCTATTTTTATCAGATTATGTACATCTTCAGATATATATGTATTTCTAGATAGTTTCTTTAATTTCTCCTTATCTTAATACTTGAAGTCTTTTACATTTTATTCTTCATTGCGCTCTTCAGGTATGACTCCCATTCTCTTATGACTTTGAAGTCCATGGAGAATGCTAATTCTGGAACTATCAGAAGGATTGATAGATAATTTTGCTACTTGTGGGAAGGCCTTACTGTGGATGCCCCTAGATCTTTGAGGTTCCATTTGAAATGCATGAATACTCAGTTACTTTTATTTCTTTGGGGAAAATGTGTGTATTACCTCAAATTCTCAGCAGTGTTACAGGCTGCCTTTTTCTTCTTTCCTGTTTTCTAACTGAACACAGTTAATTCATTGCTAATATAAATTGTAACCCACTGGAGAGGGCTGCAGTACTTTTGGGAAAGGCCTGGTTAAGCAGTTCTATCCCTTTAGAAACAGATCAACAAAATACAGTCTCAACTGGCCTACAGTTGTTCCTTGAAGACTAGGGAAAGATGAAGGAGGGAAAGCAAAATCCTTCGACCTGCACACAGTCCATCTCAGCAAATATGTTTTGCTTGGCTAAGGACATGTTGATGACCTCTTTTCTATGACTGGTATGTGAATGAATTAACAGAATTCTCCTTGGTAGCAGAGATCCAGAATCGTTTTGTAGTTTGACCCAGATTTGGTCTTCAGGATCATTTAACAACATTTCAAATGTTTCTTGATTTATTTGTTTTCTAGTTAAGTTTTTGACATGTCTCTTTTCTAGGGCCAAGAAGAATTGGCAGTGCGATTTTTAAAAGGATTTATTTCAACAAGGAGGTATGCAATGGTATTAGCAGCCCAAAACCCTCTAAGACATGAAAGGTTATTGTTACAAATTTTTATGCACAATGGAGTTAAAAATGTAGTTTAGAATGTCAGCAGAGGGAAAGATTTTGTTATTTTTTAATAACTTTAAAATGCAACAAATAACATACTATAATTAAGGCCTATATACTAAACTCTAATTAAATGTGGTTTGTAAGGTAAATAATAGCTTGAAATAGCAAGATTCCTCGATTTTGTACTCTATGGAAGAAGCAAGAATTTCATTTAGAACCATTTCATTTAGCCTTTGATTGTAATTTGCACTGTCTGCATATCAAAGAAAGGAAAATCACCTTTTGTAGTTTGCTAAAGAAATGAGAAACTTCTTAAAACTGTTATGTGGCTGATCTTTTTGAAAGTGTAATAGGATCTACAAATTTTTGTTGTTACAAGAAATCAGTATAATCCTTCAGTTCAGTTCAGGTGCTCAGTCGTGTGCAACTCTATGCGACCCCATGAACCGGAGCATGCCAGGCCTCCCTGTCCATTACCAACTCCCGGAGTTTACCTAAACCCATGTCCATCGAGTCAGTGATGCCATCCAATCATCAGATCCTCTGTCATCCCCTTCTCCTCCTGCCCCAATCCTTCCCAGCATTACGATCTTTTCTAATGAGTCAACACTTCGCATGAGGTGGCCAAAGTATTGGAGTTTCAGCTTCAACATCAGTCCT
>ML661900.1:4196592-4235103 GCA_007570785.1 Antilocapra americana | reverse complement strand
GCATGAGGTGGCCAAAGTATTGGAGTTTCAGCTTCAACATCAGTCCTTCCAGTGAACACCCAGGACTGATCTCCTTTAGGATGGACTGGTTGGATCTCCTTGCAGTCCAAGGGACTCTCAAGAGTCTTCTGCAACACCACAGTTCAAAAGCATCAATTCTTCAGCACTCAGCTTTCTTTACAGTCCAACTCTCATATCCATATATGACTACTGGAAAAACCATAGCCTTGACTAGATAGACCATTGTTGGCAAAGTAATGTCTCTGCTTTTTAATATGCTGTATAGGTTGGTCATAACTTTCCTTCCAAGGAGTAAGCATCTTTTAATTTCATGTCTGAATTCACCATCTGCAGTGATTTTGGAGCCCAGAAAAATAAAATCCGACACTGTCTCCACTGTTTCCCCATCTATTTGCCATGAAGTGATGGGACCAGATGCCATGATCTTAGTTTTCTGAATGTTGATCTTTAAGCCAACTTTTTCACTCTCCTCTTTCACTTTCATCAAGAGGCTCTTTAGTTCTTCTTCACTTTCTGCCACAAGGGTGGTGTCATCTGCACACCTGAAGTTATTGATATTTCTCCTGGCAATCTTGATTCCAGCTTGTGCTTCCTCCAGCCCAGCGTTTCTCATGATATACTCTGCATAGAAGTTAAATAAACAGGGTGACAATGTACAGCCTTGACATACTCCTTTTCCTATTTGGAACTGGTCTGTTGTTCCATGTCCAGTTCTAACTGTTGCTTCCTGACCTGCATACAGGTTTCTCAAGAGGCAGATCAGGTGGTCTGGTATTCCCATCTCTTTCAGAATTTTCCACTGTTTATTGTGATCCACACAGTCAAAGGCTTTGGCATAGTCAATAAAGCAGAAAGATGTTTTTCCGTACTCTCTTGCTTTTTAGATAATCCAGCGGATGTTGGCAATTTGATTTCTGGTTCCTCTGCCTTTTCTAAAACCAGCTTGACCATCTGGAAGTTCACAGTTCACGTATTGCTAAAGCCTAGCTTGGAGAATTTTAAACATTACTCTACTAGCGTATGAGATGAGTGCAATTGTGCAGTAGTTTGAGCATTCCTTGGCATTGCCTTTCTTTGGGATTGGAATGAAAACTGACCTTTTCCCATCCTGTGGCCATTGCTGAGTTTTCCATATTTGCTGGCATATTGAGTGCAGCACATAATTAAAAATACATAAATTCAAAGCAATACATGTCAATATTAAATATTATAGAAGTTTTAAGCTTATTTTCAGAAAGACTAGGTAAATAAATAATCATTAATGCATACAATTCTTAAAAATAGTCCTGACCTAACTGTCATTTGCTGGTGTAAAGGCGATAAACAAATGTGGCTTGCAGATTGTTGATGCTTGTACTTTCACTGGCACATTTAACTGAACCTTGGGAAAACAGCACCCAAGTTCAAACGCATAACTCTATACACATAGACTGCTGTTTGTACATGGAAGCATGCAATCAATACTGAATGGATAAATTAATAAAACCTCAAACCGATTCTAGGTTTCAGACTTTGGTTCTCCATAAAATTCCATTAACATAAACATAAAAGTACATACTTATTCTGAGTATTTTGATCGTACAAAACATATGGAAAAACTTGAATTACTTATAATCTTTATGTAAAGTACTACTGACATCATAGTTCTAATCTTTTTCTGTGCACATGTATGCCTTATACATAATTCAGATTACTCAGTAGATGAACATTTTCCTGTCATTAAGCATTTTTAAATTTTATTTTAAAAATCAACTTAGTAAGATATGATTAATGTGCAGTATAGTTTGATGAGTATTATCTAATGTATACATCCCTATGGTCACCATGACAATCAAAACACAGAACATTGCCATCAGTGTTTCTCTTAAATGCCTTTGTAGTTAGTTCTTTCAACAATGTTGGCTTCTGTAACAACTGGTCTGCTGTCACTATGGATTAGTTGTGTCTGTTCTAGAATTACATATACAGAAAAATTGAACATATAATAAAGTACACATGGTTTCCTCTACTAGTCATTAAGCATTTATGATGCATAATTTTAATGATTGCTTGTTCTAACTTATTAAATAATCATTTGAACATTTAGTTTGTTTCCAGTTGTTTATAGTCATAAATGTGCTATGATATAAATATTTCTTTGGATTTTTTATTATTTAAGACAGAGTTCTAAAAGAAAAAGTTACTAGATCAAATGGTTTTAACTTTTTAAGGCTCTTGTGCATTGGAAAATTGCTTTCCAGGGAAGATTTTACCTATTTACACTGCTGCAAACAGTATACAAAGATGTCCATTATATTGCATCATTGTACTATTGTAATTATATAATTGTATTACATTATCATTAGTGGCTGTCAGAATAGTGGTAGATTATGCTATAGAAACTGTCCTTCAAATCTCCCTGGTTTAATACAACAAAGTTTATTTTTTGCTCCTGCTACATCTCTAACACATATCAACAGAGTGTCTTCTCGTTCTCTCTTTGGAGTCATTTAGTGAACCATCCTAATCAGAGCTCCATCTTGTTACTTGGGTAGGTCTTCCCATTGTGTACTGGTTCCTGAAACTTCTGCTTCATAGTATCTCATATCATGTCTATGTACATTTTAGTGGCTAAATCAAGTCACATACCCCAAACAGAGATGAAACAGGACAGTGAAGTGTAATTCTACTGTGAGTCTCAGAAGGAGGATAATTGGAACAGCACTAATAACTAACATCTTATTTTAAAAATAACTCTAATTTTATTGATGAAAGATGATATCTCAATTTGATTTCCTTGGCCAATATAGATGAGTTTTCATAGTTTATTAGCCATTTGTTTCAGATACTTTCCCCTTTTACTTAAGTTTTATAAACACATGCTGTGGGTTACTTTTTCATTTCCAGATATTTGAGTACTGTCATTTTTGTGAGGATAGGAGGTCATAATGGTGATTTTATAGGGAGTGCAGATTTTTAGAAAATGCCTTGTCTTTTCAAAACTTGAGCAGGTAAAAGAAAAATATCCCTCTTGAATTGATTCCCCTCACCCCTTGTTAATATATGTTTTGATATTCTTTTTTTTAAATTTCAAGAGTTGTCAAAATGTTAAATAATTATAGATAATAAAAAGTTTGGCAGAATTAATATCCTTGACAGTCTACAGGTTTCTAAAGAACAACTTGAACATAAAATTTGAATAGTCAAGTTAGGTTTCTCCACTTGAAAAAATAAAGTCCCCTACTCAGATTCAGTCATATTGACCATATCGTTTTCCTTTTTTTCAATTCAGGTGTCTGCCTAAACTGGAACTTACGCTATAAACATTTTTCTGTGGATTTTTCTGAAAACCCAAGGTGAGATATTTTATGAATGTACTTGTCTTTTAAAATGTATTTATAATGAGAATTAATTGTTTCTGAAAAATTTAAGGCTTTACAAATTTAATGTGTTTTCCTCTGAGTTTTAATAGGAAGTAAATACTATTTATTATAAAGCTACATATATAGCATGCTTACTTTTAATTTGTGAGACATTTGATTGAAATGAATGGAGCTGATTCTAGTGATTAAAATAGTTTTGAGTGAATTTTTACTTTATTTTTCATATTCAAAGATGGAGTTCACATAGCTGTTTTCTGACACACACTTGAGAAAGATACTGGCATTATAATCTGATATTCTTAAAGGCAAACCTTAGTTAAGTCATGGATTATAACATCTGGTAACTATTTTAAAAGTTCTGTTATTAAGAGTTTTCTACCACTCTGTTCTCTTGGAGTTAATTACTTTCTTTAGTTCCCACTGCTTGGAGGTGAGGGAGGTTGTAAAATAAGGATATATCCTTTAGTATGTTAGTGTTTGATTTCTGTGGCTGATGTTCTACTCCAGCGATAGTATCATAGTCCTTTACCTTTTCTTATATGTCTTGGCTCAAATCTTCATCTTCTGATTTTTAAAAATATACCATTATAAGTCTGTCATCTGGTCTTTCCAACTTGAATCCAGCTCCTCCCTAAGCCATTCTTGTCACACTTTTAAGAGTGTTTTTTCTAAAAGATAAATGTCATCATGTTAGTCCATGACTCAGAATCTTTCAGTACCTTTGCATTGTTTAAAGGATATTTTACAAACTCCTTTACAAAGCAGTATATTTTGCTTTTATCCATTTTTCGTTTCACTGGTTCTCTAAGAATGTTGGGAATTAACATTTAAAAAAAACCAGCTTTACTGAGAAATAATTTACATATCATAAAATTCACTTGTTTATTTAAATTTAGTGGTTTTTAAATTAAATTAACAGAGTTATGCAACTATCATCTCAGTCTAATTTTAGAATATGTTCATTACTCCAAAGAGAAATTAGTACTCATTAGCAGTCACTTCTCATTCCTCCCTCTACTCAGTCCCAGGCAGCTACTAATCTACTTCCTCTTTGTAGAGCTGCCTATTCTGGACATTTCATGTAAATGAAATTGTACAATGTGTAGTCTTTTGTGACTTACTTCTTTCATCTAGCATAAGTTTTCAAGGTTCATCCATGATTCATTCATCATGAACCAATACTTCTTTTCTTTATATGGCTGAGTAATATTCTATTGTATGTGTCAGGGATTTAGCTGATTTGAGAAAGAGACAGAGGGAGAGATGGGGTTGAGGGTAGGGGTAGTACTGAGCTTCCAAGTGTCAAGAGTAGCTGGTTAAAAACAACATTCCCAAATGAAAGTGACGGTCTAGCCTTTATTCACTTACTGAGATAGTATAAGCAAGAGGCTACACCTGAGAAAGTACAGGTCCTCTCACTCAGGAGAATCAGTATGGGGGTAGGGGAGTGGCGGGGTTGGAGGGGAGTCCTCTCACAGCTGAGGGAGTGCTAAACAAAAGGTTCCTGCAGTTTTATGGACCCAGGGCTATTTGGAGGCTGAGATGGAAAGACTAGAGTGGAAGAGTATTGAGTCAGAATAGAGAAAAAGTGTCTCTAATGTTTCTTTCCTAATGAGAAGATTGCATAAGAGGCACCTGAGGAAAGGCCTCAGCTGCAGGCCACAGATTAAAGAAACTTCTGGAAGAATGTACCTGGACTAGGGATGCAGCTATGCTAAATAGCATGGTCAACCTGGGGGCCTGCATCCTTGACCACAACTTTCTTCAGAGACTGCAGTGCATTGGCTGTGCACCAGATCTGGTGAAGGAAGCGCAGGTTTCCCATGTGAGGTCCGTTGGGGCCTTTGTAGTAATTTTTGGCTGGGTTGGAAAAGTCACAGGTGGATTTCTTGGTCAAGAGCTATATTCTGCAATATGTATATACCATATTGCTCATCTTAAGTTCATCAGTTCGTGAACATTTAGATTTTTTCTACATTTTGGTTATTATGAATATTTTGCTATGAACAGTTGTGTATAAGTTTTTGTGTGTACATGTTTTCATTTCTCTCGGTTTTATATATAAGAGTGGAATTGTTGGGTCATTTGGTAAATTCATGTCTAGTAATTTGAGGAACTGCCAAATAGTTTTCCAAGGAGACCGTATCATTTTACATTCCCACCAGCAGTGTATGATTTGTTTTGCCATATCGTCATCAACATTTGTATTGTCCTCTTTTTTTTTTTAAACTTGCAGCTATTCTAATGGTTGTAAACCACTCATTGTGGTTTTGATTTGTATTTCCCTAATGGTTAATGATGTTGAATATCTTTTCATGTGCTTAATGGCCATTTGTATATCTTTTTTTGAGAAAGGCCTATGCAAATCCCTTGCCTATTTAAAAATTAGGTTATTCTTTGCTTGTAAGAGTTCTTTATATATCCTGGATAAAGTCACTCACGAAATATATGATTTGCAAATATTTTCTCCCCTTCTGTGAGTTGTTATTTCACTTTCTCAGTATTGTTCTTTGAAGCACAAAGATTTTATTTTTATCTGTTTCTTTTATTGCTTATGATTTTGGTGTTTTATCTAAGAAATCCATGGAAATGGAGATTAATTTGTATTTTCTTTCAAATATGAGTTTTGCTGTTTTAGTTCTTATATTTAGATCTGTCTTTTATTTGGGGTTACTTTTTATATGTGATGTGAAGTAGAGGCTCAACTTCATTCTTTTGCATTCAGATACCCAGTTGTCCTAGGCCATTGAATTAGCTTGGTGCCCTTAATGAATATTGTGCTCATATTCAGTCATGTCTGACTCTTTGCAACCCCATGGACTGTAGGCCACCTGACTCCTCTGTCCATGGCGTTTTTCCAGGCAAGCATACTGGAGCAGGTTGCCATTTCCTATTCCAGGGGATCTTCTGGAGCCCGGGATCTTCTGGGCCCAGGGGTCAAGCCTGCGTCTCTTGTGTCTCCTTCATTAGCAGGGATGTTCTTTACCACTAGTGTCACCTGGGAAACTATTTCTGGACTTTTAAATCAATTCCATTGATTTATACATCTTCTCTTGTGCTAGTACCACATTGTCTGATTACTGTAGATTTTGTAGTATTGAATTCACAATACTACTATTTTGAATTCTCCTATTTTGTTCTTTTTCAAGATTATTGTGGCTCCTCCTCTCCTGCGAGGCATGGAGAGGTTGCTTGCCAGAATATAAAGTATTTTGAGAGCTCCTTTTTCCCTTCCCTCCAAGTAAATTGAAAAACAGGTACATGGTCAGAAATTCATATAGTACCAAAAGATTTACAGTGAAAAGTAAGTCTTCCTTTCACCTTAGATCCCCTGTCCCTCTCTTCAGAAAAAGTACCATTAGTAGTTTATTAATTTTCAAATTGTTTTTACAAATATATATATAAAATTTTAAATATCTTATGGAATTCATTTTAATCTGTGAAAATGTACTGTTCTACTTCTTGATTTTTCAATTTATTTCCATATCTTGGAAATCTTTCTGTATACTTAGATCTACTTCATTCATGTTCACAGCTGCAGGATATTTTGTGTATGAATATAGTGTCAATGATGTAACCAGCATTTAGATAAGTTCTGGTCTTTACTTCCATAAAAGCCATGTTGAAAGAATAAATTCTACCTTAAAAAAAAAAATCGTTGTTGTTCAGTCACTCAGTTGTGTCTGACTCTTTGCAGTCCCATGGACTGCAGTATGCCAGGATTCCCTGTTCTTCACTATCTCCCGGAGTTTGCTCAGACTCATGTCCACTGAGTTCGTGATGCCATCCAGCCATCTCACCCTCTGCTGCTCCCTTCTCTTTTTGCCTTCAACCTTTCCCATCATCAGGGTTTCTTCCAATGAGTCAGCTCTTTGCATCAGGTAGCCAAAGTATTGGAGTTGCATCTTCAGCATCAGTCATTTCAGTGAGTATTCAGGCTTGATTTTCTTTAGGACTGACTGGTCTGATCTCCTTGCAATCCAAGGGACTCTCAAGAGTCTTCTCCAACAGCACAGTTGAAAAGCATCAGTTCTTTAGAGCTCAGTCTTCTTTATAGTCCAACTCTCACATCTGCACATGACTATTGGAAAAACCATAGTTTTGACTCAAAAGACCTTTATTGACCAAGTGATGTCTCTGCTTTTTAATATGCTAAAAAATCATTATAGTACCTTAATTCTGTGCCTTAACTTTGAATTTATACTGTACACACACACATTGAACAAAGTGATAATACATACATACTTAAACTGAGTTGTCTTTTAAACATAAAGACGCCTTTAATGTTTGAACCTGATAACCTTAGTTATCACACAATTTATTTCTGGGATTGAGTGATAAAAAATTCAGTCTTCAGATGTTTGCTAATTTGAAACATTCCTATACATAACTCTTATAATACTTCATGTGCAAAAGATTCTCCTGCACTATGTAATTATGGATGGAGTTGCTGGGCTATATAATACTGGATGTTAAAGGGATAATCCAAAATTTATTTCCAAAGTGATTGCCCTATTTTATCCTTCTACCACCAGTGTGTAACAGATTCTGTTGTTTTATGGTGTCTACAATACTTGGTGTTTTTAGACTTTCAAATTTTGCTAGCTGAATGATCTAAAATAGAATTGATTGTGATCTTTTAAAAAACTTCTAAAATTAGGTATAATTTTCAGTTTTACAATAAAACATACAGATCTTAAATGTCTGGTTCAGTTAGTTTTGACAAATGCATATACCTGTATAATCCATACCCCTATGAAAATGTAGAATTTATCTTATTACTGCTTCAGTTTCCTCAGGCTCCTTCCTTGAATTCCTATACCTCACCACAGTGAACCACTATTCTGATTTCTGTCACTTTTTTTTTTAAAAAGAATCATCTGTTTTCACCATCACAAAGTTCTTTCCTCCCATCTCTCTTTTTAGTGTCTTTTAAAAAATTTGTGGTTCAATATACATAACATAAAATTTATCATCTTAGCAATTTTTAACTATACAGTTCAGTGGTTTTAAATGCTTTCGTGTTGTGCAGCAATCACCACCATCTATCCCCATAACTCTTTTTTAAAAAAATTTTTTTTTAAAATTAATTGAGTTATTTGGTTACCTCAGGTCTTAGTTCCAGACTTTCTAGTTGTAGTTCACAGGCTTAGTAGTTGCAGTGCCCTTGGGGTTGGTCGTTCCATGGAATGTGGGATCCTGGTTCCCAGACCAGGGATCGAACCTATGTCCCCAGCATTGCAAGGCAAATTCCCGACTACTGGACTACCAGGGGAGTCACCCCCCATAACTCTTTTCATCTTGTGAAGCAAACTCTGTAGACAATAAATAACAAATCCCTATTTTCGTTTCCCTCTAGTCCCAGACAACCAAGATAATGCTTTCTGTCTTTATGACTTTGATTACTCAAAGTACCTCATGTAAGTGGAATCATACAGTAATTTGTCTTTTGTGACTGGCTTATTTCACTTAGTGTAATATACTCTAGGTTTATCCATGTTGCAGTATATTTTTGCTTCCTTAATAAAGCTGAATAATAATCTATTATATGTATATATCATATTTTGCTTATCTATTCATCCATTAATAAATACTTGGGTTGCTTCCATGTTTCTCTATTATGAAAAATGCTCCTGTGGACTTTGGTGTACCAATATCTCTTTGTGATCCTGCTTTCAGTTCTTTTGGGTTTATATTCAGAAGCAGAATTGCTGTATCATACGGTAATTCTATATTTTTTTCATTTTTGAGGAATCACCATATTGTTTTCCACAGCAGAAATACCATTTGAGATTCCTCTGAAAAATGCACAAAGGTTCCAGTTTCTCCACATTTTGCCTAAAATTGCTGGGTTTTTTGTTTTTTTTTCATAGTAGCTATTTGGTTGGGTATGAGATGGTATCTTGTGGTTTGGATTTGCATTTCTCTAATGACTTTATCACTGAAAAAGCAAGGGAGTTCCGGGTAAACATCTATTTTTGCTTTATTGACTATGCCAAAGCCTTTGACTGTGTGGCTCACAATAAACTGTGGAAAATTCTGAAAGAGATGGGAATACCAGACCACCTGACTTGCCTCTTGAGAAACCTGTATGCAGGTCAGGAAGCAACAGTTAGAACTAGACATGGAACAACAGACTGGCTCCAAATAGGGAAAGGAGTATGTCAAGGCTGTATATTGTTACCCTGCTAATTTAGCTTCTATGTAGAGTACATCATGAGAGACACTGGGCTGGATGAAGCACAAGCTAGAATCAAGATTACCGGTAGAAATATCAATAACCTCAGATATGCAGATGACACCACCCTTATGGCAGAAAGTGGAGAACTAAAGAGCCTCTTGCTGAAAGTGAAAGAGGAGAGTGAAAAAGTTGGCCTAAAGCTCAACATTCAGAAAACTAAGATCATGGCATCTGGTCCCATCACTTCATGGCAAATAGATTGGGAAACAGTGGAAACAGTGGCTGACTATTTTTGGGGGCTCCAAAATCACTGCAGATGGTGAAGTTAAAAGTAAGCCATGAAGTAAGTAAACCATGAAGTTAAAAGACACTTACTCCTTGGAAGGAAAGTTATGACCAACCTAGACAGCATATTAAAAAGCAGAGACATTACTTTACCAACAAAGGTCCATCTCGTCAAGGCTATGGTTTTTCCAATGGTCATGTATGGATGTGAGAGTTGGACTATAAAGAAGGCTGAGTGCCGAAGAATTGATGCTTTTGAACTGTGGTGTTGGAGAAGACTCTTGAGAGTCCCTTGGACTGCAAGGAGATCCAGCCAGTCCATCCTAAAGGAGATCAGTCCTGAGTGTTCATTGGAAGGACTGATGTTGAAGCTGAAACTCCAATACTTTGGCCACCTCATTCTCCTCATTCAGCTGACTCATTTGAAAAGACCCTGATGCTGGGAAAGATTGAGGGCAGGAGAGAAGGGGATGACAGAGGATGAGATGATTGGATGGCATCACCGACTCAATGAACATGAGTTTGGGTGGACTCTGGGAGTTGGTAATGGACAGGGAGGCCTGGCGTCCTGCAGTTCATGGGGTTGCAAGGAGTTGAACACGACTGAGCGACTGAACTGAACTGAATGATTAGTGATACTGAGCATCTTTTCCTGTGCTTATTGACCATTCATAAAGCTTCTTGGGGAAATGTCAATTTAAGTCCTTTCCCATTTTGAGTAGAGTTATTTGTTTTTTTGTTGTTGTTCAGTTTTAGAAGTTCTCTATATATTTTGAATATTATTCTCTCATCATACATATGATTTGCAAATATTTTCTTCCATTCTGTGGCTTATCTTTTTATTCCACAAATAGTGTCTTTGTATGTACAAAATTTAAAACTTTTCATGGAGTCCAGTTTATCTGGTTTATCTTTTATTACTTGCGCCTTTGGTGTCATATTCAAGAAATCATTGCCAAATCCAATGTTGTGAAGCTTTTGCTCTATTTTTTTTTATTATTATTATTATTTTTTATTGGTTTTGCCATACAATGACATGATATTGCTATGGGTTTACATATGCTCCCCCTCCAGAACCCCCCTCCCTCCTCCCTCCCGATTCCCTCCCCCTGGGAAATCTTGGTGCACCAGCCCCGAGCATCAATCCTGGGCTGGCAATTGATTTCACATATGATAATTAACATGTTTCAATGCCATTCTCCCATGTCATCCCACCCTTGCCCTCATCCACAGAGTCCACGAGTCTGTTCTATACCTCTGCGTTCCTTTTGCTGTCTCACATGCAGGGTTCTCGCTGCCATCTTTCTAAAAGAAACATCTTACTTTAAGGCCTATCTTTCAGATCTTACAATTTGATGTTTGATCCATTTTAGGTTAACTTTTGTATTTAGTATTAGTTTAGGGTTTACCTTCATTCTTTCGAATATGAATTACCAGTTTTCCCAGTACTATTTGTTAAAGAGACTTTTTCCTCATTAAATTGCTTTGATGACTTTGTTGTCATCAAAAATCAGTTGACTATACATGTATATGTCTGTTCCATTGATTACAGTAGGTTTTTAAGTTTTGAAGTCAAGTAGAGTAGGTTCTCTAATTTTGTTTTTCTTAAAAACTTGTTTTGGCTCTTTAAATATTAAAATTTACTGAAATTTTAATTTTAAGATCAGCTTTTCATTTTCTGAAAAAATCATTTATAGATTTTACTTCACACTATTTATTCCACAGATCAAATTGAAGTGAATAGACATCTTAACACTTTATAAACATGATATCTCACTCCACTTAATTTCTCAAGAGCTATGTATTTTTTTTAGTTTTCAGTGTATAAGTCTTGTTTTTATTTTTTCTTATTGTAGTGACATTTTAAATGTTTTGTTTCTTAGTTATTCATCACTAGCATATAAAAATAGAATTTAATTTTGTATATTGGCCTTTGTTAAGTAGCTTTTTTTCTCCTTAAGATTTTCTAGGTTTTACTCTGTAACTGTGATAGGTATATAATCAAAGACAGTTTTACTTCTTCCTCTCATTCTGTCAGTTTTCCCATGGCTTATTTTACACACTGGAGCCTCCCGTACAACTTTTAATTCAAGTGATGAGAGTAGATATCCTTGGCTTGTTCCTGATTTTAGGGAGAAAATCGTCAGTCATTCATCATGACATTATCCTTGGATTGAATAGCCCTTTCTGTTCCTCATTTGCTGAAAGGTTTTTTTCTTTTTTTTGAATCATAGTGGTTGATGTTGAATTTTAATTGAGGTCACAAAGGATTTTTAAAAGGAGGTATAATTGTGACTCTCATACAGATATAAAATTAGCATTTGTCAAATATTTTATTTAACTCACTAATGAGGAAACTGGTAAGATGTTTAAATCAGTTCAAAGGGAAATTTGAAGAACTACTCATTTATATGTAGTAAAGGAATGCTGAAATAAAATTTTCAAATAGGTGCAAAAATTGGTCTATCTTCTGAGCAATTATCAATTGTAATCCACTGGACATAACTAATTTGTTCTGTAGTACAAAAGAGCAGTTCACATTATCATCAATTTCCTAGATTTTATCCAGTTGAAAGATTTTTCAAAGGCAATGAAAGATGGAGGTAATGAATGTGTGAATTCAAGGGAACACTCACTAGGTTTTTTTTTTTTTAAGTGTTTGTGTTTGGTCCATTTCAAACCTTTTCACTGTTTTCATGACACAGGGCCTTGTTTTGAAAATCTATTACCCTTTGTGATGAACAGTTTTTTGTTCATGTCTTGGTTATATGTTTGTGTTCTGCCGTGAAATGCCTCTTTACCGTCCCTTGCTCATTTTTTTGGCGATGTTCCGAATGTGTTTGTATGTATATGCTACTGCTTTATGTGTTGTTGATAATAGTGCATTATAAGTTGTGTGTATTGTGAATAGTTTATGCTAGTTTATAAGTTGTATTTTTACTTTCTTGAAGGTAGTTTTTGATGAACAGTGGTTCTTAATATAGTGAAATCTTTCCTTACTGATGTCAAATGATAATCATCTTTTCCACCAAGTTTTTTCAAGTTGTTTTTGATGTTTAAATTCTTGCCATTGATTTTTCATATGTGTGATGTTAGGGTCAAGTTTCCCCCTTTAAAAAAATGGATGTTATGGACTGAATATTTGTATATCATTCCCCCTGCTCCAAATCTGTAATTTGAAGCCCTGACCCTCAATGTGTGGTATGTGGAGATGGGACCTTTGGAAGATAGTAAAGTTAGATGAGGTCATGAAGGTGGGGCCTTGTTCCAGTGAGGTTAGTGCTTTTATAAAACTTGCTCCTATCTCTAAGCCATAAAGAGAGATCTCACCAGAGCCTTTCCCTGCTGGCACCCTAGTTGCAGACCTCCAGCCTCCAGAACTGTAAGAAAGTATTTCTGTTGATGTCATCATGTCTATGGTATTTTGTAATGCTACCTCGAACAGACCAAAACATCTTGTTTTACATTTACTCTTTGGCACTTGATACTTCACACTGTCAGACGATGCTTATGTAGGACAGCATCGAGTTTACATCCACATGATATCAGGGCAGGAATTAGAGAGCCCCAGGCACTCTGGGGCTGGAGTCAGTCACTCCTAATACCATATAGTATAACTATGGGTCACTTCTTTAGTTTTTCTCTTGAGGAAGAGGTTTGTGTAGAAGGAGAGGGTGATGTGAAGAAACATCCAGGGGAGATCAGTGTGTATCCAGCTATTTTTCTCGGCTTCTGTTTTTCTGAGGACCAGAGACCAGAGGTTGTCCCACAGATGGGACCAGGTTGTGTGCACATAGGTGTTGGGACCCAAGAAAAGCAAAAATTGAACTTCAGCAGTTCTTCTGTTTTGTTATCCCGTGGCTTTGGTGGGCTGCCTGTTGCCTCAGGCCAAAACCATCATTCCACACATAACAATTCAAAATGGGTCCTTGTCTTCCCAGGTGTTTTTCATAGGTTTCTCCATTTTTTCCTGTGTAACTTCCCTAAGGGCCAATCTCCTGTGAAAGAGCATCAGCAATTTTGCTGGCTCAGCACCTCAGCAGGAATTGGAGCCAGTATAAACTTTTCTTGGTCTTCTAAGGCTTCATTTGCATAATTGCAGGGAACTTTAATTTGACCAAGTAGGTTAGTAGGTTCAGGATTCCTCAGTTCAGTTCAGTCACTCAGTCATGTCTGACTCTTCATGACACCATGGACTGCAGCACATCAGGCCTCCCTGTCAATCACCAACTCCTGGAGCTTGCTCAAACTCATGTCCATCGAGTCGGTGATGCCATCCAACCATCTCATCCTCTGTTGTTCCCTTCTCCTCCTGCCTTCAATCAGGATTCCTCAGTTGTCTGCAAACCTTCTTTCCATATCTGAAGCCCTCTGAAGAGGCTATATAGAGGTATAGACAGAATCTTTTTGACCATCCAGTCATGTTTCACTGAATATTTGCCCAGCCAGAGTTGGCTTTTTGGATTGGCAGAGCCAAAATGTCCTTTAGGTAGTGTGAGTTGCTCAGTTCTAAGAAGGTCTCTGGCTTAATGTGGCTCTCCTTCTGCTTAGTAATATTGCTTTAAATTCTAACTCTGGATAATCATTCTTACCCAAAATGGCCTGTGAATTTTAAAGTATTTAATTGTATCTCTCATGTAATTTATATTCTGCTTGTAATGAGTATATTAATATTAAAATGTTTTAAGTTACTTACACCAAAGGGATTTGTTGCTACAGGAGAATATGCTATATTTATCCTGTTGTTTTTCTTACTGCATGTTCTACCTCTCTGCCCACTCCAAATGGTTAGTCTACTACATCATGCTATCCTCCATTATAAATTCCTGTGTTATACTTATTTTCCTTCTTTCTCTGTGCTTCCAGGGGAGAGGCAGGACCTGCTATTTGTTTTTGTATGCCTAGCCCTGGCATAGGTCCTGCCAGATTTGCCATGAAGTAGGTGCTCTATAATTATGGAATTCAATTAACACATAGCGAAATACTTAGAATTTATAAAAGGAGTTGCACCGTATGGGGAGAAGTATGTACTCATAATCATGGTGGGTCCTTATTTTGCATCGTTGAAATAAATGGTATGTGAGGCATTTTGTAGGGGAGAACTCGACCAAAAGACACTTACTTGTAAGCTATGTCAAAAGGTTTTGATAGGGGTCTTTGAAGGATCTTAAGCAGGAGATTAACCTGACTAATATTTTAAGGAGATGATTTTGAGCATAGTATGGAAGATGTGTTGATATGGAGATACTGTTTGAAAGATAGTCCAGACAGGATGTAACTGAAGAGGGAGTGGCTTTAGAGAAGTTTAGCAGGTAGCATCTGTAGAACCTGAAAACCGATATCAGCTGTTGCTTGAGGGAGGACGGAGGCAGGGTGAAGGAGAGGGAGAAACCAGGGGGTGACCCCTGTGTTGGGCAGTGTACTCGGTGGTAGTACTCTTCATTCCCAGTGCATGTCCAGGTATAGGAAGAACTTGTTGGGCAGAGATTGATAAGATGTTGAAATAGTTTAGTTTGGAGGTTTCTCTGAGATATTCAGGTAGAGACATCCAAATCTGTCTAGTTCTTGCAGAGACTTGGGGGCTTGAGAGAGAGATTTGGAGGTTAATAAATTTTCAGAAGTAGTTGAAGACATTGAGGACAAAACCCTTGGGCATATCTAGTTTTAGTGGACAAGTACAGAAAAAGGCACTGGGAAGGAGATCAAGGAGAAACCAGGTGTTAACAAAGGATTTTTCAGTAACATCTGTGGCTTCTTCTCTTCCTGGAGACCAGATTTTTCTCCCAACAACCTCTGTTTGATCTTTGTCTTTAGACCTTTTCTTACTTTGAACATTCTCTGCTGGGCGAGACTGTAGATGAAAATAATTTTACTTTTGAATCCAGCAATTTGCTATGTCCTTTCTATTTCCTTAAATTCTGCCTGAAAACAGAATACTTTCTTTAGCTCATCTTTCTGACTGTACCCTCTACTGTGTGTACATATTAAAGAAACCAGTTGACACTTTGAACTTTCTGCTTGGAAATTACCTTAGCTAGAAGAACAGTTCCTTACCAACATTTTCTGCTTTTTAACTTAGCACAGGCAACAGTTTTGCTAAGTTTTCTCCCACTTTGTAACAAGGATCTCTCTTCTTTCCTCTGGCTTCTGAGAGCATTTTATTCACTCTCCTTTAAGGCTTCTTCAACAGCCTGCTCAAGGCTCATCCAGCTTTAGCTAATGAGATTCTTAAGGCCCCACCAGCTTGTGTCTACCACCAAATCTCAAAGCCAGTATCACATGTTTTATGTTTTTGTGTGTCAACAGTCTAGTTGCAGGTACCGAATTCTGTTCTGGTAACTATTACTGTTTAACCAACCACCAGAAATGTAACCCAGAACCTGCATTTTACTTTTCCTTACCTAGCCTTAGAAGCCTCTCAATGTCATTTCTACCACACTCTGTTGGTTGCAAGCAACTTAAGTGCTACCTTGGATTTAAGGAGAAGGGAATTAGGCTCTACATCTTTTTTATTTAAAAATTAAAAAAAAAAATTTTTTTTTTGGCTGCACCACACAGCATGAGGAATCTTAGTTCCCCAACAGACTGAATCTGTGCCCTGTGCAGTGGAAGCGAGGAGTCTTCATCACTGCGCAACCAGGGAAGTCCCAGGCTCCACTTCTTTATAGGGAGGTGGCATGTTTACATCATAGGAAAGCATGTGAAATGGGAGATATTTTTGTAGTATATTTGGGAAATACAGTTTACCACAGATAGATAAAATAAAATATTCCTTTGTAGGATTACAAAGGAAAGCAATTATATGAACATATTATTACCAAGAGCTTCCCTGGTGACCTAATGGTAATGAACCCGTCTGCCAACACAGGGGATGTGGGTTTGACCTCTGGATTGGGAATATCCTTGGATGGCTATTGATTACAGTATTCTTGGCCTGGCAGGCTACAGGCCATGGGGTCGCAAAAGAGTCAGGCACAACTTATCAACTAAGCAACAATAGCAACCGTTGCCAAATGAACTGTGTAGAGTAATATGTGCTTGTTTAATATACTACACAAGATATGGTTGAAGTGAAGTCGCTCAGTTGTGTCCGACTGTTCGCAACCCCATGGACTATAGCCTATAGTATGGACACCTTCTCCATCCATGGGATTTTATAGTGGAAGGCTCATAGTAATTTAGTAAATTTGTAAATGCAGTAAATATTAGTAATTTTAGAGGTTGTAGAAAATAAAGAAGTGATTCATTTTGCCACCCGAGTTCTTGAGTCTTCTGAATTCCATCCACAGACCCTACAGCCCTAGGTTAAGAACCCTGGGATTAATATAATGATGTCAGCAGAAGACATATTGCTGTGGACCAGGGAGTAAATTTGCTTGAGGGCAAAGACTAAAGGGAGGACACCATAGGGTAAGTTGTATATAGTAGCTTTATTTACCTTTTAAGCTAAAGGTTTTATTGTTTTTTAGGAAGAGACTTAAATATGTTTTTGTAATGAGGGAAAGAGACTAAGAAAGTGAAGAGAGAAAATTGAAGACTACAAAATTTAAAAGATTTCTGATAAGGCAAGAAAGGGTGTGGCCTTGGGGTTACATGAAAGCATTAGTCTTGGACAGAAGGAGAGGCAAAAGGAAAGGAGTTATGGATGTTTGTAGGTGTTGTTCTTTATCAGGTCATCTGACACTGAGAAAAATATAGGTAAAATAAATTCAACACCAGAGCAAGGGAGGCCAAAGCTCAGAGAGATGATTACAGCAGAGATCCTGGAAAACATGAAAAATGTTAGAGAGGAAGAAAAAGTGAAATAGAGACAGAAAAAAAGTAACTTATAATGCAAGTGATGGCTTCAGAAGACAAACTTTGCCTAGTTTACAGTCTTATTTAGTGTTTTCTATAGGCCAATTCTCTTTACCATGGATATGGATACAGAGAAAGGTAGAATGAGAATAAAATGCAGTTATATATTTTGATCTGCTTATTTAGAGTTAACTTTATCTAAGTGTCTTGTTTAGTATGTATATTAATATTTGGAATGCCTTTGACCCAAAATGACATGAAAGCTGAGAAGCTTCTTTTTCATAGTTATTTGGGGCTGGTTTTTAAAAATTTGTTTATTTTTTAAATTATGCACATTTATTTTTAATTGAAGGATAATTGCTTTGCAACATTGTGTTGCTTTCTACCAAACATCAGCATGAATCAGCTATAAGTATACATGTATCCCCTCTCTCTTGAACTTCCCTCTCACCCCCATCCTACCCCTTTAGGTTGTCACAGAGCACCAGGTTGAGCTCCCATGTTGAACTTCCCAGGAAGTTATATAGCAACTTCCTGCTAGCTTTCTATTTTATATATGGTAAATATGTTTCAGTGCTACTCTCAATTCATCGCACCCTCTCCTTCCCCTGCTGTGTCCACAAATCCATTTTCTATGTCTGCATCTCTATTCCTGCCCTGAAAATGGTTCATCAGTACCATTTTTCTAGATTCCATATATACGCATTAATATACCAAATTTGGTTTATCTCTTTCTGATTTATTTCACTTTGTGCAACAGGTTTTAGGTTCATCCTCCTCGTTAGAACTAACTCAATTCCACTTAATGGCCAAGTAATATTCCAATTAATGTGTTCATCTGTCAATGGACAGCTAGGTTGCTTCCATGTCCTAGTTACTGTAAATAGTCCTGCAATGAACACTGGGGTACCTGTGTGTTTTTCAGTTCTTGTTTCCTCAGGGTATATGCCCAGTATACTCTGGAATTGCTGGGTCATATGATAGTTTTATTCCGATTTATTTTAGGGAATCTCCATACTGTTCTCCACAGTATGGCTGTATCAGTTTACATTCCCACCAGTAGTACAAGAGGGTTCCCTTTTCTCTACATCCTTTTCAGCATGTGTTGTTTGTAGATTTTTGGATGATGGCCTTTCTGAGTTTTAATTTGCATTTTTCTAATAATGAGTGATGTTGAGCCTCTTTTCATGTGTCTATTGGGCATCTGTATGTCTTTAGAGAAATGTCTGTTTAGGTCTTCTGCTCACTTTTTGAGTGGGTCTTGGTTTTTCTGATATTGAGCTGCATGAGCTCCTTGTATATTTTAGAGATTAATCCTTTGTCAGTTGCTTCATTTGCAATTATTTTCTCCTATTCTAAGGGTTGTCTTTTCATCTTGTTTATAGTTTCCTTTGCTATGGAAAAGCTTTTAAGTTTAATTAGATCCCATTTGTTTATCTTTGTTTTTATTTCCATTACTCTAGGAGGTGGGTCAAAGAGGATCTTGCTGCAATTTATGTCAAACAGTATTCTGCCTGTTTTCCTCTAGGAGCTTTATAGCTCCTGGCCTTATATTTAGGTCTTTAATCCATTTTGAAATTATTTTTGTGTGTGGTGTTAGGAAGTGTTCTGATTTCGTTCTTTTACATGTAGCTGTCCAGTGGGGTTGGTATTGAAAAGAAGTATGTGTGTTTGCTGCTTCCATGCTTACAGCTGGATGGAAATTGGCCTCAAAAGGTCTATGGTTTTCTTTGTCATTAGCCAACAGATGCTTGCTACAGTGTTTCGCTCACTGAGTTCTTTATTTAATGTGAGGGCGATGCATCTCTGTTCAATAAGGAGAAGAGCTGTGCAACACAGTAGCTCATTTGTGGATGAAAAATATCTGCCTTTAGCCACACATTGATCCTTCACTAAATGATTTTTCTTTTTTTTTTTTTACTAGCTTCTTATCCAATATGTGGTTGGCTTATCTATCTTCACATTGCTTTGATTTTTCTAGTAAGTTGATCCTGACTTTAGTATGTCTATCTTAAGAGGGACATACTTTTTTTTCTGTCAAAAAATTACTTCAGATCTTCTCTAAAACATTAAAAAATTTAAAATTTCAGGTTGGGAGTATATATCATAAAAAAACAGGTTTCTAGGCACAAATATCCATTGATACACAAGTATAGTATGAAACTGCAAATTTGCCATATTACATATGATATATACAGTATTGTTAAATATTGTATACATTACATATACTTATAATGTTTATTTCTGTTTAATATTATAAATATGATATATTTATCAATATACATACATATGTATTTACCAAAATTGTGATAAAGTCTAAGCTTTCCTACAGCCCCCATCTTCCCATAGCAAGTGCCCTTTGGCTACCTTTCAGGCTGAGGGTGGGCTTCCCAGGTGGCTCTAGTGACGAAGAACCCAGTGTAAGAGATGTCAGAGACACTGGTTCGATCCCTGGGTTGGGAAGATCCCCTGGAGGAGGGCACAGCAACCCCCTCCAGTATTCTTATCTGGAGATTCCCATGGATAGAGGAGCCTGGCAGGCTGCAGTCCATGGGGTCACAAAGAATCAGACACGACTGAAGTGACTTAGCACCTAGTTTAGGGTTGCACATACCTCCATGAGGACCAGTTCTGGAAATGGACTCTGCCATTTGGGCTAGGAGTTCCCGGTCAGTAGAAAGTAGTCTGTTAGGGTGAGACCCAGTAAGGTGACACTTCCTTTTGGCCCTTTTCTCTGCTCATTACATGGAGAGAGATGTGTGTGGCCACACAAGGGCCAAATCCTATTGCCTTGATCTAAAGGCAGTAGTGAGTTTAATGATCTTTTAATAAATCTACTAGACTTGATTGCTTCCAAGTTTATTCCTTCCTGTTGTTGTATGGCCAGAGGATTTCTTAAACCCAAAATCATTATCACATCTCTGCTTGAAACTTTTTAGTGCTTTACATTTTTATTGAGATAAAGGCTAAACTCCTAACATGGCTTCAACATTGTTGAAGATTCTTTGTGCCCTGTTCTGGTTGTTGCTTACTTTTGCTGTTAGTGAGCTCTGTTATTGCCCTGACAAACAAGTCCTCTCTTTTACTTATGGAACTTTGCCTGTACTATAGGTCTGTCCTACTCCCCTTTCCTCATGAACAATCTCTAGTATATTTACCAAACTCCTGTGCTAAGTCACTTCAGTTGAGTTGCTAAGGACTGTAGCCCACCAGGCTCCTCTGTCCATGGGATTCTCCGGGCAAGAATACTGGAGTGGGTTGCCATGCTCTCCTCCAGGGGATCTTCCCAACCCAGGGATCAAACCCAGATGTCTTATGTCTCCTGCATTGGCAGGTGGGTTCTTTACCACTAGCACACCTGGGAAGTCCCTACTCATCCTATAAGTCTCTGTTAAAATATAGTCTGACAAGCCTTTCTTCACTTCCCAAGGAAGACTTAAGTCCTTCCCCTTCTATATTTCTGTTGTGATTTGTACACATTACTTTTATAGCACTTGTTGCGTTATGTAATATTTGCTTTTCTGTAAGCCATGCCCTCTGCTTCTAAAGGCAGGAGCTAATTTGATTCAGCATGCTATTTCTTGTACTAATAGTGTGTAGTACACAATAAATGCTTAATAAATGTGTGCTGAATGAAGACTGTAATTAGTGGAACACTTTGTGACTTGCTCTAAGGGTCTATGTATGCAGTAAACTGCATAATGAAGGTGATTGAGAAATGGAGTATTTCAATAATTGAGTATATTGCATAACAGTCAATTTCAGATGATCGATTTTAGATAATTTTAATGCAGAACAAAATGGACTGTATAGAATTTATCTGTATTAATCCATAGTATGCTTCAGCATGATCTTTCTGAATCGTGTGATCACAATTCCTAGCTATGTCTCTGGCTAAGAAAGCTATGGGAATCAGTATTATCTGTACTGTTGCTTTTTCACAAGCTGGGGCCTTGTTTTTTCAACTGAATCTCCAACACATTTACTTAATGGTTTGTCTACCTAAAAAGTATACTATAAAATTAACACTAGGTAAAAGGGATTCAAAATTGTGTTATTATCAAATGTAGTTTTAAAAATGCTCAGGAGACAGACAAACAACATACCTTACGGTGTAAGCATAATCTCAGTTTATCAGAAAGCTTACTCTACTACATTCAGGCTGTGCCTTTTGGATGACAATCCTTGATGGGTCCAAGTGAAATGTTATGAACTGAGCTAAGCAGTTAATTTGGTGGTAGTCTCTGGCCATAACTATTTCAAGTGCTTGATCCCCACCCAAATTATGTATTCTCTTATTCATGGGAAAATAGTGTGAGTGAGTGCTGCTCATTTGTGTATTAATTTAATGGTTCTCTTCTCTCACTCACCCAAAAAGCAGTATTGCCAGTTATTAGTTGCAAAACTCAGAAATTACTTTTATGCACATGGCCCTCTATTTTCACATCTTTGAAAATGGTTTTGAGCAGAAACCTGTTTGGAACCCAGCTAACATGTTCTTATTTGCCCAAGTGATCTGAAAACCATCATGATAACTGAGCTCTGACCTCCTCCATTGCTGTGCCATGTCCTCTCTTAAACCTAGAAATCTTCTTTAAAAGCTTGATCCTGTTAAAAGCAAGAATTTGGAATATCAAGCAGATTTATGTATTTTTAACAATGTTTATCAAGCAGATTTGTACATTTTTAACAATGTTCAGAAATGTATAAATGTGACTGTTATTTAGATGCTGTATTTTCTATTGGCTCATCTCCACTGAGTCCTTTTAATCAGTTTCCCAGCCTGTCTGTCCCTTTATGCAGTATTTATAACATGATTATTTTGCAGATGTGAATCATCTTTAAGTACAAGAGTTGATTGACTTAAGGGTTAACTACAAAATCTTACATAAAATAAAGAACAATTTATATTATTGCTTAAGTAATTTTTAAGAAGGTGAGTATTGGAGTCATTAATGATAGTAACAACATACTGCTTGATTATGATAAAATATTCAGCAACTCACTAATCCAGCTGTCTTGTTTAAATAATCTATGAACAAACAGAATAAAAATAATTCTTGCTACTTTGCACTAGACCAATATCTACTGAGGTTTTAGTTTGGGAAATATGTCAAAAAACTTGTCTTTGATTTGAGTATTTTAATGTTAAGAAGCTGATTCTGTGAAGTACAGAATGGAAACGTTTATGTCTTTGTAGTACAACTTTAAACATAATTATTAACTGAATACCATAGTGTGGTTGCTTGCTAAGGCATAGTTTTTTTTTTTTTTATTAATCAAGTTATGAGTAAGAAAGATTCAGTCTGTTTTAAGAGAAGCATTGTCCCAGGTTTTACACATCGTTCCATCTCTAACTCACTGGCTGACTTTGGTGCCTTGGATTTTCTTGTGAGCCAGATTAACTACCTCATAGTGAAGATCAATTAGATCTGGTGTGCAAAAGTGCTCTACAAAACATATGCCACCTTTAGTAGTTAAGCAAGATTTTAGCCCTGTTCTGCCTGCTTTTTAACTTTGGACTGATCATTCAAATTCCCTGAGCTTCTATTTCTTTATAGGTAAAACACAAGAGTTTGGCCTGTATATTCATCTGGAGGAGTACTATTTACATTGTATTCATCACTACAATCTATAAATTATAATAATCTTTCTCTCTTTTTTTTTTAACATGTGCTTGCCCTTATTCGTTTAATGGATATTGTGATTACCCTCTAAGACTGGATTCCTTTAATCTCCGCCTGCTATATTTCATTTAATCTTCCTCTCAATCTTGTGAAAGAAGGTGATATTCTCATTTTACTGATAAGGAAAACTGAGGTTCAGTTTAGTGTTAGAGGTGGGATTCCAGTCTCTCATGCCAGTATTCTTTTTTTTTTTTTTTACTAGCATATGGCTTAGTGAAGATGCTTTGCCACATACATTATCTAAAGCAAGCTTTTGATCTCCATTATTTTTCTATTCTTGTTTCTCAAAATGAATAGAGCCTTACCAAAATGCTTTTATATAGAGATGTGCCTATTCAATAGCAGTAAGCATAATTTGACAATTTTTACATTATAGCATCATTACAAAAAGTCTTGTTGGCATTATACAATAGTGCAGTGTTATCTGGGAATCCTTCAATGCTGGAAAATATAGTTTGTCCTTCAAATAAGATGAGTTCTATTTTAATAGATGTATTTTATTTTTAAGACATAACATTGTTTAATATTATAGGTGCTTTGTAAACTTATACCTGTGCTTTCTATAGAAGGAAAACAGTTGATTTACTTACTTATGAAATGTTTTTGTTTTTAAAAATCCTAATTTGTGATTCTAGAAAGAGCATTACCCATAGCAAACTTCTCTAAAATTTCTATTTTAGGTGGGTTATGTATTATCGTATCCATTGTTTATATTTAAATTTTGAAAAGTTCTCTGAACTGTCTGAAATAAGTAGATCTGCAGGAATTAGGAAAAGCATATCCAGAAACATTCATTTCTGTCTAGAGTTCATTTATGAGTTCTATGTTTTAACATGCTAGCACTAGATATTGATCTTACTTGGAGCCTTACTGCTCTTATGGTGACTGAAACACTGATTCAGCTAGGACTCTGATGTTGATCCTTTCTGATTAAGAAACCTTTGCCTTTGGGACGTTCTTTAACTCATGTTTCTCTTCTTTTTGTATTGAAAGTTTCTGGGTGGTCATTACTAGTCCAAAAGAGAATTCCTATGAATAGCTCATTGGTCACAGTTTTATTTTTATCTTCCCAACTGATGACTTTGAAATGACTGTGGCATTTTCAGGAGACCTTATCTGCTGCCATTTTTAACCCTATTCATGAAACTCTAGTCACAGCAGCCTTCTTTTCTGTTCTATAAAGTAGTCTAGTTTCAGGGACTTCTGCTGTTATCCCACTGTGGGGAATGGTTTTCCTCCAGACTTGCGTGGCTTTATCTTTCTTGTCATTTAAGTCTCATATTAAATGTTCCTTCCTCAAAGAGGTTTTCCTTAACAACTCACTGAAAATTAGTGTTTCTCTAACACTATTAAATGGCTTTATTTTCTTCTTAGCACCTTATCACTAGTTGATATTTATTTCTTGTGTATCTCCTCTGATGGGGACATAGATATTCTGTTTTGTTTAATGCTGTATCCCCAGCACCTAGAACAGTGTCTGCCGTAGTAGTTATTCCAGTAAATATTTGTTGAATGACCAAATGAATGCTTTTTCTATTGGCTGTTTATAAAATTTTTAAAAGAACTTTTTCCTCTTTTTTTTTTTCGGTAATCAGGAAGGTGCTAATTATTTTTGCAATTATTGGTTTTTTTGCAATTAATGTTTCTGTACATTTGATCTTTTTCTCTTACTTTGCTGTTCTGTTCCCTAGTTAAATTCTTTCAGAGGAAAGGAGAAAACCTTCTAATTTTCAAACTGTGAGATATGACTATTTCGATTTTATCTACTGCTTGTCAGGTGGGTGTCTGAGCTGTTGCAGCCTAGTCACAAAAGCAATTAACAGGTAGGAAAATTGGCTCCTAACAGCTGCTTCAGTCCTGCTTCAGTTGGCCTCTCCCCCAAGGGACTGTCACTGTCAACCTAGCAAAATGAAATTGCCTTCCCATAAACAATTTGTCCCACAGGATTTTAGAACAGAAACAAATTCTTGGTTTATAAAATGAGTTAAAATGTGTCAACAGAATAGAACAGAGTAATGACCTGGTGGTGCAATTTGGATTCTGAGGCATGGCAGCAACGTTTATTTTCAGAAGAGTTGACATTGAAACTGTAGCACTTTTAGTTCTATTGAAATGACTTTACTATGCCAAAAAGGTAGTTTTAGTAACTTATTTATTGATGTTGGTGAAGAAAGAGACAATTCTATAAAATATAATTTTTAACCCTCAGCGCTTTGGTTTGTGGCATACTTTTTGAGTCTTTGCTCCTTCATTTCACTCTGTGGAAAGGAGCAGGTTTTATAAAGACTACAACTTGATTTCCTTTCCAGTTCATTCTTCTACTCTTAATTCATTCAGTATGGATTCCATTTGATCATTATAGACCTTAACCATCCTTATGTGCTATAACCAATGTATCCATTTAAAAATGGATTTAAATGGGTTTTATATTAACAATATGCCAGTTCTGGGCTTTATATTGACATAAGCCTCAATGTTGGCAAATGTGACATTGGTTTCTTTTGATTACTCTTATTTGATATGATTTCCAATCTGAGCTAGTTGTGAAGTGTACTCCTCTTGAAAGTCATCCTCTAATAATACTCCTTTTCTTTCATTCCTGTTATACCACTGGCCTCTTATGAAGCTAAAAGTATGTGTCCCAACTCTGTTTTCATATTTTGTTAAAAAATTAAGAGAAGATTCTCCCATGGTGAGGATATTATTTTAGTTTTTAAGTGAATAAGATGTGCTTTTGTTATGTTAATATGACAGTTCATGGTGTACCTCTCAGTGACTTTAGGATGGGGCCTGCTCACCAGAAACATCGACGACATAATTAGAGGATTGGGACTTTTGGCTGATCTGACACCAAGATGGACACTATAAAGGACAGAAATGTGATGGACCTAACAGAAGCAGAAGATGTTAAGAAGAGGTGATAAGAATACACAGAAGGACTATAAAAAAAGATCTTCATGACCCAGATAACCACCATGGTGTGATCACTCAATTAGAGCCAGACATCCTGGAATGCAAAGTCAAATGGGCCTTAGGAAGCATCAATACAAAGTAAGTGGAGGTGATGGAATTCCAGTTGAACTATTTCAAATCCTAAAAGATGAGACTGTGAAAGTGCTGTACTCAATATGCCAGCAAATTTGGAAAACTCAGCAATGGCCACAAGACTGGAAAAGGTCGGTTTTCATTCCAATCCCAAAGAAAGGAAATGCCAAAGAATGTTCAAACTACCACAGAATTGCACTCATCTCACATGCTAGCAAAGTAATGCTCAAAATTCTGCAAGCCAGGTTTCAACAGTATGTGAACCGAGAACTTCCAGATGTTCAAGCTAGTTTTAAGCAGAAGAACCAGAGATCAAATTTCCAACATCCGTTGGATCATCTAAAGAGCAAGAAAGTTCCAGAAGAATATCTACTTCTGCTTTATTGACTATGCCAAAGCCTTTAACTGTGTGGATCACAACAAACTTTGGAAAATTCAAGAGATGGGAATACCAGACCACCTTACCTGTCTCCTGAGAAATCTGGATGCAGATCAAGAAGAAATAGTTAGAACTGGACATGAACAATGGGCTGGTTCCAAATTGGGAAAAGAGTACATTAAGGCTGTATGTTGTCATCTTGCTTATTTAACTTATATATGGAGTACATCATGAGAAACGCTGGGCTGGATGAAGCACAAGCTGGAATCAAGATTGCCAGGAGAAATATCGATAACCTCAGATATGCAGATGATACCATTCTTATGGCAGAAAGCAAAGAGGAACTAAAGAACCTCTTGATGAAAGCTAAAGAGAGTCAAAAAGTTGGCTTAAAACTCAACATTCAAAAAACTAAGATCATGGCATCCAGTCCTATCACTTCATGGCAAATAGATGGGGAAACAGGGGAAACAGTGACAGACTTTATTTTGGGGGGACTCCAAAATCACTGCAGATGATTACTGCAGCCATGAAATTAAAAGACGTTTGCTCCTTGGAAGAGAAACTGTGACCAACCTAGATAGCATATTAAAAAGTAGAGACATTACTTTGTGGACAAAGGTCCATCTAGTTAAAAGCTCTGATTTTTCCAGTTGTCATGTAAGGATGTGAGAGTTGGACCATAAACAAAGCTGAGTGCTCAAGAATTGATGCTTTTGAACTGTGGTGTTGGAGAAGACTCTTGAGCGTCCCTTGGATTGCAAGGAGACCAATCCAGTCAATCCTAAAGGAAATCAGTCCTGAATATTCACTGGAATGACTGATGTTGAAATTGAAACTCCAGTACTTTGACCACCTGATATGAAGAACCGACTCAGTGGAAAAGACTCTAATGCTGGGAAAGATTGAAGGCAGGAGGAGAAGGGGATGACAGAGGATAAGATGGTTGGATGCCATCACCGACTCAATGGACATGAGTTTGAGCAAGCTCCGGGAATTGGTGAAAGACAGGGAAGCCTGGCATGCTGTAGTCCATGAGATTGCAAAGAGTCAGACACAACTGAGACACTGAAGTGATACCAAAGCTCAGTGGTGATTCTTGATTGGTGAAGACAGTGATGTGTTGGGAGGATGATGCACCCTGATCATCATCGGTGATGCATCATTCCCTGAATGATAGGAAGCCCTTCATTAAGGGCTATCTCAGAGCTTGCCTTGTGTGTATTATTTACAGTAAAACTATAATAATAAGTATAATGCTTTCCTGAGTTATGTCAGTTGTCTTAGCAAGTTATCAAACTGAGGCAATCATAGAAATCTCTGAGTATGTGACAAGTTGATTAGAAATGCAGATAGCCTGGAGATCCCTGAAGAATGGCTGACATCTAAAGTAAGTGCAGTCTTATTTGGGATAATGCTCTTTGGTTTGTGGATTCCAGACTAACTCTGAGTGGTTAGTGCTGAAATAGAATTGCAGTACACTAATTTAAGGTGGAAACAGAATAGTGAGTGGTACATTTGTTACAGTTAATGAACCAAAGTTGATAGATTATTATAAACTAAAGCCCAAAGTTTGCATTAGGATCCACTCTTTATGTTGTACACCTTCATGAGTTTTGACAAATTCATAATGTCATGGGTCTACCATTATTGTAGACCCATGGCAAATAAAATATTGCCTGCCAAATAAGCTGTTAACATTTTAGCTGATAAATATACGGATTATAGAATCATGGTAATTGAGACTCCTGTGAATCCCTCCCAGTCTCATCCCTCTCCCTGTCTCAAAAGTAATCAGTTTCATGTGTTTGTTAGCCATTTTTATGTCTTCTTTGGAGAAATGTCTGTTAAGTTCTTTGGCCCACTTTTTGATTGGGTCGTTTATTTTTCTAGAATGGAGCTGCAGGAGTTGCTTGTATATTTTTGAGATTAATTGTTTGTCCGTTGTTTATTGGCTATTATTTTCTCCTGTTCTGAAGGCTGTCTTTTCACCTTGCTTATAGTTTCCTTTGCTGTGCAGAAGCTTTTAATTTTAATTAGGTCCCATTTGTTTATTTGTGCTTTTATTTCCAATATTCTGGGAGGTGGGTCATGTAGGATCCCGCTTTGGTTTATGTCAGAGAGTGTTTTCCCAATGTTATCCTCTAGGAGTTTTATAGTTTCTGGTCTTATGCTTAGATCTTTGATCCATTTTGAGTTTATCTTTGTGTATGGTGTTAGAAAGTGTTCTAGTTTCATTCTTTTACAAGTGGCTGTCCAGTTTCCCAGCACCACTTGTTAAAGAGGTTGTCTTTTCTCCATTGTATATTCTTGCGTCCTTTGTCAAAGATAAGGTGTCCATAGATGCTTGGATTTATCTCTGGGCTTTCTATTTTGTTCCATTGATCTATATTTCTGTCTTTGTGCCAGTACCATACTGTCTTAATGACTGTGGATTTGTAGTATAGCCTAAAGTCAGGTAGGTTGATTCCTCCAGTTCCATTCTTCTTTCTCAAGATTGCTTTGGCTATACGAGGTTTTTTGTATTTCCATACAAATTGTGAAATTATTTGTTCTAATTCTCTGAAAAGGACCTCTGGTAGCTTGATAGGAATTGCATTGAATCTATAGATTGCTTTGGGTAGTATACTCATTTTCACTATATTGATTCTTCCAATCCACGAACACGGCATATTTCTCCATCTATTTGTGTCCTCTTTGATTTCTTTCATCAGTGTTTTATAGTTTTCTATATACAAGTCTTTTGTTTCTTTAGGTAGAAATACTCCTAAGTATTTTATTCTTTTTGTTTCGATGGTGAATGGAATTGTTTCCATAATTTCTCTTTCTGTTTTCTCATTGTTAGTGTATAGAAATGCTAGGGATTTCTGTGTGTTGATTTTGTATCTTGAAACTTTGCTATATTCACTGATTAGCTCTAGTAATTTTCTAGTAGAATCTTTAGGGTTTTCAATATAGAGGATCATGTCATCTGCAAACAGAGAGAGTTTTACTTCTTCTTTTCCAATCTGGATTCCTTTGATTTCTTTATCTGCTCTGATTGCTGTGGCCAAGACTTCCACTCATTATCAGAGAAATGCAAATCAAAACCACAGTGAGATATCACTTTACACCGTTCAGAATGGCTGCAATCCAAAAATCTACAAGTAATAAATGCTGGAGAGGATGTGGAGAAAAGGGAACTCTCTTACACTGTTGGTGGGATTGCAAACTAGTACAGCCACTATGGAAAACAGTGTGGAGATTCCTTAAAAAACTGCAAATAGACCTGCCCTATGACCCAGCAATCCCACTGCTGGGCATACACACCGAGGAAACCAGAATTGAAAGAGACACGTGTACCCCAATGTTCATCACTGCTTTATTTATAATAGCCAGGACATGGAAGCAACCTAGATGCCGATCAACTGATGAATGGATAAGAAAGCTGTGGTACATATACACAATGGAATATTACTCAGCATTAAAAAAAAATTCATTTGAATCAGTTCTACTCAGATGGACGAAACTGGAGCCCATTATCCAGAGTGAAGTAAGCCAGAAGCAAAAACAACAATACAGTATATTAACGCATATATATGGAATTTAGAAAGACGGTAACGAGAACCCAGCATGCGAGACAGCAAAAGGAACGCAGATGTATAGAATAGACTTGTGGACTCTGTGGATGAGGGAAAGGGTGGGATGATATGGGAGAATGGCATTGAAACATGTTAATTATCATATGTCTAATCAATCGCCAGCCCAGGATTGATGCTTGGGGCTGGTGCAACGAGATTTCCTGGGGGGAGGGAGGAGGGAGGGGGGTTCTGGAGGGGGAGCATATGTAAACCCATGGTGATATCATGTCATTGTTTGGGAAAACTAATAAAAAAAAAACTGCATAAATGTCATAAAAAAATAATCAGTTTTATGAATTTGGTATTTTTCAAATCTAAGCATGTTTTTATAGTTTACTAAGTATTCGTGTATCATATTTTATGGGATTTTTACAAGTTCTAAAATTTCACATTAACAACACTATGTATATTACACCTATTTCATCAGCTTGTTTATTTCAAAACTCAGCATTGTCTTTGCAACTTACAGGATTTTATTTTTACTGTAGGAAAGAATATTTCTTTAATTAAAGAATCATTTAATGTTAAATAATTTGTTAAGTTATAATTTTATACTGGTTTCCTGTATTAGTATAAACAGACAGTACTGACCTGTGCATTAAATATTTCAACCCTCAAGAGGTTTACTTACTTGAATCTAAAAACTTTTTTTTTGGTGTGTGTGTGTGGGAGGCTTTTAGAATTCAAACACAAATGACATTAGATTGTTGATATCTTCCACAGCTATCTTGTTAAAGACACTCAAGGGAAGCCAGAAAGACTTATTTATTTGGAGATCTTACCTTTTATAGATTTCTTTCTGGAGACTCTTTTTTGTTTGTTTGTTTTTTAATGCAGAATGTAGGATCTTAGTTCCCTGACCTCAGATAATAATCAGTACCCTCTGCAGTGAAAATCCCTTTAGGGACTCTGTTTAAGTTGTGGATTTCCTTTACTATGGGCTTCCCTGATCTCAGTGGAAAAGAATCCACCTGCCATTGCAGGAGATGGGGGTTTGATCCCCTTGAGAAGGAATGGCATCCCACTTCAGTTTTCTTGCTTGGGAAATCCCATGGACAGAGAAGCCTGGTGAGATATAGTCCATGATGTAGCAAAAGAATTGGACACGACTTAGTGAGCAAACAACACAACTATAAACATAAGTTCTAAAAGAGAACACTGTTTCTAGGATAAATCAGAAGATCCCTACAATTCAAGGTAGAGGTAAAGCTATAGCTTCCTCCCCCAGCTTGAGGAAAGTTACTTTATTTTGCTTGGTGAATGTATGGTTGAACCTAATTGTTTATGCTGATGTATGCAGCAAGTTTCATCTAGTCAAAGCAGAAGCTGTCAGATCTTCGTAGAATTTTCTGTGACCTAAATTAAATCTGCATTACACAGGACTGCAGTCTTTAGAGAAGGCTATTCCCATTGTCTGCTGTGTTAATTGTGCATGCTAACCTGTCACTGTTGATTTGGTTATTGTTGCTCATTTTGCATCCTTTGGTGTATAGTTTGAGTTCGGTACCAGAAAAAAGCTTGAACTTTTATTGTTTTGTACATTTGAAAAATAATGATATCCCTCTTTCCCTGAGATCATTCCAGGAAGCTATATAGTTGCACTTCCAATACAGATTGGTTTTTTATTGACATCCTAAAGAATCTATTATATTGTAAAGCATCATTGGCAGATTCAGTTGTAATTTAATAAGAATAGACCAGTATGCTAAGGGAAGTGATTTTTTTTAAGTTCTTGCTCAACTCCATTGCATGAAATGCTAAAATAGTTTCCTCCTCTTTGTTCATTTCAAAGATGAAATGTGCTTCAGATTTTTTCTCCCTTAAGACTGTGTTTATATGGGTGCTATACCAATAAAGAGGTCCTGAGAAGTGACTTTTTCCTACTGTATTTTCTAAAGTTTATGTGATGCCATGGTTTTAAATGTTATTTCATTCACAGGGCTTGGTCTATGGTAAATATTTTGTAACATGATTTCTCTGACAAATATGTAAATTAAAAATTGAGTTCATGTAGATTCCCTGTGCTGGATTTATAGTGTTTGGAATGTTATCTTCAGGGTCTTTTATAGCCAGTGTTGTACTCAGATTAATCTTGACATGTTATAGACCTAGTAATTTCAGACAAATCATCAAATTCTCAGTTTGATCATATAGTTACTTTAGATTAGTGACTATAATCCTAATGATTATACTTTCTTGATTTTTCAAAAAAATCAATGTTTACTGAATTTTTTCTCAAATATGTGAAATATTCTTGGCTCCTTTTAAAATAAATGATGTTAATTTTGTACGATCGTACTTAGAACAGTTTTTTGTTTACATGGAACTCTTATGATTATACTGGCCCAGTTGAGTTTATTTGGATTTCCTTTACTCCTCTATCTCTTTCCAAGCCTTTAGGAGAAGAATAATGCTTCTCATTCTGGCATCCCAAGGGCTAGACCTGTATCTTGCTTGATTATTTTGTTGTCTTTATCTCACTCATTTCCATATCTCTACTCATTTAGCTTTCTTTCATAAGCACCCAGTCTAAGGTAGTTAGCATACATCTTTAGGTATTTCTATATCATTAGAAAATACATAGTGTTTTCTGTGTATAAGTTTATAACTTTTATAAATGGCATTGTCTCATTTTATTTTATTTTATTTCAAAGTTTAAACTTTTTATATATTTTTTTAAAATTCAGGCTTTCATTTAAATATGATCTATCCTTGTGCTCTATATAATTCTGGTTCCTTCTGATTGTTGTACTCTATCATGTGCATACTCTTATCAATGCATACTATGTATCCGTCTTACTTACACTCACCTATTGATATTTATAGTTTATAAAATGTGTTCAAAGCATTCATGATATATTTGCTTTTTGAGCCAACAATTTTATTTAAAATACTTTATCCTAGAAAAACTACCAAAGCTGTGCAAGAAGATATATATTCAAGGATATTTGGTATATGAGAATGTAAAAGTGTATACAAAGGTATTTATATTATAAATTTAGAATAACAAAATTTAGAAACAACCTAAATATTCAAAGTAGAAAATTGAATATACTGTGGTCTATATCTATAATGGGATGCTATGTGAAAATTAGGAATGTTTTACCAGATAATAATAGTGAATGATAAAGGCTGAGTATAAATTTTAGGTATAGTCTGATCCCAGATGCTCATGCAGTTATTCAGCCAGTCACTCACAAATAGTGACAGTCCAAACATTGTTTTAGAATTTAGAGGTAGAGTCCTATGTGTGTATGTGTGTGGAGAGAGGCAGGGGTGTGTGTGCCACAAAACAGATTCTTTCTTTGCCTTCATAGAATTTACAATTTAGTCAGGAGAGACAGAACCATAAATAAGAAATTTTTCAGTTGGCGATAGTGCTTCGGAGAAAAATACAGCAGAGTAAAGGTAGATAGGAAATACCAACATAAAAGACAAGGAATTTTGCTACTGTATATAAGGTGAGTCAGGGAAGTCTCTGAAAAGTGACATTTAAAAAAAATTTTATTTGTTTTAGTTTTGGCTCTGCTCAATCTTCATTGCTGCTTGGGCTTTTCATTATTTGCAGCGAACAGGGGCTGCTGTTTAGCTTCGTTGCTCAGGCTTCTCGTTGCCGTGGCTTCTCTTGTGGAGCCCAGGGACTCTAGGGTGTGGGGGCTTCAGTAGGTGTGGTACTCGGGCTCAGTTCTCTGAGGTGTGTGGGATCTTCCTGGACCTAGGATTGAACCCATGTCTTCTGCACTGGCAGGCAATTCTTCACCACTGAGCCACCAGGGAAGCCCCTCTGAAAAGTGACATTTGAATAGAGACCTGAAGAAAGCTAAGGAGAGATAAAGCAATGTTTTATCTGGGGCGGGAGGCTGGAGGGGAAATATTCTTGATGAAGGCAACTGCAGGTCCAAAGACTTCAGGCAGAGATATGTATGTGTTCCAGCAAGAGCTTGGAGGTCAGTAGCTGAGTCAGACAAAGTGGAAGTGAAAGTTGCTCAGTTGTGTCCGACTCTTTGTGACCCCATGGACTATATAGTCCGTAGAATTCCAGGCCAGAATACTGGAGTGGGTAGTCGTTCCCTTCTTCAGGGGACCTTCCCAACCCAGAGATCGAACCTAGTTCTCCCACATTGCAGGCGGATTCTTTACTAGTTGAGCCACAAGAGAAGCCCTGAGTCAGATAAACCAAGGGATAAAGTGTGTAGGAAATAAGAGAAGTAGAGATTGGGGGGTGAAAATGGAGGGCCATTAGAGTTATCTTATAGGTCATCATAAGCACTTTGGCCTTTATGATTCTAAGACAAGAAGTCATTGTAGGATTTTGAGCAGAGAAATGAAATTTGATTGACTTTTAAAGTCATTTTGACTGTTTTGTGTAGAATAGACTGGAGAGGAGCAGTATTGGGAAAATGGAGTTAAGAGGCTATTGTAATAACCCGGAAAACAGATGATAGTAGTCTGGACCAATGATGAGAAGAGGTTTGATTCTGGATTTGTAATGTACAGCCACAAACACCTTTTTGAAAAAGATAACTATTTACGTGTTGATATATTAATATGTATTTAATTATCTCTGATGGAGTTGCTGATGACTTTTGCTTTGTATACATCTGTGGTTTTCAAATTTTCTGTAACTATTTTATTTATTTATTTTTAATTTTATTTATATATTTTTTGATTGTGCTGAGTCTTCATTGCTGCGCAGACTTTTCTTTAGTTGCAGAGAGTAGGGGCTACTCTCTTGTCGTGGTTTCCAGGCTTCTCATTACGGTAGCTTCTCTTGCTGTGTAACAAGGGCTCTAGGCAAGTGGGCTTCAGTAGCTGTGGCTCCTGGGCTCCGGAGCATGGGCTTAGTTGCTCTGCAGCATGTGGGATCTCCCCAGATCGAGGATCAAACCTATATCTCCTTTGAGATATATTCTTTGAGAATCCGCCTACCAATGCGGATATATCTCCTTTGAGATATATTTTTTGAGAATCCGCCTACCAATGCAGGAGACAGAAGAGACTTGGGTTCAATCCCTGGGTCCAGGAGATCCCCTGGAGGAGGAAATGACAACCCACTCCAGTGTTTATGCCTGGAGAATCCCATGAACAGAGGAGACTGGTGGGCTGTAGCCCAAGAGGTTGCAAAAAGTCAGACACAGCTGAGCACGCACACATACACAGATACCAGGGAAACCCGCTATTACTTTTAAAATCAGAGAAAAAAAATTTAAAGCAACTTTTGTTTTTACTGTCTTTTTTCCCTGATTACACACATTTAAAATTTTGAGTTGTATTTGTTTCCTTTTAGTGTTTGCCATTCCCTTCTGTCTGGTGATTCAGACAGTGAGCAGGCCCAGCCCTTAAATTAGAACCAGGATGTTAGTTAACTGACTAGTGAAATTGATTGAGGAAGGAAATTACAACTTTTTTCAAGCCCGGCCAGACTGTAGTCAGCATTTTCCCTGTCATCCTTGTTTTCCTTTGTGAAGTAAACTCTTAGAAGACTTCTTTATTACATTTTTATAACTTTGGTATGGCTGTGGTACATTTTTACTTGTATGTTCTGATGTTGTTATATCATCACTGATGCAGAATAACACAGTGACAAAGAACTGCAGTGTCAATCAACAGGATGGTCACATCTAGGTCATCCTAGCTAATGAGTGTGAGTTGCATTGCTGGTTTCCTGAAAATTATTCATACAAATCATTAGAATGTACTGTGAGTTTTCTCCTCTGACTTGCCTTTCTGATTTGCTTGATTATATGAAATATTAGGACACTTGAAAACCAATTTACTCTAAACAAGGTAAGAATTGTACTGATCTAGAACATGCTGATTGGCAGAGAGAAAAAAAAAGACTGGAATTCAGTCTTGGCTATAATTGAGTTTTCTGAGTTTTTTTTTTAATTGAAGTATAGTTGATTTACAATGTTGTGTTAATTTCTGCTGTATAGCAAAGTGATTCCATTTTTACACATATATATATGTGTATATATATATATATATACATTCTCTTTTTATATTCTTTTCCATTATGGTTCCATATGGTTTATCGTATGATATTGAATATAGTTCTCTGTGCTGTACAGTAGGATCTTGTTGTTTATTCTATATGTAATAGCTTACATCTGCTAGCCTTAACCTCCTATTCTATCCCTCACTCACCCCCCTTCCCCTTGGCAACCCCTGGTCTGTTCTCTGTCCACGAATCTGTTTCTGTTTCATAGATGGGTTCATTCGTGTCATATTTTAGATTCCACATATAAATAATATCATATGGTATGTGTCTTTCCCTTTCTGACTTCTCTTAGTATGACAGTCTCTAGTTGCATGGTTGAGTTCTTAAATGATAAATCAATAAAACTTTCATTATCTGGAAGCATAACTTGAGTTTTATATTGCAGGAAAATAGCCCCTGCTTTGTTGCTTTTTTATCCCTTGCTCTGATTGGCAGTGTTTAGTCTTCTAACATTAACTGGAAAACGGAGATTTTTGCTTTTTGATCTGAGGAGCAAGTACCTTTCCAGATGATGCAAGGAGCACATGGCCATGATAAAATTTTGTTTTGTTTTGTATTTTGGTTTGAAATCACTAGTAAATTGCAAATATGTAATGACACTTGTTTTAAAAATAGCAAAATTACTTCATGGCCTGTTGGCTATACTTTAATAAAAAATAAGTATGATTTTTTTCTTCTTTATAGAAAAAGAAATATCTTACATTTTAGATATGAAGAAATTTAATCTATGAACTACTGTTTTTGTAGTCTCGAAAACTTTCTGTACCTCTTAGATCTTTGTATACCTATTAAGCAGCTTGATGGTAAATATTTTGCTATGTCTGACTTTTTTTTGTCTAATGGGCATATTGGTTTTTTGGTTAAGTTTTCCAATGACCTAAAACTGGTATTCTTGTTCCCTAAATGTTTAAGTGAGAATAATTCCTTTGCTTCAAAAACACCTATCTTGCCTAGTTAATGCTTCTGAATTTCTTATTACTTTTCTATGAATTTTGTGTGGTACTGTGGAAACAAGATAGTCTGCCATCATTGAGACCCCCATGAAACCCAGCTCTGCCACTGAATAGCTCTCAGAGCCTTAGTTTCCTCATCAGTAAAACTATAATATAGATTTGTTGTCATATGTTGCTAGTTTTGTGCCTAGTGTGGTAATAGGCAGCCAGTAAATATTCTGTTTTCTTTATTTATGTTTTGAATTTGGCTCCTGTATTGACTAAAGCCTTTGATAATTTTGTTACAATGTTAGAAAGTTTTTGTACAGAATACCGTACAAAAGAATGTCAGTTACTAAATTTGGTCTGCATGATGTTAGATCTTTAACCCGGGTGTTGCTTTTTTCACTCTTTTTAAAGATATTTAATGTGTACTTTTGTAGTATATTTAAAACAGATAATTGTGACCGATACCCTGCAAGTTCTCTGTGCTGGAAACTTTTTTTTTTTTTTAATAGTATTTGTATTCATTCTTTTTCTTTCTTTCTTTCTTTTTTTTTTAATTTTCTTTACTTTATTGTGTTGGTTTTGCCATACAATGACATGAAACCGCCATGGGCTTACATATGCTCCCCCTCCAGAACCCCCCTCCCTCCTCCCTCCCGATTACCTCCCCCTGGGTCATCCCGGTGCACCAGCCCCGAGCATCAACCCTGGGCTGGCAATTGATTTCACATATGATAATTAACATGTTTCAATGCCATTCTCCCATATCATCCCACCCTTGCCCTCTTCCACAGAGTCCACAAGTCTGTTCTATACATCTGCGTTCCTTTTGCTGTCTCGCATGCAGGGTTCTCGTTACCATCTTTCTAAATTCCATATATGTGCGTTAGTATACTATATTGTTGTTTTTCCTTCTGGCTTACTTCACTCTGGATAATAGGCTCCAGTTCCGTCCACCTGAGTAGAACTGATTCAAATGAATTTTTTTTTTTTAATGCTGAGTAATATTCCATTGTGTATATGTACCACAGCTTTCTTATCCATTCGTCAGTTGATGGGCATCTAGGTTGCTCCCATGTCCTGGCTATTGTAAACAATGCGGCAGTGAACATTGGGGTACACGTGGCTCTTTCAATTCTGGTTTCCTCGGTGTGTATGCCCAGCAGTGGGATTGCTGGGTCATATGGCAGGTCTA
>ML661900.1:4141276-4196192 GCA_007570785.1 Antilocapra americana | reverse complement strand
TTGCTTCATTGGCTATTATTTTCTCCCATTCTGAAGGCTGTCTTTTCACTGGCAACTTTTAAAATATTGTCTCATCCCCACAACTGTATAACGTTTATACACTTTTTTTTTTTCATTGAAGAGATAGCTTAGGATCATACTTTGAAAGATTTTTAAAATGTGTTTGTAATAATGGGCCTATCGTTATGGATTAAAATCCATACGGTTTATTGTAAACTGATTTTCTGTTATTGGAAAGTGAAACTTCCATTATTAAGCTAGAGTCATTTCTACTGGACTGCAGGGTAGTGGTTGTCAAGAAGCTGTTTGTTGTGGTATTAAAATGTCCTTGAAGGCACTGTGAACTGTTGGAGGGCTCTCTCCTTTTCCCGTAAAGAAAAGAAAAGAAAGAGAAGTCGCTCAATTATGTCCAACTCTTTGCGACCCCATAAACTGTAGCCTACCAGGCTCCTCTATCCATGGGATTTTTCAGGCAAGAGTACTGGAGTGGGTTGCCATTTCCTTCTTTTCCCATAACATGTTTATCAATTAATTTTTTTTCAGATTTTATTGAAATATAGTTGATTTTAAAAGTTTAAATTTCTGCTCTATAATTATATATAATGTATATATAATACATATATATACACATATGTTCTTTTTTGTATTCTTTACCAGTATGACTTATCATTGATACTGAATATACAGGAGGACTTTGCTGTTTATTCATCCTATATATAATAGTTTGCATCTGCTAATCAACTCCTAGTCCTTTCCTTCCCCACTTCTCTACTCCTTGGCAGCCGCAAGTCTGTCCTCTATATTCAAGAGTCTGTTTTTGTTGGTATATATGTTCATTTGTGTTGTATTTTAAATTCCACGTGTAAGTGATATTACATGGTATTTGTCTTTTTTTTTTGCTTACTTAGTATGATAATCTCTAGTTGCATCTATGTTGATGCAAATGGCATTATTTCATTATTTTTAATGGCTGAGTAATATTCCATTGTATATATGTAACACATCTTCTTTATCCATTTATCTATCAATGGACGTTTAGGTTTTCTCCATGTCTTGGCTATTGTAAATAGTGCTACTATGAACATAGAGGTGCATGTATCTTTTCAAATTAGGGTTTTCTCTGGATACATGTCCAGGAGTGTAATTGTTCGATCATATGGCAACTCTGCTTTTAGGTTTTTGCAGAATCTCTACATACTGGTTTCCAGAGTTGCTACATATTTATGTTTCCAGAGTGGCTACACCAGTTTACATTCTCACCAGCAGTGTTAGAGGGTTCCCTTTTCTTCATATCTTCTCTAGCATTTATTATTCGTAGACTTTTTAATGATGACCATTCTGACTGGTGTGAGATGGTACCCCATTGTTGGTTTGATTTGCATTTCTCTAATAGTTAGTGACAATGAGCATCTTTCCGTGTGCCTGTTGGCCATCTGTATGTCCTCTTTGGAGAAATGTCTGCTTGGGGCTTCTGCGTATTTTTCAACTGGGTTGTTTGTTTGTTTATTTTGGAGGGGTTATTATTGAATTGTAGGAGCTGTTTGTATATTTTGGAAGTTTAGCCCTTGTCTGCCACATCCTTTGCAGATATTTTCTCCTAGTCTGTAGGTTGTCTTTTCATTTTGTTTATAGATTCCTTTGCTGTGCAAAAGCTCCTAAGTTTGATTAGGTCCCATTTGTTTATTTTTGCTTTTATTCCTGTTGCCTTGGCAAACCTAAGAAAACACTGGTTTTACCTATGTTTTCATCTAGGAGTTACATATGGTCTTATATTTATGTCTTTAAGCATTTTGACTCTATTTTTGTGTATGATATGAGGCTATGTCCTAGCTTCATTGGTTACATGTGCCTGTTCAACTTTCCCAGTACCACTTGCTAAAGAGATTGTCTTTGTCTTTGCCCCGCTGTATATTCTTGCCTCTTTTAGTTCTTAAATCTTCAGAGTATAAATATCTTCCTTAATTATACTCATTTTAACTTTTGTAGTAGCGTTATCTTTTTCCCACTTAAAACATATTCTTTTTAATGATTCTGGTTATAGCAAAAGGAATATCTAGTGTATTTTATTAAAGTTGGTATAGTGGTTTAGTTTTTCAGGATTAACATAAAACAATTCAATAATAATTGATATTTAATTTTTCTTGTTAAATAAGAATATTTAATTATGGCTTAGTGTATTTTGTAGTTATTGACATAATGCTCTACTTATGTTTAAAATTGGTCAGTTGTTAAACATATTTATATGTTATAAAAGGGAACTTGTTTAATAATTATCTGCCTCTTGTTTACAAAGACTGTGAGTGTAAAAGAAATACAGACATGTTTTGAGTACATTAGAGCCAAGTTTGAATTTTTATCTTAATTGGCATAGGAATTTATAATGATTCATTGGGTTATTTCTTTATTTAACTGACTGGTTTCAATTTAGATGTACCCTTTCCCCCGCATTGATTTACTTAATTTAGAATAGTAATCTTATGAGTGCAGGGTATAGTTTAATTTAACATCCAAATATTTGATTTTATATTTATTAAAAAATCATTAAGCTATTCATCATTGTGTTGGTAATTATTTGGCAATACTTTTTAGTATAAAAATCTTTGGTTCTTATTTCTAAAATTTGGTTCCTTATTTTGGGCCTTAATTATTAATTTCTGTGGAAAACAGTGAGCCCTATCAGAACTATTTGGATTTTTGTTGCATATTTTTAAAGTTTACTTTAGATGATAGTTGAATATCATTATTATTTTGAAAAACATTCTTGGATGTAGTTTGTTGCTAAATACATTTACTTGAGGTAAATAATCGTAGCACCCATTGGGATGATTTTGCTTACTAAACAATTTCTGAGAATTTTCAAAATATAGTATACATGAAGTAGTTTTTCTTCTGTCTACCTCTATCAAGAACTCATTTGTCACTGATAATTTTTTAAATATATCCCAAATGACAAGCTGCTTCCTAAACAGAATAATATCAAGAATATAGACTGTGAATGATTCTATATTTTGGGGTAAATGAGATATCAGTTTCAGAACCATCTTACTGTTTTAGGGAGTTGTCTTTTTACCATTACTAGGCAATTGGATTGGGAGCCAAGAATGATTTTTTTCCTTCTAGAGTGCCACCAGGAAATTTCTATGATGAGGGAAATTCCCTATATTCAGACAATGCTGTCATCAGATAGAAAGTACAAATTGAAATAAAGAGAGAAGGAGTCTCGAAACAAAGCTTTGTAGCCCTGTGTTTCATTTATACCAGGAGGAAATGTAGATTAATTTTCATTCTAATGAAGTGGGTATAACTTTGTTTTGAAATGGTTCTGGCATTTATGTTTTTATTGGAAATACTTTTTGCCCTTCCTTTTATTTCTCTTAATTTAAAAGTTCTGTGTTTACTCATCTGTTTGAAAGATTGTCAAGACCAAAAGTAAGACCCAGAGTATTATAGTTTTTTATCACAAGAGAATAGTTGAAAGTGTTTGTTATCAATATTTTAGAGTCCCTTTATCAAAGTTAATAGGCCACTAATGATGAAGTTCATTATATCAGTCTCTAAAACCCAAAGATGAATCCGGGTGGGAGTAGGGCAGGGAGACAGAAGGATGCTTAGACAGACAACTGAAATGACTTAGCAAACAGGAACGTTTTATCTCTTATAGTCTGTGGAGAGTATTTTGAGATCATATTTCTCTTAAAATTTAGAATATTTAATAGACAAATTTCTAACTATATACTATTAGATTTCTAAACTGTAGAAGTTAAAAAAAATAAACTGTAGAAGTTAGATGCCGTCTATAGTTATAGTTTATTTTGGAAAAATTACAGTTATCTCCAGTTCTCTGTCCTATTTATACTATTCTCTTCTATTCATACCTATTTTTAAATCTTAATCTATTCTTCACAATGATTTCAGCTTCAAGTAACTTAACATTTATGTTGATTATATTCCTATCAAAGAATCTTGGTCACTAAAAGGGAGAGGGAGTTTTAAAAAGCAATGAGAAAGATGCAGGTGGATTTCCAGATCCCAATTAGAAAAATCATCTTTAACTTATAAGCCAAGAAAATTTCATCTGTATATTGTTGAAGAAAAATAGATCTAAAGACCTCACAAACATCTTTTTAAAATCACTTCCAAAATAGAAAGGTGGGCTTTCGCTTGAGAACTTTAATTAGCCCAGAGAATGTAGAGTTTGCAAGGAGTTTAACTTCTTCTGGCTCTTCTGTGGCCCTGTCACTGCTCACTTATCCTCTCAATATAAAAGTATGTGACAACTTAGCTTTACCTGTTTGCTGTGGTCACACTAAGGCAAGGGTTTTCCAAATGTATTCTAGCTGGGGTATTTTTTCCTCTTTTTTTTCATATTCAGATTTTACTCTGCATAGAACTTAGGAACTGAATTCAATTTAATATATCACTTCTCTGCACCAAATTGCCTTGTAAACTCTAATGGGACAAATATTTTGAGATTCTTCTACATGGATTATGGGTACAATATTAGAAATTATTTTTAGCTAGTATGGAAAATACACTGTGGATAAGTTTAATAATGCCTTTACTCAGCAAACATTTATTGAGCTCATATTCCATAGCCAGGTACTAGGGGTACAGACATAAATAAGATGTGATTCCTGCCCTCGAGGAGGTCATTGTCTGCCTCAGAAGTCTTAAATTTTGACAAAAAGAAATCAGAGACTCAACTAGCTAGTCTCCTGGATATGAAAAATAATGAACTGTAGAGGCAAAGTACAGTTGTTGGATGTTGCTCTTCTGTTTTAGTCTAGAAAAACCTGGAAAATAAAATTCTAGTCAACAGTGGAGGGTTTTGCCATGATTGTTAAATGTTTGATAAACTTTTCCCCAAGACCTGCTATGTGCAAGCATCGTGCTCAACATTAGGGATAGAAAATGTATGAGATAAAGTGTTTTATTCTAAATTAGGACAATGGAAGAGAAAATTACATATACAAATAATTACAATATGGTAGGAATAGACAGTTTATTACCAAATTTTGTACCAATGATTTCTCTTGGTTGTGATGACAGTAGGGAATAAAGAGAGACTAAGATCAGGAAGTCAGAAGTCACTGCTAACTGAAGGAGGCAACCATTCTTACTTCGGAGAATCTTTCTAAAGCTTTTCTTGTTTTTATATCACGTGTCAGCAATCTTAGTGACAATTACCAAGAGAAAAATCAAAATATATCATAAAACACGACAATATTTTTGTTACAAAGATGCATTTTGGTTATCATAATAAAACCTCATATTTTGGCCTTGCTTTGTAGAAAGCTTTAAAGCTTTAAAGATGCTTTCTGTTGGGAGCAGCTTCCTATTTTGCAAATTTAAAAAATGAAGAAAGAAAGAATAAAGCACCATCTCTAGTGATACTGCTAAAAATGGCAATCAGTTTGCTTGGCTCTAATTGGGTACATCTGTAAATTTGGTGTTAGAAGGCCCAGAATGTTAGGACAGATAGTCTTGTGGAGTAGAACAGCTATTTGAGAGGATTTGCTGATGGACCATAATAGAAAACAGAGGTCTACAGGAGGTACACATCTGATATTTTTATTTTATTTCTCAGCTGGCTGAAGTGTTTGGTTTTACCCTTTCTTATTCCTTAAAACATCTTAAGAAACAATGAAACTCTTCAAAGAACCTTTTATCTCTGTGCTTTAGGTCTGTTTACTAGCTGAAGTGTACTTTTCCTTTAGTATCATGAGCTGCTCCTAAATTCTAGGTATTCAACAAAGTTTTCCTATCTGGCAGTGACAGCCAGTTTTGATTCCCTTTACTTTCTTTAATTTAGAATCTTTCAAAATTAGTTATTAATATTAACTCTTCAATTGTCAGAGATAATAGTTTTAGTTACTAAGTATAAACTTAATTTTCCTATTTGAGATTTTCTTTTTTATACTCCTTTTGAAATTGAAGTGTTTTTAGAATGCTTAAAATATTCAAAGTCTTGAGCTTTATAATCAAGTGGTACTTTGGTATACTTTTTTTGTTTGTTTTTAACTGTGTTGGGGCAAACTATTGCTTACTTTGCATTTGCTAAAATTTCACTTGTTATAGGCCAAGAATAATTTCTCGCCTTTTCTGTAAGAAGAGTTTGAAAGGTAAGACTAATTTATTTGCAATAATAAAGTGCTATTATTATTAGGTCATTAGATCAGAGTGGCTATTAAATTTCAAAGTTTTATCATAGTGATGATGATTACTTTTGCAGCTGGCGACGGACTTCTCTAGAACCTATTAGGCTATTAGTCTTCTCAGTTCTAGCACAAGGTTTGGCAAAGCTTTATTTTGAATTAAAATGTATAGTTTTGCCATTATTGAAGATTTTATAGAATAGGGACTGCATTGTTAGGAGGTATCAGCTCTGACTAACTGGCAACGACTACCCAGAGTATCCGTTAACAATTAGGAGGCTTCCAGGGGACATTTGGAAAGGAGTGGTCAGTTGAATTCCATCACTCAGTCGTGTCCAACTCTTTGCGACCTCATGGACTGTAGCACGCCAGGCTTCCCTGTTCATCACCAGCTCCCGGAGCTTACTCAAACTCATGTCCATTGAGTCAATGATGCCATCCAACCGTCTCATCCTCTGTCATCCCCTTCTCCTCCTGCCTTCAATCTTTCCCAGCATCAAGGTCTTTTCCAGTGGGTCGGTCAGTTCTTTGCATCAGGTGGCCAAAGTATTGGAGCTTCAGCTTCAGCATCAGTCCTTCCAATGAATATTCAGGACTGATTTCCTTTGGGATTGAATGGTTGGATCTCCTTGCAGACCAAGAGATTTTCAAGAGCCTTCTCCAACACCACAGTTCAAAAGCATCAATTCTGCAGCGCTCAGCTTTCTTTATGGACCAACTCTCACATCCATACATGACTACTGGAAAAACCATAGCTTTGATTCGACAGACCTTTGTTGGCAAAGTAATGTCTCTGCTTTTTAATATGCTGTCTAGATTGGTCATAGCTTTTCTTCCAAGGAGCAAACATCTTTTAATTTCATGGTTGCAGTCACCATCTGCAGTAATTTTGGAGCCCAAGAAAAAAAGTCTGTCACTGTTTCCATTGTTTCCCCATCTATTTGCCATGAAGTGATGGAACTGGATGCCACGATCTTAGTTTTTGAATGTTGAATTTTAAGCTTTTTCACTCTCCTCTTTCACTTTCATCAAGAGGCTCTTTAGTTCTTCTTCACTTTCTGCCATAAGGGTGGTGTCATCTGCATATTAGAGGTTATTGATATTTCTCCCTTGTGCTTGATTCCACCTTGTGCTTCATCCAGCCCAGCATTTCCCAGGATGTACTCTGCATATAAGTTAAATAAGCAGGGTTAACAATTAGGAGGCTTCCAGGGGACACTTGGAAAGGAGTGGTACGATCTCATAACGTCTGATGTGATTACACATTGGGAAGAGAGGGAGTGGGATTTGTGTTACCTATCCCATATGTTAGTCAAATGTATAAACGGTGGTTTAGAGTATATATTTGTGTGTATATTTGTCACTCAGTCATGTCCAACTGTTTGTGACCCCATGGACTATAACCCTCAGCCTTCTCTGTCCATGGAATTCTCCAGGCAAGAATCCTAGAGTGGTTTGCCATTTCCTTCTCCAGGGAATCTTCCCAATGCAGGACTCAAACCCTAGTCTTTTGCATTGCAGCAGATTCTTTACCATATGAGCCACCAGAGAAACCCCACTTAAAAACTAGTATGAGTTATTCTTACCATATCCCTTAGAAAATCATCCTCTCTTTGTTGAAATACCTCCAATGAGGAACTCCCTGCCTGCTTGAGATCCCATTCTGTTGTTGCACAGCTCTGCAATGTCGTATTTCTTCCAATCCACTTATTGCTCTGTGTATTGAATATTCCTAAAAACCTGATACAAAGGGTTTCTGACAAGGGCAAATTATGAGGGTTTTTTTTTTTTTGGTATCATTTATCAACCTTTATTTTTTTGGGCCCATTTAAAAAACTTTTCATTGGAAATTGGTAAGCATTCACAAGATGTCAAAGTAGTACAAAGTTCTTGTGTATTCTTCACCTAATTTTCCCCAACGGTAACTTTCTACAAAACTATAGTACTATAGCAAAACCAGGAAATTGATATCTATACAATCCATAAACCTTATTCAGATTTCATCAGTTTTACACACATTTCTCTGTTTTTGTGTCCGGTTTGTGCAATTTTGTCTTGTGTATCTTTGTCTAACTACCACTGTAGCCCCACTATAGAACTGTTCCATAAACACAAAGAGCTCCCTCATACTACCACCTTATAGCCACACCCAGTCCTCTCCACCATCCCTAGTCCTGGGCCAGCACTAATCTGCTGCCGCCTCTGAAATTTTGTCATTTCAAGAGTTTTATGTAAATGGCATATAGTATATAACCTTTGAGATTGACTTTTTTCACCCAGCCTAATTCCCCTGAGGTTATATCCAAGTTGTCACATGCCTCACTAGTTAACCCAGTTTTTAAAATTACTATTGATGTCTTCTTAGGGCCACAATAAATATTTGTCTATATGTATGACATTTGAAATATTGTAAAGTGATTAATTTAAACTTGTAGAGCTGTTAAGGCTTCCCAAGTGGCGCTAGTGGTAAAGAACACATTTGCTAATACAGGAGACATAAAATGATGTAGGTTCAATTCATGGGGTGGGAAGATCCCCTGGAGGAAGACATGGCAATCTACTCCAGTATTCTTGCCATGGAAATCTCATGAACAAAGGAGCCTAATAGGTTACAGTCCATAGGGTTGCAAAGAGCCAACACAACTGAAGCAACTTAACACACACACACACACGCCCATGTAGAGATAGCTGTTAAATTCAAATTCAGTTGTTGCATAGTTGTTGTTGTTCAATTGCTAAGTCATGTCTGATTCTCTGTGACCCCATGGACTGCATCATGCCAGGCTCCCCTGTCCTGCGCTATCTCCCAGAGTTTGCTCACATTCATGTCCCCTGAGTTGGTGATGCTCTCTAACTATCTTGTCCCATGCTGCCCCCTTCTCCTTTTGCCTTCAGTCTTTCCCAACATCAAAATCTTTTCCAGTGAGTCAGCTCTACACTTCAGGTGCCAAGTATTGCAGCTTCAGCTTCAGCATTAGTCCTTCCAGTGAATATTCAGGGTTGATTTCCTTTAGGATTGACTGGTTTGATCTCCTTGAAGTCCAAGGGACTCTCAAGAGCCTTTTCCAACACTGCCTTTAGAAAGCATCAGTTCTTTGGTGCTCAGTCTTCTTTATGGTCCAACTCTTACATGACAACTGGAAAAACCATAGCTTTGACTTATCAGACCTTTGTTGGCAAAGTGATGTCTCAGCTTTTTAGTAGGCCATCTAGGTTTCTCATAGCTTTCTTTCCAAGGAGCAAGAGCCTTTTAATTTCATGGCTGTAGTCACTGTATGCAGTGATATTGAAGCCCAAGAAAATAAAATCTGTTTCACCATACACATGAAAACTCAGCTTTGACTATTTATTGTTAAACTGTTAGGGCAAGTAAGGAGTGCACGACTGTCAGGAGACAGCATTCCTCTGACAGCCCTAGTACCACATGTTCTTATTTAATCTTTTGTGCCATTTCTTCTGTGGCTAGGGGCTCTCTACCTGAGTAGTGATTATGTGGATGAAATGAGACATAGAACTCAAAATATAAAATTGTCCATCCCATAGCAAACAAAAATAAGTATTTGAGGTATAAATGTTAATGGTGGTTGTGTTTGGTATAATGAGATTGACAACAGGTATATGTTCTTAAAAAAGAACTTGTCTTTATTTTCCAACTTCTCCATAATGAATGCATTTTATCTTTGTCTTTCTACTTACAAAAATATGCATACTTATTTAAAATTGAAACATGACAGTTATATACATTAGAAATTGAAAGTATACTTAAATTTCTCACCCAAAGTTGTCTGTTTATTTTTTTATGTGCATCGAGTAAGCTTTAGTTTTTACTATTAAAAATAAAAATTGCCTGTGCACATTGTTTTGCATCTTTCTTTTTTACTAAGGTATCTTGAACATTTTTCCATATCTGTTCATATGACTTTAATAGTTACTTTGCTGTGTACCTGTACTGTTCTTTCATTTATTTAGTCACTCTTCATTGAATGCCTGCTGTGCCGAAAGCACCATGCTGGGGAAATTGTGATGAATAATACATGAAACTTGTATTTTAGAGGGAAGACAGACATTAATAATGATTAATTTCTCAATTGATTATTTGATTATGAATGTAATATGCACTAGGAAAAAGGAGTATAGAAAGCCAAGTCCATGCCTGTCAGAGGGACTTAACCAGGTCTGGGAACCAAGGAGGATCTCCCAGATAATATAAATTTTGAGCTAAGATCTAAGGATGGCTATGCATGATAAGGGCATGACTGATGAAGGAGTATGAGTAGACATTAGTGTATTTATCATTTAATTAAAATAAAAAGAAAAGCCATAAACCTATTGGATGTGTGAATATGCATGTTCATAGAGGAAAACAAAACTGGTAAAATATATCTCAAAGTGTTAATACTGTGGTGGTATTACAGGTACCATTTTTTTTAACAGAACGATTTTAAGAGAAGCATTAGCTTTACTGAAAAATTGAGAAAATGGCATAGAGTTCCCATGTACCCTACCCTCCACCACCAAAACACACACACACACATGTACACATTTTCCCCTATTAACATCTTACAATAGTATGGGACATTCATTACAATTAATAAACCAGTATTGATACATTATTATTAGCTACCCAGTGTTCAGTCAAGTTTCCTTAATTTTTACCTAATATACTTTTTCGGTTCCCGGAGCCCATCCAGGGTGCCACATTATGTTTAGTTTTCACATCTCTTTAGACTATTGGCTGCAGACAGTTTCTCAGACTTCATTTTCAACGTTCTTGACAGTTGAGGTGTTCTAGTAGTTTGTAGAATGTCCCTCAATTGGGATTTATCTGCAGTTTTTCTCATGATCTTACTGCAGTATGGTTTTTTGGGAGGAGACCACAGAGATAAAGTGCCATTCTTGTCACATCGTATCAAAAGTACATGCTATCAATGCGATTCATCACTGTTGATATTACCCTTGATCACTTGGCTGAAGTAGTGTTTGTCAGGTTTCTCCACAGTAAAGTTATTTTGCCCCTCTCCTTTCCACATACTGCTTTTTGCAAGGAAGTCTCTGTGCACAGCCTACACTTAGAGGCAGAGTTATGCTTTACTTCCTTGAGGGAAGAGTATCTACATAAATTACTTGGAATTCTTCTACACAGAAGATTTAGCTTTTCTCCTCCATTTATTTATATATTCAATCATGAGTATGAACTCATGGAGATGTATTTTATGCTTTGGGTTTTAATCTAATACTACTTTATTTTATTGCCCAAATTGTTCAAGCTTTGAACCATTAAATTGGCTTTCAATTGCCTGTTGTGTGCCCCTTGGACATAGCCCCATTAACACAGTTTTGTTTATGTTCTAAGCACTTTCTTATTTTATGACACTACAAGATATTTCAGGCATTCTTATGTATTTTCTGTCACAGACTTAGAATCAGCCATTTTTCTAAGGAGGCATGCTTCCTTTTATTGGAGACTGGTGTTAGAAACCAGGTTTGGGGTACTATCTTTTCTCTTAATATTTTTTTTCCCTTACTCTGGTTTTCTCTTCATCTTTTTTTCACCCTTAAAACCTTTGATAAAATAAGTATGAATTCTACCGTGGCAAATTTAGATTGGCTCATTAAATATATGTTTCCAATTACCTTCTCCCTCGGACATCTTTCAGCCAGGGTTGGCCATGTGACACAGCACTGGACAGGGAGATGTAAGTACAGATATCCTGAGAAGGACTTTCTTTGCAAAACTGAAGCTCAGAATTTGAAGGGAGATATCTTTGGGCCCTTTAGCCTTCTTCCTGTCAGGAAAATGGAACTGATACCTGGGTATTGAGCATGAAAATGAAAGTAAATGCTAGGGAATGCAATAGAAGGAGAAGGAACCTTGTTCTATGATGTCATGGCTGACTTAGGGTTGAACCATCCCTGGTCTGCCCAGCTCCACACTACTTGTTACCTGAAAGAAAATAAACTCCTATGTGTTTACCCTGTCATCATTTGGATTACTTGTAATTGCTACAGCTAAGCACACAATCTTAGCCGATTCACATATCAACTTGGTTGACACAATTATTATTTATTCAAGGCATACTTGTTGAGGACGTAACACATGTAGGCCCCCCTATATAGGGTGAAAAGAGAGGAGTTCTGTTGACATTATCCCTGTTCCCACTGAACCCAAGTTTAATGATGGTATGTAGAATAGGATAATTATACCAGTAAATATAATGAAAGACAGAATATCATAATATTTATTATTTACTTAGTCACAGTTACTCACTGTCACTATAATTTATCTTAATTCTGTTCTTTGTATCTGCAAATGGCTTCACAGTTTATCTAGTTCCAAGACAGAAACAAGGATAGTCCTAGTCTCTTCCTTTTCTCTAACTCTAACTCTCCATACCTGTTTGATAACTGCAAACTGTTTTCTTACCTTTTAAATATTTTTTGCCCCATTTTTAAAATTCCCATCCTCTTCTACTAGTTCTGAACCTCATAAATTTCTGTCACACAGGTCATTATGACCTGTCATACCTAGTTGCCTTGTCCCCAGTTCATTTTGCAGTAGGGATGGATGTGGCCCAGTGGGTGAGCTTTGTCCAGTTAGAGGCAGGAAAGCTGCTATGGGGATACCACTAAGAGGGAGAGGGAGGCCAAGAAACACCAGCATTTGCCCTCCTGAGGTCAGGGAGTAGAGAAAATGGCCCCGTAGGTGATGATGAAGTTCCCTGCACTTCTGGCCTTCCAATTCCTACCAAGCCATCCCTGAGGGTTGGCTGCATGCCCATTTGAACAGGTGGGCCAGCTAAGGCTGACCCACTAGAATCCAAGATTTCACACACACACACACACACACACACACACACACACACACACACCCATGACCCCTTCACCTTAGTACAGGGAACATTCAGTGCCCCATTCTGGGACCAGAGATGCTGGCCTCCACCCCCCCACACACACCAGACATGCTAGTGGACAGTGAAAACCTCAGCTTGGCTGCAGTCCAGGTCCCTGCAGTGTCCTTCCAGGTTGTAATGGGCAGGGCAGACTGCACCCCTTCATGTGTGACCATTAGTGTGAGACCCTTGGTTGGGTGGCTACAGGTCCTACCCTAACAGCCAGGATCTGGGTGATCCTCCCAGTAGAGGGTGGTAAGAGCTGGATCTCAGCCTTCTCCTCAGGGCTGGTGAGTGAACCAGGTGTCCAGGACAGGCTGAGGGCTCTGTGGGCACCAAGGCTGCCTACTGGCTGGGCCCAGGCCTTGGAGAATCATCAAACCTCCCCCCCTACCCCGACCTGTGTGACTTAATGACAGCAACAGTCTCCATGGATCACAGGCAGTTCCATGGAGGCCTCAGCAACTGCCATATAGACACTGCCATTGAGGTAACAGCTCCAACCAGCTTCACTCTTTCCATTCAAGTTTCAAAAATTGGTATAGCTTAGATCAGTTGTCTACCTCCAAGAGGGGGCCAGAGGTCAGATGTAAGTTGCAAGGACATTGCATGTCGTTACTTCAGGTCCGCCTCTGTGGTTGGAGATATTCACAAAAAAGAGTGATTTTTGTAAGTTGAGAATTAACCTGATTGATGTTTGCTACATTGCCCTTTCTTGTGAGAACAGAAAATAACATTTGTCTGGGTGGAGCTTAACAGGAACATTATGACCTGACCTCAAGAACAAAGGCTCTGACACTAAGTTTGCAACAACTAACCACACCCCTTCCTCACCTTTCCTATAAAAGGGCTTTGTGGAAAGTTTCAGGAAGTTCCAGAGTTTAAGGCAAGAGCCACCCAACTCCTTGCGTGGCTTTGCAGTAAACTCTTCTCTGCTCCAAACTCTGATGTTTTGGTATTGTTTGGCTTCACTGTGCATTGGACACATGGACTTGGGTTCAGTAACAATTTCTCCCCATACCACTGGCAAAGGAGTCTTTCCAAAAGGCAGATAAAATCTTGTTTCTGTCTTCAGTAAAATCATTTGTACAGTGTCAAATTTTTATTTCCCTTGAAAGCCCTTTGGGATCTGACTTTGCCTGGCTGTCCATTTTCATCTCATGGCAGTGACTCCAAAAACAAACCATTCCAAAGGACACACCACCCACTGACTTCATCCTACACATGTGACTAGTTCTGTCTTTAGTTTTCTTTGTCTTTGTCCCAGAACATTTGTTCAACTGGGAATTCTCATTATCTTTAATGCTTTTAGTTATTTAAGACTAAGAGTTGATGTTTTAGAAGACCTTCTCCAATTCTCTCCTATCCCTCTCAAAAATCCCTGTACTCAACCTCTGTTACCACATTACTGGCTGTTATACTTGAAATACCTCTTGAATTCATCTCCTTTCCATCATCATCCCACCACTTTGTTTGTTCTAGACTACCATCATCATAACCTATTTCAATGTTCTCTCAGATCAACTTTGGTAATTTGTAAAATAACGTTCTTTGCCCAGTATCCAGTGCTTTTTTCAGACTCCATATCTGATCATTATGGCCATGTGCTTAAAACTCCTTCCCTGATTTCCTAATGATCTAGGCTATGAAGTAAATCCTAATGTCTCCTGTAATGTACTATATAGACTGGTTCCTGCAAACCTACTTCTCTAGCCTCACTTGTTTTCATTCTTTAAATATACTTTGCTCCCTTTCATCTTAGGGTCACACATGTCATTCTCTTATCTGAAACATTTCACTTAGATCTCAGCCTTCCAATCTCAATACTTTCTCAGGATATCTCCACCCAGCTCTATGTCAGATTCCTTTGTTATGTGTTTCACTTACTCTGCCTTTTGCACAAACTTGTAGAATTGAGCAAGGTGGAGAGCATATAGTTGCATTTAATTTTCAGCAATGATTATAGTTCCTTTCTTTATTCTGCATCCACCCTTCTAGAAACCTTCATTCCTTCTGTACAAACTACTCATTTCACTTGTGTTGTATCTGGACTTCATGATCAATTCCTTAAATATGGCTCTTGTTGGAACTCGAGGTTCTTTTGCAGCTCTTTTACAGTCTGACCCATTTTTCTCTTCAATTTTTTACTTTTGGTTTATTCTGTTTTTCATGTTTTGGTAAGAAACTCATAAAGAAAGTTAGCAGTTGTTTCCTTGGTTCAGAGTAATATAAACTCTACTTAAATGGGTACTGTGAACAAGCTAGAGACATTACAAGGAATGACTAAGCCTGCATTCTGTTTCTTACTACTGTGACCCCCAGTACAGTTAGAACTTTGCGTGATTTCATGAATTGCTGTCAGACATTCAGATCTGATCATGATTTAAACATATATTAAAAAATCATGGACTCAAGAGTTCAAAGAGGCTCTAGGGGTCATTTAGTTTTAGACCAACCACCTCTCTATTCAATGTCATTCAGTTTCTGAGTGTTCTTTCCTACCCATATGCAAGAGATTGTCTTTTATACAGTGAACTGAAACCTGCCTCAGTTACAATCCACCAGCTTTACTTCTTAGCAGTGTTTGTGGTGTGACAACTCATGTATCTGAAGACAGCCATCATGTTCTCTGTAAGTAGTTTTTCTCCAGGAAGAATAGCCCCAGTTCCTCTTGTATCATGGCTTTAAAATTCTTTTATCATCTTATTTGAATTTATAAAATTTTTATTTTTGAGTGTTTTAGATTATTTACTACTCTATCCACTTCTCATGTGGAGAAGAAACTGGCTACCCACTCCATTATTCTTGCGTGGAGAATCCCATGGACAGAGGAGCCTAGCAGGCTGCAGTCCACAGGGTTGCAAAGAATCAGACACAACTGAGTAACTAACTTTCCACTTCCCCTTAGTGTAAATAATAAAGGTGATTGCAAATAAAACATGTCAATAGGTATTTATGGCAAATGCAAAATATGCAAACACAAATGAGTTGAGAGAACCTACGAAATATAGTTTGGTGTTTAGCTTACATATCAGAAAAAACTCTTTATTCAAGCTTCTTTTGGTAGATTAAATGGGGAGTGGAGACAGAGAACACTTGAGTGATAGAAACTGGTATAGATGATGATTTATCTGATGTATGATCACCTCTTTCTCTATATTATACCATTATATTTGCATATCAGCATCATTTTCAATCTGTGATCAGTTGCTCAGTTTCATAAATACAGTGTATCCAATATTTTGCCACACCAGGCAGTAGACTGTTTTTCTAGAACTGAAAAGATATGTGTAGGAGGGAGTTGTTTGTTTATTTGTTTCTTTTGCTGAAAAACTCCCTTTCTATCATGAATTATAACTTGTGGCAGCCTTAACATGTCATTCCTCCTGTCTGTGCAGAGGTACAGGTTTACCAGCTGCTGCCTGAATTAGGAGCATCAAAAGTAGTGGTGGCAGCTGAACTTCCTATGAACTGTACAGCCCTGAGGATAATTTGTCAGGGATTTCTCTTTAACTTTTCCTTTATCTTACTCTAGGATAAAACCCCACACAGATGATAGAACACACATTCACCTTGGTAATGACACAAACTTGCACCTTTCTGGTCTTTTGCCAGTCAACTGCTAAAATATTCATATCCAATGAAAATTGTAAAATGACTTTATAGCTAATTATTTTATTTATAGCAAAAATTGGGAAAGAAACATTCTCCTCCTCTTACATGATGTTTGTGTTTTCACTTGTACCCCTAATCAGACATTTCAAATGGAATTGATATTTTTCTAAAGTATAGCTTTTTTTGGATGATTTTTTGGTTTTGATTTTTAAACAGTAAAACTTTTATATGATATCATCTCATTGACTGGACTTTGAGAAGAAGTTTCAGTGTTAATAGCATCTCCTCCAGTAATTTAGCTTTTTTTTTTCTTCTCTCTCATTCTAATATTTGTTGAGTTGTATATGATCAGTAAAGGTCCTTATGTAACATAAACAGGCATTTAATTAAGGGCTAATGTCTGTGGTACCAGGGTATGTGAAGTGAAACAGAGATGCTTCATCTGCCACAAAAGCCGTTTACTGCTTCGTAAACCTCAGTGCTCAGTGTCATAAATATTATTATTGTTTTAGAACTTCAGAAAGCAGTGAAATATCAGAACTGATTTTCTTCTCTACTGTTAAAGTAGTAAAGGTATTCCTCTTAATAAAACTTTGTAATGAAGCTAATATTTGATAAAAGCATGCATACTTGAAATTTTTAAGGCGGGATTTAAACACAAATGAGGGGTATATTGAAAATGAAGCAGAAAGAAAAAGGTTTATCTCCAAAGCCTGAAATTACGGTGAGGAATAAGCCACATAATACTGCCGTGTTTTTGCTGAACACCTGCTGTGGGGCTCGGGCTGATGGACAGTTTGTATATGTTGTCTTTAATCTTTACAGCAGTCTTGTAAACTAGGTTGGTTCCAATTTTAGAATGAGGACATGGAGGTGCAAAGACATTTTCACACAGGCGTGTCTGATTATACCTATACTCTCCATTACTTCAAAGTGTTTTTCAGATGAAAGCTTATATTAAAATAGTTACTTTTTAACATTAATTCTGCTAACTACCCAATAGTATACCTGAGAAGTTAAAACTTGTGCAGTGTTAATTCTTAAACTTTTAACTTTTTATTGTTCCATATTCAACATTTATTAAGCAGCTACTATTTTCCTAACACTTGCTAAGTATTATGAGAGCTGTAACCAAGGAAGAAGACTCAGTCTTCCTCCCTCAGAGTTTAGAAATGGATAAATATTTCACCCTTATATACACAAAATTTCAAAGTGGAAACTAAGAGAGAAAGGTTCTTTTCTTCAGTGTTTTGTGACTGTTTGCTAGACCCCTCCAAATGATCCATCTTGAGGAAGGAGCTCCTAGTTTTTTTAAAATGCCTTGATAGTCAGGAAAGTATATGCAGTGAGAACCTGAGAGGTAATTAGTTTAAGACCTCCTTAAGCAGCAGTTTTGTTTGTTTGTTCTGTTTTTTGGTCAACTTATAAAAGATCTTCATGACCCAGATAATCACGATGGTGTGATCACTCACCTAGAGCCAGACATCCTGGAATGTGAAATCAAGTGGGCCTTAGGAAACATCACTACGAACAAAGCTAGTGGAGGTGATGAAATTCCAGTTGAGCTATCTCAAATCCTGAAAGATGACACTGTGAAAGTGCTGCACTCAATATGCCAGCAAATATGGAAAACTCAGCAGTGGCCACAAGACTGGAAAAGGTCAATTTTCATTCCAATCCCAAAGAAAGACAATGCCAAAGAATGCTCAAACTACCGCACAATTGCACTCATCTCACATGTTAGTAAAGTAATGCTCAAAATTCTCCAAGCCAGGCTTCAGAAATACGTGAACTGTGAACTTCCAGATGTTCAAGCTGGTTTTAGAAAAGGCAGAGGAACCAGAGGTCAAATTGCCAACATGTGCTGGATCATTGAAAAAGCAAGAGAGTTCCAGAAAAACATCTATTTTTGCTTTATTGATTATGCCAAAGCCTTTGACCATGTGGATCACAATAAACTGTGGAAAATTCTGAAAGAGGTAGGAATACCAGACCACCTGACCTGCCTCCTGAGAAACATATGTGCAGGTCAGGAAGCAATAGTTAGAACTGGTCATGGAACAATAGACTAGTTCCAAATAGGAAAAGGAGTACATCGAGGCTGTATATTGTCACCCTACTTATTTAACTGCTATGCAGAGCACATCATGAGAAACGCTGGGCTAGAGGAAGTACAAGCTGGAATCAAGATTGCCGGGAGAATATCGATAACCTCAAATATGCAGATGACACCACCCTTATGGCAGAAAGTGAAGAAGAATTAAAGAGCCTCTTGATGAAAGTGAAAGAGGAGAGTAAAAAAGTTGGCTTAAAGCTCAACATTCAGAAAACTAAGATCATGGCATCTGGTCCCATCACTTCATGGCAGATAGAGGGGGAAACAGTGGCAATAGTGGCTGTTTTCTGGGCTCCAAAATCACTGCAGATGGTGACTGCAGCCATGAAATTAAAAGATGCTTACTCCTTGGAAGGAAAGTTATGACCAACCTAGACAGCATATTAAAAAGCAGAGATATTACTTTGCCAACAAAGGTCCATCTAGTCAAGACTATGGTTTTTCCAGTAGTCATGTATGGATGTTAGAGTTGGACTATAAAGAAAGCTGAGCGTCGAAGAATTGATGCTTTTGGACTGTGGTGTTGGAGAAGACTCTTGAGATTCCTTTGGACTGCAAGGAGATCCAACCAGTCCACCCTAAAGGAGGTCAGTCCTGGGTGTTCATTGGAAGGACTAATGTTGAAGCTGAAACTCCAATACTTTGGCTGCCTCATGCGAAGATTTGACTCATTTGAAAAGACCCTGATGCTGGGAAAGATTGAGAGCAGGAAGAAAAGGGGACGACAGAAGATGAGATTGCTGGGTGGCATCACCGGCTCGATGGACGTGGGTTTGGGTGGACTCAGGGAGTTGGTGATGGACAGGGAGGCCTGGTGTGCTCCAGTTCATGGGCTTGCAAAGATTCGGACACGACTGAGCAACTGAACTGAACTGATACTCCCACCAGAAGAGTAGGAGTAAATTTATTTCTCCACATGGGTTACAATGAACTTTTTTTTCTTTTTCTTTTTAAAACTTTATTTCAACGTAACTATACTTACAGAAATATACTCATATGGATTAATAGAATGCAATTTGACTTAACCAACACAATTGGGATCCAAAACCTGGTACATGGTTTGCTTCAAAGAAAAAAAGGATTTAGTGGTAATTTAAATTTAACAGATTATCTGATTCTTGGTTTGAGTCGATTTGGAATCTACACGTAATATTAACTAGATCAGATAGCTTTTACATATTTCACATGTATTCAGTGGACTTTTGAGCTACAGACTATGGACCCAGGATCCTGTATGAGCCCTGACCATTTTAAGAACAGGGCAAATCCTGACATTATGTGCAAAGTTCTGCCTCCCACCCTCCCCGCGCCCAGCTCCTGCTCTGTGGTGGTGAATTTTTTTTAAACTGGAAGATAATTGCTTTACAGTGTTGTGTTCGTTTCTGCTGTGCAGCAGTATCAGTCAGCTCTAAGTATACATATATTCCCTCCCTCTTACAACACGAACCTCTTGAACCTCCCTCCTGCCCCTTCCATCCCACGTCTCTAGATTGTCACAGAGCACTGCGCTAAACTCCCTATGTTATACAGCAGCTTCCCACTAACTGGCCTCCCTGGTAGCTCAGCTGGTAAAGAATCTCCTGCAATGCAGGGTTCTGAGTTCTTTTCCTGGGTTGGGAAGATCCTATGGAGGTGGGATGGGCTAGGCTACCCACTTCAATATACTTGGGCTTCCCTGGTGGCTCATACAGTAAAGAATCAAGACCTGGGTTTGGTGCCTGGGTTGGGAAGGTCCCCTGGAGAAAAGTATTCTTTCCTGGAGAATTCCATGGATGGCAGGCTATAGTCCATGGGGGTCGGAAAGAGTCTGACTTTCACTTTCACTTTCCCACTAGCTCTCTTATTTTACACATGGTAGTGTATATATGTCAGTTACTACTCTCTCAATTCATTCCACCTTCTCCTTCCCCCACTGTGTCTACAAGTCTATTTCTGTGTCTGCATCTCTATTCCAAGCAAGAGAGGTTTTACAGAAAGATTGTTGTTTTTGAGCCAAGACAAAGGAAATCTGGTTAGTACCGAACCTAAAGGAAAGCTTTTGTTAGGGTTCTCACATTTTATTAATCCAAATATTTATATCTATCAATTGTATATACTACTATTACTTTGTGATTTACTGTGATTCTGTAGATCATTTATTCCAGTAATGTTTTCAGAAGGACCCTGCATTCTTTGTAAAAATATCAGCAATCAAAGTTAAAAAGTTTAGATTATTGATGTTTAGGAAAATTTACCAGTCATTGTGTCCAGTCCCCTCATATTGCACAGACAGAAGCCAAGGCCCAAATAAGCTGTGATATGCTTAATGTCAGGTACTGTAAGCATCACACCTGGGACTTGGCTTGGCTTCCAGTTATGGTTTCCATCCTTAAGGTCTTGTTGAAAAATGCCTGAAGGCTAGTAGTGGTTTAATACTTTAAAATAGTTTATTTTTGTTTATTGTTTTTCTTCATTGGCTTAGGGAGAGACATAATTGAAGAAACATGAAGTAATGGAACTATTCATGATGGAATATGGACAATAATTTATTTAGGTAAAGCATGTGGAACCTTTACTTCAGAAAGTTCATCTTTCTAAAGTCGAGTCATTTTATTTCTGAAGATGGTTATGTACATACCATCTTTATAGTATATAATATAGAGTGACAGTGGCAAATTGACTAAAAAGCCTTATTGTGCAAGGTAATAGTGGCAATAGAACTTGTAAACTCAGATTTATTCATACATTCTTCCTTTAACTGGCCTTTTAACTGAAGTGAAATTGATGGGAAAAGCATGAAGTTATAGAGTTTGGAATTGGTTGCTTTTGGTTGACTGTGATTATCATAATGTATTTCACCCTTGAAACTGAGCCTTGGATGACAGAGGAAGTCAGCTAAGACATAAGAAAATGCCAGAGAGACAAAATAACCTTCAGCTAGTCTATAAAAAAGAGTGATTAAGCAGTTTAAAATGTAAATGCCAAATTCTATCACACAGCCATTTCCTAGGATTTTAAATGATCATAACTGTTCTTTGTCTGAATCCGGGTACGCTTCAGTTCTGAATGGCATAAGAAAGTATTCGGGGTCTACTGTCAGCTTTCTTCTAGTTGCTTTACCCAGGAGATAGAATGTTCATTTAGGGCCAACTAATTTCTGAAAAACAATGCAAATGGTGTAAGAGCAAAAGGATAAAAGATGTCCTCAGAATTTCCATAGTTAAATCCAAGAGAGGATTTAGACTATTGAAGTGTTTAAGAGGTCTTATTGATGCCATCACTTGTGCCTTTAAACTCTGCCTGACTAGTTATTCCTTCTTCACTTTTCTTAAAAATACTCCAGAGCAGTTCAGGATCAGAAAGAGAAAATGACTGAGCAACAATGCACATGCTAACTGCAGTTACAGTTAGAGCAAAGCAGATGGTGCCATGTGTTGTACCCATCCAGTGTACTGGTGTATATATGTTTGCTGGTGAGAATGACCTACAGTGTATACAAAAATTTCTAAGTCCCTTTCATATTCTAAAATTCTTACAAAGAACCTCATCTGTTATACAGTTCTGAGTCCTTCCATTTTCCATTTTATACTGCCCTATCAGTCGTATTAATTTCCAGAAAACCCTACATTAATTATCAATTTCTTTATCTTTTAGTGGCCCCTCACATATATGTAATTGGGTACAAATCTGGTTCTAACCTCCTTTCCTACCCTCTTTACAAATCTTCCCCTCCAGCCAGCTTTGTTTATTTAACATCCTTCAATTCTGCTACATGCACTCTAAATAGTTTCATCCCCCAAATGAAATTTTGTAAAGTGATTTAATTTCTCTGGAGTTTAGTATCTTCATCCTTGTGAAAACAATGACGGACTTAATGAACTTATACTTGTTTAGTGATTTCTAGTTTGCATATAGTCTTTCCATATATTGTAATTTCTTCTTTACAGTAACCCTTTAGATTAATGAGCACAGGAATTATATACATGTGCTTATATACATAAGAAACCCCCAAGTCCAAGTAGATTAAGGGATTTATATGACCATTCTCAACTTTTTAATCTCAGAAAATGACATTTATAATAGACTCCCCTGAAATGAGATACTCATGTAATTAAGAAAATACAAACAGAAAACTATACACCATTGACTTTTTTTAAAAAAGCAAGTTGAAGAAAATCTAAATAAATGGAGACATATTCTGTGTTCATGAATCGGAAGGTTCAATATTGTTAAATGACAATTTTTTTTTTACAGTTGATCTATAAATCTGTGGCCCCAATCAAAACCCTACCAAGCTATCTTGTAGATGTCAACAAACTAATTCTACAGTTTTAATGGAAAACAAAAGACCTAGTATAGCCAACACAAAAGTGAAAATGAACAAAGTTGGAGTACTCACACTAGCTGATTTTAGGACTTAATGTAAGCCTACAATAATCAAGACAGTGGTATGGGCAAAAGATAAGACATATAAAGTAATAAAACAGAAAGGAAATAAAAAATAAATCCACACAAGTATAGTCAACTGATTTTGCCATGAAAGCAAAGACAATTTAGTGGAGAAAGGATAGTCTTGTCAATAAATGGTGCTGGAACACCATTGGATAGCCATATGAAAAAGAAGTGAACTCAGACACAGAGCTTACAATTCACACAATAATTAACTCAGAATGGATCACAGACCTAAATGTAAAATGAAAAATTGTAACAGTTATTAAAGAAAATATATGAGAAAATCTGTATGACCTTGGGTTTGGCAATGTGTTTTAAAACGCATTAGTAATACAATACCATTCCAGAGAAGGCAATGGCAACCCACTCCAGTACACTTGCCTGGAAAATCTCATGGTTGGAGGGACCTGGTAGGCTGCAGTCCATGGGGTCGCAAAGAGTTGGACACGACTTAGTGACTTCCTTTTCATTTTTCACTTTCATGCATTAGAGAAGAAAATGGCAACCCACTCCACTGTTCTTGCCTGGAGAATCCCAGGGACGGAGGATCCTGGTAGGGATCACATAGAGTTGAACACGACTGAAGCAACTTAGCAGCAGCAGTAATACAATTCATGCAAGAAAAAAGTAGATAAGGAGCATATTTAAAATAGAAAACTGTTCAATGAAAGACATGAATGAAGAGAATGAAAAGGTAAGCCAGTGATGGGGAGAAGATATTTGCAAAACACATCCGATAAAGAATTTGTATACAAAATATATAAAGAAGTCTTAAAACTCAGCAGTAAGAAAATAATCAACTTCATTTTAAAATGAGCAAACATTTTGAAGAGATACTTCATCAAAGAAGAAATACAGGTGGCAAATAAGCATATAATAAGATGTCCCACATCATGTCATTAGCGAACTGCAAGTTGAAACAATACTGAGATTTCATTATATATCATGTCATATCATTACATATTATTATATTACATATCTGTTAGAATGGCTAAAATCGAAAACACTGGCAAAACCAGATTATGGCAAGGATGGTGGAGTGTTAAGAACTTCATTCATTGCTAGTGGGGATGCAAAAGGATACAGCTACTTTGGAAAACAGTTTGACAGTTTCTTAGAAAACTAAGAGTGGCTTACCATCCAAATCAGCAAGCACGCTCCCAGATATTTACCCAATTAATTTGAAAACTTATATCCACCAAACCTGCACACAAACATTTACAGCAGCTTTATTCATAATCTCCCCAAAAGGGAAGCAACCAAGATATCCTTCAGGAGGTGAATGGATAAACACCCATACAGTCAAATATTATTCAGTAATAAAAGGAATAAAGATATTAGGCCATGAAGAGGCATAGATAAATCTTAAATGCATATTGCTCAGTCATAAAAGCCGAAAATGCCACGTACCATGTGAGTTCAGTTATATACCATTCTGGAAAAAAGTTAAAAAAAAAAAAAGAGTGAAAACATCAGTAGTTGCCAGAAGCCTGGGGGAGCAGGCAGTTGTGGGAAAATGAAGCACAGAGGATTTTTTTAGGGTACTAAAACTATTTTGCATGATATTCTAAGGGTGAATGTAAGACATTAAGCATTTGCCAAAATCTATAGAACTTTACAACAGAAAGAGTGGACCTTAACATATACAAAAATTTAAAAACTCACTTAAAATCTCAAGGATTCCAAGATTAAATATAAAATGTGTGACAAAATCGCAAATAAATGAAACAATGTTACTAAAGGGAGTGGAAGAATAAAGTGCAACCCTATGTAACTTTGGAAATGTGTGGGACCTTTAAGACTAAAACACAAAAAGAACTATATACGTAAGCGCTGTTCTTTAGTTGATAAAGTTCTATTACATGGAAGGCGGGATATGGAGTAAGAATTCTGAAACTGATATACATGTGTTAGAAGTCAGGTTTCTTACTGTCATAGTGTAAGGGTAAGCAAGGAGAAGAGGCTTAGAACCATCCATGTGGTAATGATTGGAGCTGGAAACAATGTGAGTTCATGTTTAACTTCACATAAATATAGATGGTTACATACAGAAATGGTGATACAGGCATACTTTGTTTTGTTACATTTCACAGATAGTGTATTTTTTACGAACTGAAGGTTGGTGGCAACCTTGCATAAAGCAAGTCTGTAGGTACCACTTTTCCAACAGTGTTTGCTCATTTTGTGTCTCTGTTATTAATATATTATGGTAATTCTTGATGTATTTCAAATCTTACACCAGAGGAAAGTTGATGACTCTCTGAAGGCCCAGATGATGGTTAGCATTTTTTAGCAGTAAAAGTATTTTTTAAAATTAAGGTATATACATTATTTTTTATATATGATACTTTTGTGCACTTAGTAGACTATAGGGTAGTGTAAGCATAACTTTTAAGTGCACTGGAAAACAAAAAAAAATTATGACTTTGTTGCAATATTTGCTTTCTTGTAGTGATCTGGAACTGAACCTACAATGTCTCTGAGGTATGCCTGTAGGTATTTGTATATGTATACATATATAGATAGTTGTAGATCTATATCTAATTGCTGTATCAGCTGAGAGGGCCTAGAAGCAATGAAACCCCAGTAGCAATGACCACACCTAGTGTGCATATTTTGGTTTCTAATACCGTTCTCCATTAAGAGGAATCAGGATGGAGATGTGGTTGATTCTCCCATTGGGGTAGGAAATATACAGGATGAGTCTAGAGAATGTTGCAGTGGCAAAAAAAAAAACAACCCAAAAAACATAATAGCAGGAGTATACCAAAGGGACAAAAGAGCCAACTGCAAGATCTTTCAATGACCAAAGCTGTAACAGTTTGAGCAACAAAATAAAGTAGTAGTAGGTTAAAATCCCAAGTATAAAGTAAATATCAGTGCCTCCATAATAATATAAGCAAATGGTTAATGTTGACCTTGAAGAAAACTAGACAATCCCCCATAGAAGAATCCTAAATAATTTGTTTAGCCTTCCCACCCTCAGTGAAGTGGGACGTAACTCCTCACTGCTTAAGTTCAGCTGCTTGTAGTGACTTTCTCCAAAGAGCACAGCATGAAAGGATGACATTATAGTGCCAAAACCTGACAAACTGTAATGCCAGGTGATCATGGTTAACGTCAACAATGATAAGTCATGCTGATAGTATGTACCCCTGATAGGGTATCATACAAGTGACACTTTGATTCTCCTCTCTCAAATACTTTATCCCAGTCTAACCATGAGAAGTCAAGTCACACAGAACATCTGACAAGTGATCCTCAAAACTGTGGAGTTCATTGTAGGAGGCTGAATGGTGATGCTCCTCAGAAGATGTGTCCATGTCCTAAGCTCCAGAACCTGTGAATGTGATTTTATTTGGTAAAAGAGTCTTTGCAGATGTATTTAAGTAAGAAATTTGAGATTAGATCATTCCAGTTTATCTGGGTGGATTATAAATCAAATGACATGTCCTAATAAGACACAGAGGAAAAGACATACATAGACCAGAGAATAAAGAGGCAGAGACTTTAAGTGAGTCAACCACGAACTGAGGGATGGCTTTAAGCGACCAGAAGGTAGAAGAGGCATGGAATGATTTTTCCTGAAGGCCTTCAGAGAGTTTGGCCCTGCTGAGACCTTGATCTCAGGATTTGTTTAGTTGCTCAGTTGTATTCGACTCTTTTTACAAGCCCATGGACTCTACCTCACCAGGCTCTTCTGTCCATGGGATTCTCCAGGCAAGAATACTGGAGTGGGTTGCCATTTAGGGCTTATGGCCTGTAAAACTATAAGAGAACAAATTTCTCTTTTTTTAAGATGTTAAGTTTGTGTTAATTTTTTATAGCAGTCATAGGAAACTAATAGTCTTCAAAGACAAGAAAAGTTTGAGAAGTTGTCACAACCAAGAGTAGCCTAAGGAGACATAACTACTTAAATGTAATATGATGTCTTGGATGGGATCCTGAAACAGAAAATGGATAGCAGGAAAACTGAGAATATCTGAATAAAGTACAGACTTTAGTTAATAATATTTATATTGGTTTGCTAATTTTGACAAGTGTCCCTTAGTAATATAGGATATTAATAAGGGAAACTGCATGAAGGACACATGAGAACTCCAGTGTCTTCACAACTTCTCTATACATCTAAAGCTGTCCTAAAATAAACAATGTATTTAAAAAGAAAGAAAAAGGAAGAGGCAACTTTCCAGGGAATACAATAAACCTAGAATGTTCTACTCCCAGAGCAAGTGTTTCCTTACTGTTGTAATTATGTGCTGCGGAAAGCTTGCCTATTAACAGGACTCCATGTCTTAAAACAGAGCATGTAGTCAGCCTTGCTATTCAAGGCAGATGAGGCCACTGGGGAAACGGACTATCCAGCTACAGAGGGAATCAGCGCAAGTCACCCATTCTAAGCAAAGTAGCCCTTTGGCTTTCTTATTGCTAGGCCTTCTTTCCTTTCTGAATAATTCAATCTGGGAGTCATGAGACAGGCCCTGGGAAGGTAGGTGTTTGTGCTAGGGCTTCTTGAAGAAATGGCTGATTCTAGGGCTACTTAGAGAAAGAACATAACAAGATATGCTGGACACATCATCGTGTACCAGAAAGTAAGGAATTGCTCACAGAGTGAGGGGTTGTAACTAAAGGATACAGAAGTCACCTTCAAGTGGCACTTGCTGGCTGATCTTGGAACACAATGAACATCAAAATAATAATCCTTATCAAATTATAGTCTATTGAGTAAAATAGAAATTTGTAGTGATGGAATAAATTAATGGAGAGAAGAAACGGAAATACAGAAATGGAAATACTGAAATACTGTGATTTTTTTATTCCCCCAAAATTGCTGAAAATGTTCGTTCTCTCTTATGTTGTTTATTCAATATGTAATCACAAGTAAACCAACAATACATCTTTGTTTCATATTTGTCTAGTTTAAAATTAGCTAGATAATTTCTAGATAGCTAGAGTCTCTGACAGCAGTACAGTTGTTAGACTATTTTAAAATGGCCAAGTTTTCCTAAAAACTTTAAATTGAAAACCTTAAACAATAAAAATAACTGCCTCCTTGGAGGCCATGTGTTTAATAATACCTTAAAATTGTAAACTGTAGTGCTTATGTTCTCTGGATGATTGAAGTACCTGGACTATAGTAGGTTAGATAACTAGTTGTTGTGAAATGAATGTTGAATAATCTAAAAAGATTGGAAAAGACTGGCATTAATATCTCATTGAGAAAAAAGAAATGTCTTTCCCATATTATTCAGTTCTTGTTTTCTACTCAGTAGAGAATTTGGGATGTGCTACAAATGAAAGGTACTCATGTTACTCTTGAATTGAAATCACACAGAGGGAAAAAACCTAATTGTTAAATAGCAAGATCAATTTCATTTTCTTTGCCACAATTTTTTTAAAATGTAGCATGCAGCATAGCTGCAGTTCTCATTGCCCATTTTAAAAGAGACTTAAAATCTATTACCATTTAAAAACCTCTGTTACTAAATCTACAATGCTGCCAGTGGCTGGTGGCAAACTAGAGAGTGATTGACATGGTATATTACCTAGTTTACTTTCTTGGGTCATAGGAGAAATCCTTTCCAGCTCATAGATTTTTTTTTTTACATTGTTATATCCCTATGGCTGCCAGGAAAATAGAAAATTCTGCCTATTTATAGCAGGATTCCTTCTTTGCAACTGGTTTTCTTTTTCCTCAAGCCATCCTCCCCAGCCCAACTCAAAGTCACTATTATGAGAAGATTGGTATATCTGAGCTTGTAAGATCTGAAATATCTCTGCAGTCAGTCCATCCAGGTAAACAAATACCTTGGTTATAGGAAATGACAATAATGTCATGTAATAATTTCCTGTAGGAGCTGAAATATAGGAAAATTTTTTCCTATAGGAGCTGAAATATAGGAAAATATGGAGCAGTATCATTGAGACTTTTGAGGTAAAAACGTAATGTATTTCTTCTTTATTTTCATCCAATCCTCAGATTTCATGTGCCTACAGATTTTAAAGAGTTGCGGAGACATTGCACTAAGAGCATCCCCTGTGAGAAATATTTTCACCCGCTTGACCGGGACTATTGACAGAGTGATTGATTTCCTCTGAGGAGAATGAGCTGTTATGTTAGCTGAAGTGACAAATGCTTTGAGGACATAGCATTCACAGATGTTAGTAGCACATTCCTTTGCTATGTGGCTAACAGAAGTTTATAAGAGCATACGTTTTTTTTTTATTGCAGCTTAGAGTGAGTTTGAAATTAGAATTTTTACTTCACTTACCATTTGAAGCAGTGGAAAATGTTGATTTTAAGTGCTTCTGTGAAATATGTGCTTTTTTCCTGTGAATGGCAGAAGTACTTCTCCATAATATCTATCAAGTCAGCTACTCCAAGGAGCATCCACATTCTGTGTGTATCCTGAGAATTTTAAGAGACACAAGTCATACCAAACTCTTCCAAATTCAATTTGATATCCTAACTGGGAAGGACAGTGGAACATAGTCTAGACCTTTCAAATCTGTATTTTTTACAGCTGATTACTTCTGATTAAGTCCAATTTTGTCTATTTTAGACTAGGCTGGAATTTTGATCTTTGGTGTCAGAATATGACAATGATTGGTTTGCTGGCACATTCTCTGTATGGCAGTACTTGAGTGAGCGGTACCTGGTGCTTTAGGCCAAAGTTCAAAGTGTGTGTGCATGTATGTAGGTCCATTCCTCCCTCTCTTCCTCTCTTGCCCTCCCCGCATTCCTTCCTTTCTTCCTCTTTTTGTATTTTATGCTTCCAATGACATTTATATTTTCCTTATTTCCCAATGGGTCATTTATACTTCCCTCTCCCTGACCCTCACCCTCCTTTTAATTTTTTTCATTTTTTTATTGTGCTAAAATACATTTAGCATAAAATGTACAATCTTAACCATCTTAGGTATACAGTTAGTATTAAGTACATTCATAATATTGATGAATCATCACCATAACCCATCTCTGTAACTGTTTCCATTTTGTAAAGCTGAGACTCTTTACCCAGTAAATAATAATTCCCCATTCACCTTCCCTTACCCAGCATCTGGCAACCATCTTTCCATTGCTTTCTGGTTCTGTATAACAGGAATCATACAGTATTTGTCTTTTTGTGACTGACTTATTTTACTTAGAGGAATCTCTTCAAGATTTACCCATGTTGTAGCATGTTGCAGAATACCCTTCCTTTTAGAGAATAAATGATATTTCATTGTATGTATATACCTCATTTTATTTATACATTCACCTGTCTGTGGATGCTTAGATTGCATTCTCATTTTTTCTTCTATTAGTTGAAGAAGAAAAATTTTTTCTTCTATTAGTTGTTGCTATGAGTGAGTATACAAATATCTTCTCAAGACCTTGCTTTCCATTTCTTGGGGTAGGTACCCAGAAGAGGAATTGCTGGATAACATTCAGTTTTAATTTTTGTGGAACCACACTGTTTTCCACAGCAGCTCATATCATTTTAAGTTCCTTGTATATTTTTGAGATTAATTGTTTTTCCATTGCTTCATTGGCTATTATTTTCTCCCATTCTGAAGGCTGTCTTTTCACCTTGCTTATAGTTTCCTTTGTTGTACAGAAGCTTTTAATTTTAATTAGGTCCCATTTGTTTATCCGTGCTTTTATTTCCGATATTCTGGGAGGTGAGTCATAGAGGATCCTGCTTTGGTTTATGTCGGAGAGTGTTTTGCCTATGTTATCCTCTAGGAGTTTTATAGTTTCTGGTCTTATGATTAGATCTTTGATCCATTTTGAGTTTATTTTTGTGTATGGTGTTGGAAAGTGTTCTAGTTTCATTCTTTTACAAGTGGCTGTCCAGTTTTCCCAGCACCACTTGTTAAAGAGATTGTCTTTTCTCCATTGTATATTCTTGCCTCCTCTGTCAAAGATAAGGTGTCCATAGATGCTTGGATTTATCTCTGGGCTTTCTATTTCGTTCCATTGATCTATATTTCTGTCTTTGTGCCAGTACCATACTGTCTTAATGACTGTGGATTTGTGGTATAGCCTAAAGTCAGGTAGGTTGATTCCTCCAGTTCCATTCTTCTTTCTCAAGATTGCTTTGGCTATACGAGGTTTTTTGTATTTCCATACAAATTGTGAAATTATTTGTTCTAATTCTCTGAAAAGGACCTCTGGTAGCTTGATAGGAATTGCATTGAATCTATAGTTCCCACCAGTAGCACCAAGGGTTCCATTTGCTCCACATCCTCACCAACACTTGTTATTTCCTATTTGTTTTTTCAATAGCAACCATCCTAATGAATGTGGTGTCTCATTGTAGTTTTGATTGATTTTCATTTCCTAAATAAACACTGGTGTTTAATTTCTCGTGTGTGTGTTGACCATTTATATACCTTTGGAGAAATGTATTCAAGTTCCTAGCCCATTTTTGAACTGAGTGGTTTGGTTTGGTTGTTGTTGAGTTTTGAGAGTTCTCTATATATTCTGGAGATTAATCCTTTATCAAGTACATGATATGCACATATGCAGATACTTTCTCTCACTCAGAGAGTTGTCTTTTAACTCTGTGGGTAGTGTTTTGATGTGCAAAATTTAAAAATTTTCAAAAAGTCCAATTTGTTTATTTTTCCTTTGATTGCCTGTGCCTTTGTTGAAATCACAGGAAGATACAATGCTGTAAAGCCTCTGCCCTATCTTTTCTTCTATGAGTTTTGTAGTTTTAGATTTTACATTTAGATCTTTGGTCCATTTTGAGTTAATTTTTGCATATGGTGTTGAACGTCATTCTTTTGCATGGTAGATATCTAGTTTTACCAGCATCATTTGTTGAAAAGACTGTTGCTTCCCCAATGAATAGTCTTGGCACCCTTGTCAAAAATTGTTTGACTGTGTATACAAAGGTTTATATTTATTGCGTTACATTGGTCTTTTTGTCTTTTTTAATGCTAGTGCCATACTAACATTGTCATAAAATTTAAAACCACGATGTATAAGTTCTCTAGCTTTGTTCTTCTTTATTCAAGATTGTTTTGGCTCTTCAGAGTCCCTTGAGATCTCATGAATTTTAGGATGACTTTTTCAATTTCTGCAAAAATATTATTTGAGATATTGATAGAGATTGCACTGAATCTATAGATTGCTTTGGGTAGAATGGACATCTTAACTAACTTTTCCAACCCATTAAGATGGGATATGTTTCCATTTATTGAGTTATTCCTTATTTTCATTCAGTGATTTTTTTTGAACTACTACTATTTTTTGTAGTTTTCAGTGTACAAGTGTTTCATCTCTTTAGTTAATTCCTATTTTATTCCTTTTGCTATTACCATAAATGGAATTGGTTTTGTTTTTTTCTTTTCAGATTGTCCATTGTTAGTTTATAGAAATGCAATTGATTTTTTTTTTTGTATATGTTGCCTTTTATTTCTTTCTCTTGGCTAAATTGCTCTAAGTAGAACTTCCAGTACCGTGTTGAATAGGAGTGGTAAAAGCTGACATCCTTCATTTATTCCCTATCTTAGAGGAAAAACTTTCAGTATTTCACCATTTAGTATGTTATTCCCTGTGAGTTTTTTTTTATTGCTTTTGTTATGTTGAGATTAATTTCCTTCTGTTTTTAGTTTGTTGAGTGTTTTTTATCAAGAAAGAAAGTTGAATTTTGTCAACCTCTTTTTCTGCATTGATGAAGATCATATGTTTTTTTCCCTTCATTCTGTTAATGAGCCTCTCACCCTATGGCTCAGCAGGTAAAGAATCCACATCAATTACTTGTCATATGTTGAATGGTCTTTGTGTTCTAGGAATACATCTAACTTGGTCAAGATGTATCATCTGATTAATATAAATTTGGTTTGCTATTTTGTGGAGGATTTTTGTTTCAGTGTTCTTTTAAGAGAGATTGGTTTGTCATTTTCTTTTTTTATAGCGTCTTTGTCTGGCTTTGGTATTATGGTACTGCTGGCTTCATAGATGAAGTTAGGAAGTATTTCCTCTACTTTGATTTTTGGAAAAAGTTTGAAAAGGAGTAGTATTATTTCTTATTGAAATGTTTGGTTGATTTCACCGGTGAAGCCATCAGGCATAAGGCTTTTCTTTGGGGGGAAATTTTAAATTACTGATTCAATTTGTTTACTGTAGGTCTACTCATATTTTCTATTTCTTTGGGATTCAGTCTTGGTAGATTTTATGTTTCTAGGAATTTGTCCATTTCAGGTATGTAATTTGTTCACAGAACTTTTTTATAATCCCTTTTATTTCTGTAGAATTGGTACTAATGTCCCTACTTCCACCTCCCACCCCATGGCTCAGCAGATAAAGAATCTACCTTCAATACAGGAGACATAGGAGATGCCAGTTCAATTCCTGGGTCAGGAGGATCCCCTGGAGAAGGAAATGGCAACCCACTCCAGTATTCTTGCCTGGAAAATCCAATGGACAGAGGAGCCTTGTAGGCTACAGTCCATGCGGTCCCAAAGAGTTGGACATGACTGATGACTAACCACAGTGTCCCTACTTCCGTTTCTGATTTTAGTAATTTGAGTCTTCTCTCTTTTTTTCTTTGTTCATCTAGCTAAATGTTTTTCCATTTTGTTGATCTTTTTAAAGAACTAGCTTTTGGGTTCATTGATTGATTTTTCTTTTTTTCTCACTTCATTTATCTCTGCTCTAACCTTTATTATTTCCTTCCTTCTGCTAGATTTAGTTTTAGTTTGTTTTTTTTTCAGTTAAGTTATAAAGTTAAGCTGTTAATTTGAGATCTTTTCTGTTTTTAAATGTAAGCATTTATAGCTATAAAATTTCCCTGCATTCCATGAGTTTGGATATGTTATACTTTCATTTTCATTCATCTCTAAGGGTACTCTAGTTTTTCATGTGATTTTATTTCTTCAATCCATTGGTTGTTGAAGTGTGTGTTATTTAATTTTCACAAATTTGTGGATTTTCCAGTTTTACTTTTGTTGTTGGTTTTTAACTTCATTTATGGCCTCAAGTATGGTCTGTTCTGGAAAATGTCCATTATACACTTGAGAAGAATATGTATGTATATTCTGTTATTGTTGGTTAGAGTTTTTGGTATTTGTCTGTGAGATGTAGTTGGTTTATTGTGTTAAATCTTCTATTTCCTTACTTACCTTCTGTCTGGTTGCTCCTGTCCATTATTGTGAGTGGGATATTGAAATTTCCAACTATTATTATATAATTGTTTATTTTACCTTTTGATTTTGTCATTTTTTTCTTCATATATTTTGATGGTCTGTCAATAGATGTTTAACATTCATAGTTGTATCTTTCCACTGTACTGAACCTTTTATTAAATATAATATCCTCTTTTTAAGGAGAAAATAGTATTTTAAAAAGCAATGAATCTTTAAGTTAATATACTTCCTCCTCTATCTGTAAAGTTAGATATTTTAAATAGCTCCTCAGGGTAAATGTATCACTTATAACTCTTATTTGTACAAACACTGACAAATAATTTATTGTCAGTTTATATCAAGTAACTTAAAAATTCTTAACGGAGAAGTATCACTGTTGAAGTTTTAACTAATAAAGGTATTTTTGCAGGTAAAACAGGAAGAGAAACATTGTGCTTCTCCCTGTTTAAAAATAAGAATCAAAGTTGTTGAAACTGGGTGAATGTAGCTATAAAACATAAGCTCATTCTCACTGTTCTAACATTTTGGTTTCTTATTAAAATAGATGTTCCTCCTGTAGACATAACTGTACAGTAAGAAGTCTGACGCACTGTTGGAATTTTGCAGTTCTGTTTATGACCTAATGATGCTTTATGCAGTGCTGTGCTGGAATTTAGTGGCCTCCAATCTTGATGCAGTTTTTTTTTTGTATTAAGAGAATCAGTTTTCAGTATTAAATAATTCCTTAGTAACCTACACAGAGAATAGTTTCTGCTTAAATGAATTAGGAAATGGTAAGCCTTTAATAATAAGCTTGAGGTATTTGAATGTTTGAAAAGTGAGAGTTAATTAAACAGACTTGTCAGAAGATTGTATTTTTCTTCAAAGCAGCTGTTGTCTCCAAATCCAATAAAAGTGAAGATGGAACAGTTCTTACTATAATATTCCGAGGAGACTTTATTGACTTAGGACTGTTGTTTTTCTCTTCTTCAATACTGACCACTGTTTTTTGATTATGTTTATGCAATGCTTATTATAATGTAATATTTTTTTATATGAGGAAATATACAGCTTAATAAAAACTTGGAAAATAGGCCATTGAGGTTATAATTTATTAGAAATAGTTCGCACCACCAATGTTGCCTGTGTGTATGAGCTATAAGGTCACCTTGAAGGGTATTCTTTATAAGCTCAATCAGGGTTATTAAAGCCAGAGGAAAATTAATATTCAATGCTTCTACTGTTTTGTGTCTCACTTGACTTAACTTAGAAGTGCTTTAGGACCTTGGCCTACTTCAGTACTGTTCATTTGTTGGTAGTAATTATTAATTGATGCATTGGGATTTGATGTCATCTGTTCTTGTTAACTAGTTTATTTTGTTTTTCATATCCTGCTTTGTGTGTATTATAGAATTGCATTGAGACACCAATTATATTTTTATAAAGTCTTCTTTCTTTAATAGGTATAAATGTAAAGTACAGTTATTAGTTTACTTCCCTCTAGTCATGAAAGAAGCAGGGCCAAGTCCAGAATCTCATCTACCCTTGGACTAATGCCCAATATCCATACTAGATATTGATAGTGTTTAATTTTTAATCAATACTATTGGTGTGCCAGATGGTGTATATCACTCTGCATATATTACATAAGAATTTTAAGTCTCCTTTCAAGACTCAACAGAACCACTTTTATAATGCATATGTTTATACTGTTTTCTATATTTTAGAGTACATTCATATTATTTGTGTTTACTTTGTCCTCAGAACAGCCCTGGGAAATAAACATTATTATTTAGGTAAGCTGAGGTTCATCATGATTGAATGTTTTTCATGTACAGAAATTCAGTTCTCTCCTTGACTCCTTGTTAATCCTCTGTTTGGTTCTCTATGGAGAAAGCAATAATTATAAAATATTTCCTGATTATAGATGTCAAGCTACTATAATATTAATAATCCCTTTTTGGTATAGCACTGTTATTTTTAGAACACTTTTTATTATATTACTTAACAAAAAAGGAAAATTAGGAAAGGAGAGTTTGTATTATGATACTTGCCACTGTTTCCTTTATTAGATTCATTCATTCATTAGATACAAAGAACCTATCTATGTGCCAGATACTGAATTGGTTGCTAAAGTACAAAAAATAGTCTCTACCCTCAAGGAGATCAGGGTATTAAGACACTGTTGGATGAACCACTAGCCATGGAGAATGTGATATAAGCTGAGTTTGCTGAGGGCCCTGAGAAAAGCCTTTGTTTTTCCTATTAAAGAGGTAAAGGTGTGACTGACACTGTCCTTTTTCTTGCCTTGAATGCAGAGGTAATATCTACATGTACAACTTTGAAGCAACAAATCAGCACAATTAATGGAGCAAAAGGAAAGAGCCTTGGTCTTGTTTTTTAAATTTTTATTTTTTATTGGGGTATAGTTAGTTTATCATCCACAATATATATTTTTAAAAACTACTATACAACTTAATAGAAAAGTGAACAAACAACCCAGTCAGAAAATGGTGAGAAGATCTGATTAGACATTTTTCCAAAGAAAATATTTGAATGGCCAAGTACAGGAAAAGGTGCTCAACATCACTAATCATCAGGGAAATGCAAACCAAAATCATAGTAAAACATCACCCACACCTGTTCAGTTCAGTTCAGTTCACTCAGTTGTGTTCAGCTGATTGCGACCCCATGAATTGCAGCACGCCAGGCCTCCCTGTCCATCACCAACTCCCAGAGTTTACCCAAACTCATGTCCATAGAGTTGACAATGCCATCCAGCCATCTCATCCTCTGTCATCCCCTTCTCCTCCTGCCCCCAATCCTTCCCAGCATCAGGGTCTTTTCCTATGAGTCAACTCTTCGCATCAGGTGGCCAAAGTATTGGAGTTTCAGCTTCAACATCAGTCCTTCCAGTGAACACACAGGACTGATCTCCTTTAGGATGGACTGGTTGGATCTCCTTGCAGTCCAAGGGACTCTCAAGAGTCTTCTCCAACACCACGGTTCAAAAGCATCAATTCTTCGACACTCAGCTTTCTTCACAGTCCAACTCTCACATCCATGCAAGACTACTAGAAAAACCATAACTTTGACTTTGGCAAAGTAATGTCTCTGCTTTTTAATATGCTGTCTAAGTTGGTTATAATTTTCCTTCCAAGGAGTAAGCGTCTTTTAATTTCATGGCTGCAGTCACCATCTGCAGTGATTTTTGAGCCCCCCAAAATAAAGTCTGACACTGTTTCCCCATTTATTTCCCATGAAGTGATGGGACCAGATGCCATGAACTTAGTTTTCTGAATGCTGAGCTTTAAGCCAACTTTTTCACTCTCCTCTTTCACTTTCATCAAGAAGCTTTTTAGTTCCTCTTCACTTTCTGCCATAAGGGTGGTGTCATCTGCATATCTGAGGTTATTGATATTTTTCCCGGCAATCTTGATTCCAGCTTGTGCTTCTTCCAGCCCAGCGTTTCTCATGATGTGCTCTGCATATAAGTTAAATAAGCAGGGTGACAATATACAGCCTTGACGTACTCCTTTTCCTATTTGGAACCAATCTGTTATTCCATGTCCAGTTTTAACTGTTGCTTCCTGACCTGCATACAGGTTTCATAAGAGACAGGTCATACCTGTTCGCCATTACCAAAAACCAAGAAATAGCAAGTGTTGGCAAGAACATGGAGAAAAGGCATCCATTATGCACTGCTGGAGGAAATTTCAATTAGGTAGTTATTATGGAAGACAGTATGGCAATTACTCAAAAAATTAAAACTGGAACTATCATATAACCCAGCAGTTCCACTTCTTGGTGTTTATCCAAAAGAAACAAAATCACTATTTTGAAAATATGTCTGCATCCCAATGTTTAATACAGCATCACTTATAACAGCCAAGACTGTTGTAATGGAAACAAGAGATCAAGAGATTTTTTTTTTAAAGTGGCATGTATACAATTAAATATTACTCAATAACAGAAAGAAGGAAATCCTGTCATTTGTAGCAATATGGGTGGATCTTCAGGGCATTATAGTAAGTGAAGTCAGACAAAGACAAATACCAATACTGTATGATCTCATTTACATGTGCAATTTGAAAAAAAAATCAAAAACAAAAAGATGAAACCAAAGCCATAAATATGGAGAGGAAATTGATGCTACCCAGAGGCAGTGGGTGAAATGTGTAAAGGAAGTCAAAAGCTACAAATTTCCAAATATAAAATAAATAACTCATGGGGATTTAATATACAGAATGGTGATTATAGTTAATATTACCTGAGTTGAAAGTTGCTAAGAGATTTTTTTTTAACCAGTTATCTTTTATTGGGTGTTAATTCTCCATTAGTCTATGAAAGGTTCGTGGCGCCCAGCAGGTATCATGGTCAGGAATGCAGAGTGTGCCTTCTTCAGTGGTATTCTCTTGGCTGCTCTTGTTTAAAAGCCTTGTAAGAACAGCCGCAGTTGAAAAGCACATAAGCTGCCAGCACCATAGAAAGGCCAGTGACACTCCCTTTCTTCATGTTGAAAAACTTGTTATAATACTGGTAATAACCTCTTTAAAATATTCCAGCAATGCCTTTAGGGATAAAATCTCGCATTAGTATCCAGCTTGGCAGCTCCCTTAATTTGACATCTAGGAGTTTCTTTTCCTTTAGTGGTACAACTAACGCCATCTTGGAGTCCTGGCTGTCTGCTCCAGTAGGAACTCTTACATGTTGAGCAAGGTTTAAGGCACACACAACAAAAGGCCTTTCCACGTTCTTCATAGGCTTTCTCACCGCTATGAATTCTCTAATGCAGAAAAAAAGATGAATGTTTCCCAGATACAAATGTTTTTCTGTCACTGATTATTTTATAACTTGAATCCAAATCTGTATTCCAGCTTCTTATTTCTTCCCCCACAACCATCCAGGGGTCTTTTCCTTGCTCTGATAACACAATTATGTCTAGTTTAGAAGTGGAATGGCCCAGTGAGGACAAGTTACTATAATTTTCCATCACCCCATCTTGGTACGGTTTCTTCTGAAGAGGGTCAAATTCCCACTCATGAGGAAAGAACTGTGTAACCACATCCCTAAATGTTATTGGCCCATGGGCCATGGTTTTTGAGCTACAAGAGTTGATCAGTCCTCAGATTTCCTTTACCAGAAAAATAACAAAGTCCAGGAAACCCAGACTGTCCCTCATAGACTCAGGCTGCCTCTGACACAGTTGTTTCTATGGCAACCTACTAGTTTCTTGCTTAAATGGATGCTACTCACAAGCCATTGGCATCAAGGAGCAGGAAAAAACCTGAAGTGAAAGTCACCTGTTCCAGTGTAGGAAGTGCCCTCTCAGAGCCTTGGTCTTTGATGAACATCTTTAATCTGTACCAACCCTTGACTACCTAGACTTCTTACATGGGGGAAAAAAATCAATGCTCTATTTGTTTAAGTCACACAGAAGTCAAGTTTTCAATTGTTGTTCAGTCCCTAAGTCATGTCCAAGTCTTTGCGATCCCATAGATGGTGGTATGCTGGGCCCCTCTGTCCTTCACTATCTCCTGGAGTTTGCTCAAGTTCATGCCCATTGAGTTGGTGATCCTATCTAACCATCTCATCCTCTGCTGCCCCTTCTCCTTTTGCCTTCCATCTTTCCCATTGAGTCGGCTCTTTGCATCAGGTGGCCGAAGGATTGGAGCTTCAGCTTCAGAATCATCCTTCCAATGAATATTCAGCATCCTTCCAATGAATATTCAGCATTGATTTCCTTTAGGATTGACTGATTTGTTCTCTTTGCAGACCAAGGGACTCTCAAGAATCTTCTCTAGCCCCACAATTCAAATGCATCAATTCTTTGGCACTCAGCCTTCTTTATGGTCCAACTCTCACATCTTTACATGACTACTTATAAAACCATAACTTTGAACATATGGGCCTTTGTCATCAGTGATGTCTCTGGTTTTTAATATGCTGTCTAGGTTTGTCATAGTTTTCTGTCCAAGGAGCAAGTGTCTTTTAATTTCTGTTCCCTTACAAACAAATTCACTCTTTCCCTCCCTCCCTTTCCTCTTCTCTCCCTCTTCCCTCCTCCTCTCCCCAACCCTCACATTTTTTTTTAACTTTCCTTTAATGGATGTTTAACACATACTTTACAGTATACTGTGATACAATGAATTCCCATCACCATCCAGCTATAATTGTTGTCAATATTTGACTAACCTTGTAAATTCTCATACTTTCTCTGTTAATAATTAGAACTTAAGGAATTCTGTAACAAAAATATGTGAAAATACTGTGGAAGCACAGACAAGACTGACTAATTTGGCCTGAGGTGGAGGGAGAGGCTTATCAGGAGAGACTTCACATAGGAAGTAACATCAGCAGAAAATTTAAGGGCAAGTCGAAAGTGGAAGAAAGAGGATTGCTAGTAAAATTTAGAGCATTATAAAGGGCCTTTATGATACAGTCAAATAACGGGAAATAAATTGGTGTGGCTAGAATATAGAGTGTATTAGAGAAGAGTGTCAGTATGTGAGTCTAAAAAGATGATTTGGCGCCAAGTCATAAAAAACACACATACCATTCCAAGAATTCTCAAGCTTATCTTACAGGTACCAGGAAATGAAGAGTATAATTTTGGAAGAAGAGTGAAGATTTGCAAAAATAACACTGACAGTAATATCACCTGTGATTCTGGGGTAGAAAATAGAGGAGAGAGTAAACTTACCAATGGTCCAAATGATAGAAAGGGCCTCCCTGGTGATGTAAAGAATCCATCTGCAATGAGGAAGACCTGGGTTTGATCCCTAGGTTGGGAAGACTCCCTGGAGGAAGGTATGGGAACCCACTCCAGTATTCTTCCTTGGAGAATCCCATGGACAGAGGAGCCTGGCAGGCTACAGTCCATGGGGTCATACAGAGTCAGACATGACTGAGCAACTAAACACAACAAATAATAGAAAGGCGTTTAGTGATAATTGTAGTGGACTTGGGCAGGGGAGATAACTTTACAAGGTCTTTCAGAGGAAGAATTAACATGATTTGCTCCCTGGATAGGATGTGGAAAAGAGAGTCAAAGTCATCATGACTTGAGGAGATAAGATGGTGCCATTATTGGAGAAGTAATATAGCAGCAGATAGGATTAAGCAAAGTACAGAAGATGAGCTTGGTCTTTGAAGTCTGAAGTGCTGATAGAATGTTCAGGTGGAGGTATCCAGGGGGCCCAAAGGAAATATAGGCCTGGACCTTAGGAAAGTTTCAAACAATGGAGTCCCATAACTTGTCTTTTTTGCCACCTATGTCATTTGTCACATGTGCATATGTGTATATGTTTACACACACATATACGTAGATGTATATCCACATTTGATCCTTATTATTCATGGATTCCATATTTTCAAATTCATCTACTTACTAAGATTTTTTTTTAACATTTTTTTTATTAGTTTTGCCAAACAATGACATGATATCACCATGGGTTTACATATGCTCCCCCTCCAGAACCCCCCTCTCTCCTCCCTCCCTACTAAGATTTATTTAAACTCCGAAATCAATATTTGTGCTGCCTTCACAACCATTTGCAGACATAGGCAGAGTGGCAAAAAAATTGATATGCCTAATGTTTACATTCTCAGCTGAGGTTGACATCTTGCCCTCTTGTTTCAACTCTTGTACTATAAAGAAGCATCTTTTTTGCCATCTCCTTCGTGCCATGTTTTTCACATTTTTAATGCTTTCTTGGTGGGTGATTTCACTGATTAACCTGGCTTCTGGGTTTTGTGTGGAAGTACTGTGTAGTGTGCCTAAGCACGAGAAGGTTGTGATGTTACTAGTGGTGAAAATATGTGTGTTAGATAAGCTTTGTTCAGTCATGAGCTATACTCTTGGCTGTGAGTTTGATTTTAATGAATCCACAGTATATTTTAAATAAATTATCTCTAAACAGAAGTACACATTAAAAGAAGTTACATATTGATAGGTTGATAAAATTTTGTAAGCAGAGCCTTGTAGAAACTTAACCCTATTTTCCATTTCTTAGAAGCAGTGGAAGTATAGCATTCACCAGTTCAGTGTTCGCTAAAACTATAGAACATAACTACTGTACATAGCAAGAATCAACTATGTGTATGTAAATCTGCTACTCTTTTATGAATAATCCATGCATGTGTACAGTTCAGATATTAGTCCCAATTTGTGCTTGAGATTATGATCCCAAGAAATATATATCTCTCTTTTCTTGTTAAAAAAATAAATCCATTTCAGACAAAAACAGTTTGGTTTTGCAGATGGATGATTCCATATCCCCTCAGCCAGTAGGTTTTCATAAAATGGAATATTGCAGAAACATAGGTGACACTGACTGACAGAATCTAAGTGATCATCTACTGCACACTTGGGCATACCATGTTTGTCAACATCATATTGGTAGATTGCCAGTTTCTTTTATAGTGATGCTTTCTCTTTAGCAAACCAGCAACATTTTCAGTCCCTATTCTCTTAGAGAAGTTTATTTTTACAGTGGTATTCATGTGTGCGGGGATTTCATAATCCAAGACTAGTGTTTGTACATTCATATCTGTCAATTTGCTTGAATACAACAGCCCAAAAGAATTTTTTAACTTTTCATGATATGTTAGTTCATATCAGTAGGGATGTTTTAAAATGACAGGTATGTGAGAGTGAGAATCATCCATATCTTCTGATATAACATCCGTGTTATGTTGCAAATTCACATTCACCTTTGTGTCTCTCTTTTTAAATTGTCTGCAAAGCTGAAAGCAGGGAATTCACAATTACAGTCAAGGACAAGACAACATACAACTCCATGCAAATGAATTTTAAGCTCCAAAGTACCTCTGTGCTTGTTTACATAAATCTGTTTTCTAATCACCTTTCCTCTTGGTATAGAAGATGTACTTGGGGTTGTTATTACCTTATATAGATATACTGTCAAGTATATAAAATAACCAATCAGATGTCCACTTTGAGATGCTTCGGTTTAGGGTCGCTGGTTTACTTGTTCTATTTATTCTTCTAATGTGATCCTCTTTTGACTGTTGTGTGGTTTTCCTAGTTATTGTATCAGAGTGAGTCTTAACCTGTTTTTAACTGTAAGCAGTAGATTTTGTGTCATGAAGTACAGTTCAGAAATAATAGCATTTCTTTCTCTTCTTATTCTTGGTAGATAACCTTAATTTTTACTTTTCATATGAGTCTGCCTCATACATCTGTTCTTCTGTGTTATAACTAGTGTATTTAAGTTTCAGAATTGATATTCTTGAATTCTGCATTCAGAAAGCAGGGTATTTACAGTTGAATTCCTCTGTGAATTGATGTTGAGTTTTCTATATTTTCATTTTCCATTGCTGATTTGGAGCAACCTAGTGTTCCAATATTAATGATTATTTAAGGTGATTGACTAGCTCTTGAACTAACTGAAAGTAAGTCTGTGTTACCTTGTTCCAATTTCAGTGAACTATTGTGCTATGTAGATATATGTTGTAATTTCAGGATTTTATGTAGAGTTCTTCAGTACCTGGTAATTAAGTGGGAATACCTTCTCAGACTTATAAAAATGCAAGAGATTAACTAAAAGATGAAAATATCTTTCTCAATTAATATCTCCCTAATTGAAGTACAGGGTAGTACCTATAAATGGCAATTAAATCATATAGTTCCAGAGAAAACTGTTTAAAAATCTTTGGTGATTTATTGATTGTGTCTCTAAATCATTTTATATCAATGGCTACATTTGTGAGTTTATATTAGCTGTTTATTATCCTCCAGTCTTTTCTTACATGTGTCTCCTCTAAATGTGTTCATTTCCATCTCTGTTTTACTCACTCAAATACTTTAAGTTCTTTTCTTCAACAATCTGTGAACAATCTCTCCTCGTATCCCCAGATCAGGACTTTTTTCTAAGAAGCATTGAAATCGATATGGTTGCCCTTCTCACTGGCTTTGTATGTATAAATTATTTGCTGTTTGTTTTTAGTTTGCTTAGTTTCAGTTCAGTTTAACAAAAATCTCTTGAGTGCTTGTTGTAATGATATGCTTAGCAGGGTAGGAAAATCTACTCTGGAGAAGGTGATCCTGGATCTGAATCTGGAAGAACAAGTAAGAATTTCCTATTTGTGGAAGGACCATAAGTTTATATTGGCTAAGAGAACAGCATGAAGTTTGGCAAGTAGTTCAATATGGCTGTAGTGTGATGAAGTGGGAGATAGGAAATGAAGATAAAGAGATAGGCATGAGCCAAGTCATGGAGGGCTTTATGTGTCATACATGTGCATTTGTTTTGTGGGTGAACTTGGACTTTATCCTTATCCTGTGAATAATAGCTTTTGAAGAGTTTGGCATACTCATAGTGTGGCAGGATTTTCATTTTAGAGTAATCATTTTGATGGGAGTATGGTAAATGACTTTGAGGTAGGGTAAGAAAGAGTGCATGCATAGAAGAGAGTAAACCAGATAGATTACTGATTCAGTCATACTGAGACAATGCCCTGGATACCATTAATAGGGGTGAAGTTGAGGACATAGACATGAGAAGTGTTTAGAGTAGAAATGAATCAGACATTTAAAGTAATTGGTGAAATGTGAGATTACTGTCAGAGTTTGATTTGAGTGTCTAAGTGGCTGTGGTGCTGTTAATAACCATAGCAGGGAATTTAAAGAAGGAATAGATGTTAGGAAAAGGTTTTGATGTATTGTATCTATAGTACTTTCAAGTGGAAGCATATGGAAAGCAGAATATAGGCATCCGATGCTTAGATGAAAGGATTAGAGGTATTCATGTGGGGATCCTTTCAGTCCTGGTTGGAGCACAGAGAAGGTGAGTAGATATGAAGTAGGCAAAAAGCTGAGCCCTAAGGGAAAAGGAATGGAGAAGAAAATAGCAACCCACTCCAGTATTTTTGCCTGGGAAATCCCACGGACAGAGGAGCCTGGCGGGCTACAATCCAAAGGATCGCAAAGAGTCAGAACGACTGAGCAACTAAACAAGAAAGGGAAAAGGGAAAGAGGAACCCAAGGCAGAAACTGAGCAGGAAAAAGCTCTGTGTGTTTGCTTGAAAAGAGAACACAGGAGGACGCTTTATCCTTTTGTATCTTTGGTAAAACCCTGAATAACATAGTATAGAGACTTTGTAAATGTTTGCTAGTTATTTCATTTAGCTGGAAAGCATCTCATTTACTTTGAGATTTTATTTCATATTTTACCCAATTCCATGACTTGACAAGAAATATTTTAAAATTCATATCATTTCAAGAGCACCTACTGTGTACCTTGCTTCTGCTGCTGTGCTGTGCTCAGTCGTATCCAACTCTTTGCGACCCCATGGATGTAGCCCAACTATAATGCCAGGCTCCTCTGTCCATGGGATTTTTCAGGCAAGAATACTGGAGTAGGTTGTCATTTCCTCCTCCAGGGGCTATACCTAGGCACTGTGTTAAATACTTAATACATGTTATCGGATTTTATCCTTCAAATAATCCTACAAGGGTAGGTTTTATTATTTTTCCATTTTGTTTGGAAGAACCTGAGAATAAGAAAGATTTAGTGCCTTTGTCAACTTTTTCACTCCAAATTTCATTTTCTTAACCATCCATGATGATATTATGTGTTTAGGCCAAAAGGCCATTTGACAATCTCCTATTCTAGTTCCATTGTGATAATTATTCTGACCCAAAGGCACTGATTTATACTAAATTCTGCCTTGTCAGTCTTATGTAGGTTAGCATGGTAGTTGGACATGTCTTTGTTCCTGAGTGCCATACGGCTTTACCTAATTCCTTTTATCTTTCTGGGGCACTCTTTGTTAATTAGTATTAGCAGTTTGCATTAGACGACTGTTAAATTGCTTAAGGTTGTAAAATCCTGTAAGTCCATTATTTTGAAAAATTCAAAAACAGAGATTGCTTAGCATCTACTAACAGATTTTAGAGACCTACAGGATAATTACTGGGTCTCATGACTCAACTAAAATTATATGTAAAATATGATGCATGTATGTGCCTTTTTCTGGGCATGCAATTTGTAGCTTTCATCAGATTCTCATAGCTGTGTATATAATACCTCACCACTCACCCTTCAGTCAAAAGATTAAGACATATAGTTCTAGAAGCATCTGTGCATAATGCTTTGTGCAATCCTATCCTGACTAGTTAAGTCCTCTTTAATAAAGTATTGTATTCATTGAAAGTAATGTTTGAGGTAAGGTTACTTTTTTAAGGGCTCCCCAAGTGGCTCAGACAGTAAAGAATCTACCTACAGTATGAGAGACTTGGGGGTTTTCTTAAGGCTATTTAAACCTGTAGTATTTTCTAAAGTAAAACACCTCTTGGATATTTTATCTATTAAAAAAGTCCATTAAATAGAATGAGTATTATGGTAAGTACTGCGTTATGGTAAATTTTAAAATGTTCAGTTTTAAAGTATGAGTCAAATGACCTTCACTAACACACATTTCCCACGTTGCATCATCCTGTAGGAAAAGAATACTTGAGGCCCATTCCTAAGGAAAGAAAAGGAAGCAATGACATAATGCCTAGAGTTGGTGCCAGTTAAATTGGGTTTGTACCTTTTCTTTTCTTAATGTAACATGTTTATTCTAATCTTGAGTCTCTCTCTCTCTCTTTCTTTGCAGTCTCTTGCCTTATTCTAGCAGCAGATCTTATAATTTTGAACTCTGCCTTAGTATGGAAGAGACAGAGATTAATAAGACATGCCCCTTTCTAGGTATTTGTCATATCTGTGAATATGAACAACAGAAGGATAGAAAGCTAGATAAAAGTCACATTTCCAGATAAGAAGTTTGAGAAGTCTGGTAAGTTGCTCAGGGTAAAAAGCTAGTATAATCAAACCAGAATTCAAACCGAGATTTGTTAACTCCAAACCCCATTTGCCTTCCATTTTGTCACACTGCACCTCATTTTATTTAGGTTTAGTTGTACAACTGCTTGTAACTGAAGTGGAGGGACCAGGACCCCATATATTTAATTTAATAAATATTTCTGATAAAGTAAAAGGAGAGGAAACATTCTCTATTCCCCTAAAGTTTAGGAAATTAGAGAAGGAAAATAATATTTGTACAGCACTTAGTATGTGCCAGGTGCTGATATAGGGTCTTAACATGAGCTAGATCATTTAACATGAGCTAATTCAGAATATCCAGGTGACATACTTGGTATTATCTCTGTTTAAAAAAAAAAGGAAGAGGCTGAAGCTGAGAGCTAGTAAATAACAAAAGCAGAATTGAAACTCTTTATTGTGAAAAGTTAGATAGGGTTTACATCATACCTATTGACTTAAAATTGAATGTCACACAAATCAAGTGAATAGCTGGACAGTTTGATCTAAGCTCCTTTTGTGATTTGTGTCATTTGTCAGTTCAGTTCAGTTCAGTCACTCAGTCATGTCCAGTTCTTTGCACCCTATGGACTGCAGCGTGCCAGGCTTCCCTGTCCATCACCAGTTCCTGGAGCTTGCTGAAACTCATGTCCTTCGAGTCTGTGATGCCATCCAACCATCTCATCCTCTGTTGTCCCCTTCTCCTGCCTATAATCTTTCCCAGTATCAGGGTCTTTTCTAATGAGTCAGCTCTTTGCATCAGGTGGCCAAAGTATTGGAGCTTCAGCTTCAGCATCAGTCCTTCCAATGAATATTCAGGACTGATTTCCTTTAGGATGGACTGATAGGATCTCCTTGAGAGTCCAAGGACTCTCAAGAGTCTTCTCCAACACCACAATTTAAAAGCAGTGCTCAACTTTCTTTATCGTCTAGCTCTCACATTCATACATGACTACTGCAAAAACTGTAACTCTGACTATATAGACCTTTGTCAACAAAGTAATATCTCTGCTTTTTAATATGCTGTCTAGGTTGGTCATAGCTTTTCTTCTAAGGAGCAAATAAATGTCTTTTAATTTCATGGCTGCACTCACCATCTACAGTGATTTTGGAGCCCAAGAAAATAAAGTGTCTCACTGTTTCCATTGTTTCCCCATCTCTTTGCCATGAAGTGATGGGAACAGATGCCATGATTTTCGTTTTTTGAATGTTGAGTTTTAAGCCAGGTTTTTCACTCTCCTCTCACTTTCGTCAAGAGGCTCTTTAGTTCCTCTTCACTTTCTCCCATAAGAGTGGTGTCATCTGCATATCTGAGGTTACTGATATTTCTCCTGGCAAAAAAAAAAAAGTGTCATTTGTAAACACTTTTAACAGTTAAGTCATCTTCACCAAAGTCATATTTACATTTTCTTAATAACAGTTAAGTCATCTTCACCAAAGTAATATTTACATTTTCTTAATAAGCTCTCCATTTTAGCTTTCCATTCCAGTTTGTAAAGGTAATTGTCTAAACTGTGGTAGTTTAAATTCACAAAACAGTGAACAGCATCACATGATAGAAAAGATTTTGAGGTAAGAGTCAGGTCTGTGTCCTTCCTGCTCTCAACTTTCCTACTGACTTGTGTTATCTACCAGTCTCTTAGTCTATTTTTGGACTCATTTTGTGAGATGAGAGGGTTGAGTTAATTGTTCCCTAAGTCTCTTACAACTATGAAATTATCCCAAGAATAAATAGATTTTTTAATTGCTTCATATGTAAATATCAATGCATTTTTAGAGATGAGACATCTTTAGAGATCATCGAACTGAATCCTCCCAAATGATAGATGCAGAAACTGAGACCCTTATGTTTGTATGACACTTTAAACATCCAAAACTCTTTCACCTACCTTAATCTCATACAAGCTTCACCACAATCTTGTGGATTACTTAGCATCATCATTATTGTATAAAAGAGCAATTAAATTGGTTTAGATTCAAATAGCTGAGCTTAAACTAAATGATTGACTAAACCTAGAGTTTTCCTTTTTTTTCTTGCTTTAGTGGGATTAACTATATCTTTGTGATGAAGTCTTACTGCAGGAGAAAGTGAGAATTTAGTGGTTTATGAAATAAATCCAAGCCGGAAAAACAAACGTTTCCCAGTATAAATGTAGTAATGACTACAAGCGGTATAAATAGCAGAAACAAAGAGGGAAGGGAATGGCAAAAACTCAGATCTGCATTGATTTAATCTTTGTTTTCATTTTTTCCTGGTTGAGGAGTGGGTGTAATGGACTTTTAATGTTTTTGTGTTTATTAGTAGTGTACTATTTGAATTGCTTTATCCACAATGAATTAATTCATAGAGAAACCATACTTCATAATCAAGTATGTATTCTCCTAAAAGAAAAGGGGAGAATGAGAGGGTGACAGGTAGAAAGGCTAGGGGTCGGTCTCCAAATGGAGGAAATAAGCTGCAAGTGTCAGACATTTTTTATCTCTTTTAAGCGGCAGGAGGAAATTAAACTACAAGTGTCAGATTTTTGGCTTCCTTGATAGCTCAGTTGGTAAACAATCCTCCCGAAATGCAGGAGACCCCAGTTTGATTCCTGGGTTGGGAAGATCCCCTGTAGAAGGTATAGGCTACCCACTCCAGTACTCTGGCCTGGAGAATTCCATGGACTGTAGTCCATGGGGTCGCAAAGAGTCAGACACAACTGAGCGACTTGAAATGTAAAAAATAAATTGTAAATTACCTAAGGAAAACTTTAAACAGTTAATTCAAAAGGATATAAGGCAAATAAACAAATAAATATATATGGGAAGCTAAATTTTACTAAAAATTATTTCATTGCCTTTAGTGATGTGAGCTCAGTTTTCTTTCCTGTTTCCACTTGGTAGTTTTGGAAGCATGAACTGTCCCCATGCCAGTGATCTCGCTGTACAGATCAGTAGATTCCTTTACTTTGGTAGCTTTCTATAAACAATATATATATTTTAATTGGAAAGAAAATTATATTAAAACTAGTTTATGGATGTTAGTCATTATTCTTTTACAGTTCTGGTCCCCCAGTTGTCCTTCCTTTAAAAGGAGGTAACTTTCTAGATTACATGGTATGATGGTGCTTTCTCTGAGGATAATGAAAATTTGGTCATTAATAAAATCTCTTTTTATTCTATATTAAAGTTTCTAATAAACTGTATTTTATAGAACTAATAAATTGAAGGAGGATCTTCCATATGTTTTATCAAGTGAAGAAAACAATAAAGGATGTAATAGATGCACAACAAAATTTAAAGCAACATTAAATAATTTTTACTTAAATTAGAAAAGAAACTGTTCTTGAAATCTTGTTTTCCTTAGGAGTCTTTAATCTTAAAGATTCTCTTGTCCTGCGAGCTGACATTTCTCCCAAATGCTCTTTCCTACAGAGCTCCACCTTTTAGCTAACTCCATTCTAATACCATTAGATCCATGGTATTCAGGGAAATGGCATTTGAGGAAAACTTAAATTCTCAGTTTTGTATCTGACCTCAAAACATGTGCAAGGGTATTTTTCAACCATTGCTTTTAAGGTTCTTTAAAGGAAAAAAATGAAAAGGCCACTTCAGAGTAGTTGATATTTAGTTTTTGTTTTGAGATATCTCTAAAACTAGTCTCCTAGAAACTTTAAACATCTGACATAAACAGTTTTTTATTGAATTGTACCTATTATAATATGATTCTGTCTTGCTTACCCAGACTTCAGTAAGTTTTAAGGACTACAATCAGCTTCTCATTGGCCAGCTATGATTTAGTGGTCATAATAAAGGTATGTTTTAGCTGAGGGCTTAGAATTTTTTTAAGTGATTGGACTTTTTTTCCCCTGTGATTTGTCAGTTTCCTTTGTTTGGCACTAGGGTCAAAGAGCCAGGCTTCCAGTCTGGTGCCTCATTCATTTTAAAACATTCTCTCAGTACAGGAATGGTTGAGAAGACATGGGTTTACTCCATTAAGCTTTTTAATTTCTTAAAGTACTTCTATAGGAAAATTGGGCTCCCCAGTGGCTTGGTGGTAAAGAATCTGTCTGTAGTGGAGGAGCTGCAGGAGACATGGATTGGATCCCTTGGTCAGGGAGATCCCCTGGAGGAGGGCATGGCAACCCTCTCTAGTATTCTTGCCTAGAGAATCCCATGGACAGAGGAGCCTGGCGGGCTGCAGTCCATGGGGTTGCAAAAAGTCAGACATGACTGAAGTAACTTAGCACACCCATAAGGAAATTATTGAAACACTTTTTCTTCAGCTTTGTTTAGAAATTTGGTAGCACTAAAAAAGTGTTCTGCCACGATATTGATTCAATATTAATATAGATTTGCTTTCTTCTATGGAGTTTAGTTTCTGTATCAGGGTACTTTCTACACCATCTTATAGATGTATGGAAATTTGAGGAACTCTCAGATCCTTTTCAATGTCATCTTTAGTAAATCTGAGGATGGCAATGAAGGAAATACAGAGAGATTGATTTGTGTGTGTGTGTGTGTATTTACATGTGTGATCTCAACACTGAGGAAATTCAATAAACTAAAATTTGCATCTTCCTTAAAAGTTAACATAGCAGTGGAATTATAAGGAAATATTAATTAGCTTTTCTTTTCCAAATGTCCTGCTATTTAACAGTTATATGTACCTCAGGACTTATTTTATATTTTAGTATATATCTTAAAGAAGTAAATGAATTGATTCATATTTTTTTAAAAGAAATGTAGGTGATAAACCAGAGTTACAGAATGTGCTGGCCTATATTTGTATTATCAGTTCATCTGTAGTTGCCTGGTTATTTGGATTTATTAGAGAAAAATAGTATCAGGCAAGCAAGTATAGTTAATTGAATACTTGTTGGCATATATGTGTGAAACTTTTATTTTTCTTATTTCTCAAAATGAGAAGATTGGAAGGTTTTTCTAAGTATTCAAAAATTATTTGTTGGATGTAACAGTTGTTGAAATAAATAATCATTTGTTCTCTAGTCTTATTTCTTTTATAAAACTCCATCTCAAAAAAATAAATAAACCAAAGGCCATCTGGGATTGCAACCAAGGTTTTCTATAAACACTAAATTTGGAATTAAAATTATGTGAGTCCCCTTACTGGCTTTGCTCATTCTTGTATGGGAACAGAGCATTTCAATACAAGACTTGCTAGTCTGCAGGTCTTCTACAAGAGATAAGAAGGAGTAAAAGATTTTGGGAACTCTGGATTTTCCATACAGGGTAAACATAAAAAAGCACATTATTATATTGAGTAAAACCATTTAAAATAGCTTGCTTTCTCTTCTCCAGTAATGCCAATACCATATGTCTTATAAAATTAAAAATAGCAGGTGTCATTTTGCTAGCATGAATGCTGGTTCACAGACTTTAAAAGCAAACTATAGAGAAAGGCTGATGTAATAAAGGGAGCACAAATCTTACATAGTCCATATAGTCTGAGGCCTGGTTATTACTAATAGGGGAAAGTCCTATCTAAAAGTTATCTACTCAAAGCAAATAACTAAGATTAGACACTGTGCTCAGTCACTCAGTTGTGTTCGACTCTTTATGACCCCATGAACAGTAGCCCACCAGGCTCCTCTGTCGATTCTCCAGGCAAGAATACTGGAGTGGATTGCCATTTCCTTCTCCAAAGTTAGACTTTAACAGCCCATAAAAAGATCACAGAAATAACACCAATAGTAGAGAATATTGAAAGCCAGCCCACACTGTCTGAAGTAGGGTTATAGAATCTGCTTGAGTGCATGGATATATTTTGTGTTCCTTATTAATTCTGAGATAAAACAAATTTAACAGAAGCATGAAATAGGAATAGGTTTTAGAATATGAGTAAGCTTTGGAGATTATTTAATTATTTCATTTTTCAAAGAGAAATCAAGGGTTAGAAGGTAAACTACTCAGCACCAGCCAGGTAGTGACAGTAGTAGGAACTGAATGCAGCTGACCCTTGAATAATGGGGTTGACCCAGGTATCATGTATGGTCTTCCCTCTGCATTTCCAGCTCCTCTACAAATAGAGATTCAACCAACTATGGTGTAGTACTGAAAAATATTGAGTACTGAATTTAGTATTGAAAGATATCTGCATGTAAGTGGACCCATACCGTTCAAACCCACATTGTTCAAGATTCAGCTGTACTCTTTTTCTGATCTATCAGTTATTGAAGATGGGACTTGAAAAACTGTGATGGAAGATGATAGTTTTTAATTATCATTTAAAATTTTTACATGCAGTAAAATTTATTTTTTAAAAATTAGTTCTATGAGCTTTAACACATATACAGATTCATGTAAACTACTACTACAAACTGGTTACAGGTAGACCCATCATCCCAGAAAACCCTTCAGACTGTTCCTTTTTGTTCAAAGCCTCTACATACATTTAAGCCCCTGACAAATACTTCATTACTTTAGTTTTGCCTATTCCAGAATGTTGCATAAATGGAACTATTCACAGTGAACTCTTGTGTGTGGCTTCTTTCCCTCAGCTTAATATTTTTGAGATTCATCCATATTTTGTATATAAGTGATTTATTCTTTTTTAGTTGCTAAGTAGTGTTCTATTGTACAATTACATAACCATTTGTTTAGTCATTCATCTATTAATGAACATTTGAGTTGTCTCCAGGTTTTAGCTATTATAAATAAGGATGTTGTGGCTTTTTTTTTTAAGAGAAAAGGAAAATTTTTTACTTATACATATTATAGAAAACCTGCTGCTGCTGCTGTTGTTTAGTTACTAAGTCATGTCCAACTCTTTGCGACCCCATGAGCTGTAGCCTGTCAGGCTCCTCTGTCCATGAAATTTTCCAGGCAAGAGTACTGGAGTTGGTGGCCATTTCCTTCTCCAGGGGGTCTTCCCAACCCAGAAACAGAACCCACATCTCCCACTTGAAAGGATTTTTTACCACTGTGCCATCTGGGAAGCCTAGAAACCCTGATAATGAACTCTTTTTTTTTTTTTTTAATTATTGTTTTTGCCATACATTGTCATGATATCACCATGGGTTTACATATGCTTCCCCTCCGGAACCCCCCTCCCTCCTCCCTCCCCACCGGGAAATCTTGCTGCACCAGTCCCGAGCATCAATCCTGGGCTGGCGATTGATTAGACACATGACAATTAACATGCTTCAATGCCCTTCTCCCATATCATCCCACCCTTACCCTCATCCACAAAGTCCACGAGTCTATTCTATACATCTGCGTTCCTTTTGTTGTCTCCCATGTTGGGTTCTCGTTACTGTCTTTCTAAATTCCATATATATGTGTTAATATACTGTATTGTTGTTTTTGCTTCTGGCTTACTTCACTCTGGATAATGGGCTCCAGTTTCGTCCATCTGAGTAGAATTGCTTCAAGTGAATTTCTTTTTAATGCTGAGTAATATTCCATTGTGTATATGTACCACAGCTTTCTTATCCATTCGTCAGTTGATGGGCATCTAGGTTGTTTCCATGTCTTAGCTATTGTAAACAATGCAGCGATGAACATTGGGGTACACGTGGCTCTTTCAATTCTGGTTTCCTCGGTGTATATGCCCAGCAGTGGGATTGCCGGGTCATATGGCAGGTCTATTTGCAGCTTTTTAAGGAACCTCCACACTGTTTTCCATAGTGGCTGTACTAGTTTGCATTCCCACCAACAGTGTAAGAGGGTTCCCTTTTCTCCACATCCTCTCCAGCATTTATTGCTTGTAGACTTTTGGATGGCAGCCATTCTGACTGGTGTAAAGTGGTACCTCATTGT
>ML661900.1:4112863-4140508 GCA_007570785.1 Antilocapra americana | reverse complement strand
GCCCAGCACAGTTGGGGAGTGGGGCTTCTCCTCTCCCCCGGCCCGGCCGCTCTGTTTTCTCGGCGTGCAGCTGAGCACTCCTTCTAAGGTGTATACAGCACCGATCTGTCCAGAATCCCCAGAAGTCTTGGTTAGCCTCCCCGGGGCTGGGTTATGCCCACTGCTCTCAGGCGGGGGCTGGGCCGGTCCACAGCCCGCAGCTGCCCAGCCTCTCTGTTGACTCCTCACCGCCCTTTGTTTTGTGCACTGGCCTGGGGTGGGGGGAGCTTTTCCTGGAAGGTTAGGTCCCTCAGGCTGCTCCGTTCCCTGAGCCCGAGGCCCTCCCCTCCCTGAGCAGGAGCAGTCCGCTTCGGCTGTGCTGCCGCGCTCGGCTGTTCCTTGTAGCCAGAGAGGAACCTTGCAGGGCTTAGCTATTAATCTGCTTCTGCTCTCAGCTATATTGCTCTCCAAGATCCACCGCAGATCTGCCAGAGAGAATGCTCCCTGGTATTCAGAAACCTTTCTCCTCTTTTTTTTTTTTTCCTCTTTATTCCAGACTCCCCTTCCGGGACGGAACCCATCCCCAGCTCTTTGTCTCTCCCTCTACTTTTTTTTTCTTTTCTTTCTTTTGTCCTACCTCCTCACGTCGGCAATGGGTCGCCTCTCCAGATGCCCGATGTCCTCTGCCAGCATTCAGTTCCTGTTTTTTGGAGTTTGCTCGGCCTTTAAAAGTTCTTTTGGTATATTTATTGGGGAGAGAGTGTTCTCCCCGTCCTATTCCTCCGCCATCTTAGTTTGGCCTTTGATAATGAACTCTTAAAGTATTCACAATGTTGGTTCACTTTTTACTCTGAAATAATTACAAATTCACAGGAAGCTGCAAAGATAGTACCATGTAGAGATATCCTCTTTACCATTCACCCAGTTTCTATTAGTTACATCTAATATAACTGTAGAATAATAATATCAAAATCAAGAAACTGATATTGGTATAAAATGAGTAATAGTTCTTTGGCATTTTATCACATATATAGATTCATATAATTGAGACTGCAGTCTCACCAGAAAAGCCTCCCTCCTTCTGCCCCTTTATAGTCACACACACACACACACACACATCCTCCTCTCAACTACCCTTCACTCCTTGCAAAAACTAATCTGTTATACATCTCTTTGATTTTGTCATTTTGAGAATGTCCTATACATGGAAATAACCTAGATATCTGTCAACAGATGAACATACAAGGGAACTGTGGTACATATATACAATGAAGTATTATTCGGCCACAAAAAGAAACAAATCTGAGTCTGTTCTTATGAGGTGGATGAACCTAGAGATTGTTATGCAGAGTGAATTAAATCAGAAAGAGAAAAATCATATATTAACACATATATATATGTAATCTAAAAAAATGTTAGTGATGAACCTATGTGCAAAGCAAGAATAGAGACACCATCATAGAAAACAGACTTGTAGACACAGTGGGGGAAGGAGAGAGTGGGGTGAGTTGGGAAGTTGCTGTATAACACAGGGAGTTGAACCTGGTACTCTGTGATAACCTTGAGGGGTGGGATGGGAAGGATGGGACAGAGGTTCAAGAGGGAGGTGATACATGTATATTTGTGGCTAATTCACTGTGTTGTATGGCAGAACCAACACAACACTGTAAAGCAATTATCCTCCAACTAAAATAAACTTTAAAAATAGTAAAAAATATCATATTGATGGAATTATGTAATATATAACCTTTAAGACTGGCTATTTTCATTTAGCATAATGCCCTTGAGATACATGCAAATTGTACTGTGTTCATTCCTTTTAATTGCTGATTTAGCAAGTATTCATGTACCACAATTTGTTTACAATCCATTGTAGGACATTTTAGTTGCTTCCAGTTTGAGTCTGTTGCTAATTAAAGTAATTATTGATATGTTAGGACCTAAATCTGACATTTAATTTTTTGTATTCCATTTGTTTCTTCTTTTCCATTTTTCTTTTCCTTTTCCTGTCTTTCTGCGTTTACTTGAATACTTTTTAGAATTCCATGTTGACCCACTGTAGCATTTTAAAATGTATTTCTTTGTATAACTTCTTCATCATTGCTCTAGATATTACATTGTATAATTATAACATACCACAGTCTCCTGTACCATACTACTACTAGCACTGCTACATTTTAGTACTGCAAACAAAGTGTAGAATCCTTACATAACTTCCTTTGGTCCCTTTATCCTCCCTCATTTAATTGACTTAATATTTTCATATATAAATTGTATTATTTATAGGTATATATTATATGCATATGTACATAATTTGGGAGCTTCCCTCATGGCTCAGACGATAATGCGTCTGTCTGCAATGTAGGAGACTTGGGTTCGATCCCTGGGTTGGGAAGATCCCCTGGAGAAGAAATGACAGCCCACTCCAGTACTCTTGCCTGGAAAATCCCATGTACGGCGGAGCCTACTAGGCTACTGTCCATGGGGTCTCAAAGAGTTGGACACGACTGAGTGACTTCACTCACTCACTCACATAATTTCATATCTACTTGTTTTAAATATTTTCACATTGTGAACCATATCAGACAGTATTATAATCTTTGCTTAAACAATCAGACATAATTTAGAAGACAAGAGAAGAAGAACTATTATAATATGTATCCATAGTTTTACTCTTTTGGCCTTCTTCCTGATGTTCCAAGATGTCATCTTTTTTCACTTCCTTTCAATTTAGAGAACTTTCTTTATCCATTCTTTTAGGGGAAGTCACCTAGCAATAAATTCTCTTAGCTTTCCTTTACCTAAGAATATCTTGATTTTCTCTTCATTCCTCAATGATCTTTTTCTAGAGGAAAAATTCTGGGTTGACAGTTCTTTTTCTTTCAGGTCTTGAAAAAGATCATGCCAGTTCCTTTTGGCCTCTATTACTTCTTATGAGAAATCCACTGATAGTCAAATTGGTTTTTCCCTGTAGGTAAAGGATCTTTTCTCTCTTGCTGCTTTTAAGGTTTGTGTTTAGTTTTCAGAAGTTTGACTATGGTATGTCTTGGTGTGGATTTCTCTGGGTTTACTCTGTTTGAAGTTTGTTCATCTTCTTGAATCTATAGGTTTATGTCTTTTGCCAATTTGGGGAAAATTTTTCAACCATATTTTTTCAAATATTTTTTCAGCCCTGCTCTTTTTCTCCTCACTTCCAAGACCGTGATGACTTAAATGTTTGAACTTTTGGTATAATTTCATGGTTCTCTGAGGCTCTGTTCATTTGCATTCAGTCTATGTCCTTTATGTTATTTAAGATTGGTACCTTCTATTGTTTTATCTTTTTAAAAAAATTTATTTATTTTAATTGGAGGCTAATTACTTTACAATTGTTTTATCTTTTAGTTACTGATTTTTTTTCTTCTATTTTTTCCATTCTCTTGTTTAGCCCATCTATTGGATTTTTAATTTCACTTGTTATAATTTCAGTTCTGTAATTTTATTCTTTGTATCTTCAATTTTTTAATAATAATTTTATTCTTTGTATTTCTTTGCTAAGACCTTCTGTTTCTTAGACTTTCTATTTTTCATTTCTTTCCAGTATGTTAGTCTCATTGAGTGGTTTTCAGTTAAAACCTGGACATTTTGGGTTTTATGTCATGAGACTTTACATTTTATTTCACTTGAGCGGGCCTCTTTTGATACTACAGGGTATTGCCAGCTAGAAATGTAAGTGCAGGGTACCACTTACCCTCCATTGACATTTGGGAGAAGACTGCTGTTATATTTTAGTGGGAGTGGAAGTTCCAGCTCCCCACTAGGTCTCTAATGATACTAACCCTGCTGGGTAGATACCTAAGAGGACAATTGTTGGGTTATCTGGTAAGTTTTGTTCAACTTTGAAAGAAGCTGTCAAGCTTTTTTAAAGTGATGGTATAATTTTACATTCCTGCAAGTAATGTCTGAAGATTTCAGATATTTTAAATTAATTTTATCCTATAGAACTTTCTGAAATAATGAAAATGTTTTGTATCAGCACTGTCCAGTACTGTAACCACTAGCCACATGTGGTTGTTGAGTAGGTAAAATATGGCTAGTACATTTCAGGAAGTTAATCTTTTTAAAACTTTATTCAGTGTATCAGTTGAAATTTACATGATTACATGTGGCTGTTGTATTAGAGGGTGCATGAATGCACCTCTACACTTCACCAGTATTTAGGCATCACAGCTCTATATCCTCACCAGTATTTAGAATTGTCAGTCTTTTCTAAATTTAGCCATTTAATGAGGGTGAACTGGTATCTTGTGGTTTTTATCATTTAATGTAATTACTGGCCACTTAGTTTTTCTAATGATGTTTTTATTTTATTTTAATTTTCTTTATTGTGTTGGTTTTGCCATACATTGACATGAATCCTCCATGGGTATACATATGTTCCCCCTCCAGAACCCCCCCTCCCTCCTCCCTCCCTATTCCCTCCCGCTGGGACATCTCGGTGCACCAGCCCTGAGCATCAACCCTGGGCTGGCGATTGATTTCACATATGATAATTAACATGTTTCAATGCCATTCTCCCATATCATCCCACCCTTGCCCTCTTCCACAGAGTGCACGAGTCTGTTCTATACATCTGTGTTTCTTTTGCTGTCTCACATGCAGGGTTCTCGTTATCATCGTTCTAAATTCCTTATATATGCGTTAGTATACTGTATTGTTGTTTTTCCTTCTGGCTTACTTCACTCTGGATAACAGGCTCCAGTTCTGTCCACCTGAGTAGAACTGATTCAAATGAATTTTTTTTAATGCTGAGTAATATTCCATTGTGTATATGTACCACAGCTTTCTTATCCATTTGTCAGTTGATGGGCATCTAGGTTGCTTCCATGTCCTGGCTATTGTAAACAATGCAGCGATGAACATTGGGGTACATGTGTCTCTTTCAATTCTGGTTTCCTAGGTGTGTATGTTTTTAAAGCAGCAGAAGTTTTTACATTTTGATAGAGTATGGTTTATAAGGTGAAGTAAAGTACGGTTTACAGTTTACATATTTCCTTTTTTATCTGATTCATGCTTTTGAATTTTTGCCTATCCTAAAGTAGTAAAAAAATTTTTTTCCTTGTTTTCTTCTTGAAGCTTTGTAGTTTTACATTCTACTCTTAGGTTTATGATGTATTTCATTTAGTCTTTTTACATATACAAAATCTTGTCACATAGAAGAAAATTTCATTTTTATTTCATATAAATATCCAGTTGTTTCAGCACCATTTGTTGAAATTTTTTCTTCCTGCATTGAGTGATGATGGCACTTTTAAAAATTAATTGACCAAGTATTTTATAGACTATTTTTGGATTCTCTGTTCAGTTCTAGTTTTCTGTGTGTCATCACTAGGCTTTTATCAAACCATGTGAATCGCTGCAGTGTGCCAAACTATATACCAAATTATGTGGATGTTAACTCTAGAAATCAGACATTGTAAGTGTTCCTACTTTGTTCTTCATTTTTGGTTTTCATTTCTTATTTAATTCCACTGTGATAAGGGAATGTACTATGTATGGTTTCTTCGTCGTCGTCTTCTTCTTTTTGAAATTTGTTAAGACTTACTCCTGGTTCAGTAGGTGGGCTATCTTGGTAAATGTTTCATGGGCAGTATTAAAGTTTTTATTTTGTTGCTGTTGATTGGAATGTTCTGTGACATTCAGTTCAGTTGAGAGTGCTACTCAGGTCTTTGCTGGAGTTTCAGTGTACCTGTTCTTTTCAGGTACAGAGGGAGGAGTATTGATGTCTCCAACTGTTGTGGGTACTTGTTTGTTTCTCCCCTAGGGTCTATAAGTTTTTTTCCTGGTGTTATGTACATATACATTTAGAATTATTCCATCTTGCAAGTGAAGTGGTCCCTTGATGATTATGAAATATCTCGCATTATCTCTGATGCGGTTTTTGTTTTGTCTTCTATCTCCTTTGATATAAGTGTGGTTATTTCTTAAGATTTTTGTTGGCATGGTATATTTTCTATCCTATTATTTTTAAACTACTTCCTTATTTTAGTGTGACACTCTCAGTGTGTATTTGGTCTTGCTTTTTTAATGCCTTTTTATTGGAGTATTTAGATAATTTACATTTAATGTATTTACTAACGTGATTGGGTTTAAATCTACCATCTTGCCATTTATTTTCTAATAACCATTTTTTGAATTAATTATACTTTTGGAGTCCATTTAATTTTCTCTATTGGTTTATTCCTTTTTTGGTTTATTATTTTTTCTCTTTATTTACTTACTTAGACAAGGCTGTGGTCCATGTAATCAGATTGGTTAGCTGTCTGTGACTGTAGTTTCAGTCTGTCTGCCCTCTGATGCCCTCTCAGTGTCTAACATCTTACTTGGTTTTCTCTTACCTTGGATGTGGGGTATCTCTTCACGGCTGCTCCAGCAAAGCATAGCCACTGCTCCTTACTGTGGACATGGGGTAGCTCCTCTTGGCCACGTTTGTGTGCTGTGGCAGCTTCCTGCGCCTGTGTTCCAAATGCAGCCATGAAATTAAAAGACATTTACTCCTTGGAAGGAGATTACACATATATATGTAATCTCTAGAAGTTCTCTTTGGGTATTTTTTAAAATACTTTAAAAATATTTTTTAAAATACTTCAATTCTCTATTCACTATGTTCCTATTTTCATTTATATGAAGCATACTTATAATGCCCTTTAAAAATGTTTTTACCTGTTAATTCTATCATGTCTGTCATTTCTGGTCTGTCTGTGTTGACAGGTATTTTTCTGGTTATGGGCCACATTCTCCTACTTCTTTGTGTGTCCAGTAATTTCTAATTGAATGTCATACATTTGTGAATTTTACAGGTTGAGTTTTTTATTTTTGTGGTATTCCTTTAAAGTGTATTAAATTTTTTCCTAGTAGACATTTTATTTTATTTTATTTTATTTTCTCAACAAGCTTAACTAAGTTTATTGCCCCATGATTTTTGCCTATCCTTTATAAGTACATCATTATTACTGTTTTCATTTAGCAAAAAGAAAATAACGTGTTTTTTAAAGTGTTGATCTTTACTCAGAAATTCATCTAGATTGCATTAGAAAAATAATCCACTTAACTGAGAAACAAATCAGTAGCTATAACAATTAAATTTATCTATTGTGTTTTTTTTTCTCCCTTTTATTGTTTTTGCCATACAATGCCATGATATCACTATGGGTTTACATATGCTCCCCCTCCAGAAACCCCTCCCTCCCCCCGGGAAATCTCGATGCACCAGCCCCGAGAATCAATCCTGGGCTGGCGATTGATTAGACATATGATAATTAACATTGTTTACAATAGCCAGGACATGGAAGCAACCTAGATGCCCATCAACTGACGAATGGATAAGAAAGCTGTGGTACATATACACAATGGAATATTACTCAGCATTAAAAAAAAAATTCATTTGAATCAATTCTACTCAGATGGACCGAACTGGAGCCCATTATCCAGAGTGAAGTAAGCCAGAAGCAAAAACAACAATACAGTATATTAACACATATATATGGAATTTAGAAAGACAGTAACGAGAACCCAACATGCGAGACAGCAAAAGGAACGCAGATGTATAGAATTGACTCGTGGACTCTGTGGATGAGGGAAAGGGTGGGATGATATGGGAGAATGGCATTGAAACATGTTAATTATCATATGCCTAGTAGACATTTTAAATTGTTCATTCATTTGATCTTTCTAGGCTTCCAAGCTGCTTTCAGGAGGGTCTAGACTAACTTTTATTCTAGGACTACTTTCCCCCCTGCTTCTGTGTGTGGGCCTTCTGGGGTCATTTTTAATAGCCTGGCATATTCAGTGAGGTTCATCCCCACTTACTGGAGGGGAACTTGTTGAAATTTTGGCCCTGTGTCAGCTCTGAGAATTCTTTGTTTTAGAACTCCCTAGTAGCTGTTTTTTCCTTAGAAGTTCCTCTTGGCTGGTCTCAAGAGCTTTTACCCTTCTCATGTACAGGCTTTTATACAGCTAAATATTCAAGTGAACCCGCATTTAAATTACTGGAACTCTTTCCCTGCTCTCTGGAACCCTACTCCATAAATTCTAGCTTCCTTGACTTCCTGGTACTTTTTTCTCTGTCTCCTCAAGTCAATAAGATTGCCAGGCTCTATTTTGGTTCTTTCTGCTGTACTGGAGTTGCTTCCTGGCTGAGAGCCTTGGATGATGGCAGAGCTTGTCTTCTTTACTTCCCTTTTCTCAGGGACCATAGCCCTGCACTGCCTGTGTTTGAAAACAGTCCTCTCCTGTGCTTTATACAGTGTTATAGTTGTTTTCAGTGGAAGGATTATTCTGGACTGTTTACCTACTCAAGGCCTCAAAAGCAGAAGTTGAATCATCCTAGAATTAGTTTTAATGCTAAAACAGTTTAGAAAATTCCAAAACTCTCAAGCAATTATTATTTTTTATATAACTTAACCATTTATTCACATTTTTCTCAGTATTGTTACAAATGATATTGTATCAACTGTTGAAACTATTAATTATTTTTCAATTCAGAGATTCCACTGCACACTTTAAATCAGAAGCTGACCCAAAGAAAATGATTTATCATGGCTAATAAATTTCATAAATCAGGATAGTGGATTTTCAGGTATACAAAAATTCTCTCAATATTATGGCATAGTCGTATTAAATATAAGGTTATTACTTAATATTTCACTAGAAACTTGAAAGACTATTATACGGGGAAATAAGGACTAAAATGAACCAGTTGATCTAGTATTTTCAAATGTAAATCCTATCATTTTACAGCATAATTGTGTACTTTATATCAGGAACTGCTCAGATAGTGTATATTTTAGACTTTGTGGGCCATACAGTCCTTGTTGCAACAATTCAGCTCTGCCTTTGCAGTACAAAAGCAGCCATAGGTGAGGCATTTTTAAATGTGCTGGTTGTGTTCTGATAAAACTTTATCTATAGAAAATGAAATTTGAATTTCATATAATTTTTATGCCTCAAAATATTTTTATACTTTTGGTCTTTTTTCCAGCTATTTTAGAATGTAAAAACTACATTCTTACCTTTCAGGTAATGCATAAACAGGTGGCTGGTCAGACTTGGCCCCTGAGTCATAGTTTGACAGTCGCTGTGCTATGCATTTAAAAAGCTCCCAGGTAAGCTGTAGGACTGTAGGACTGTAAGCTGTTGTACTGTTATGTTTTAATTCTTAGTAATACTTTTACTTAAACATTCTCTACTGTTAAAAAGCACAGTACTGAGCCTATAGGGCTTTGATAGATTTTTTAATGTCAACGATTATACCAGTGGTTTCTTAGTTAATGGAGAATTTGGGCTAATGCCTAAGTTATCTTACTCTCAAACCGGCACCTTTTCTCTTTTAAATTATGCAATATTAAATTCCTTCCTTCTTATTTTGTTTCAATATACCTATCTTACTAATGTTTCAAAATTAGCAACCTAAATATAGTTATTTAGTGATGAAGTTGCCCTGTACTCATAAACAAAAGGTCCCCCAGCATTATGTCATTTTTTACTTCATGCTGTCCGCCGCTCAGTAGTGTCTTACTCTTTGCAACCCCATGGACTATAGCACGAAAGGCTTCGCTGTCCATCACCAACTCCCAGAGTTTACTCAAATTCATGTCCACTGAGTCGGTGATGCCATCCAACCATCTTATCCTCTGTCATCCCCTTTTCCTCCTGCCTTCAATCTTTCCTAACATCAGGGTCTTTTCAAATGAGTCAGCTCTTTGCATTAGGTGGCCAACGTATTGGAGTTTCAGCTTCAACAGCAGTCCTTCCAATGAATATTCAGGACTGTTCTCCTTTAGGATGGACTTGTTGGATCTCCTTACAATCCAAGGGACTCAAGTCTTCTCCAACACCACAGTTCAAAAGCATCAATTCTGCGGCTGTCAGCTTTCTTTATAGTCCAACTCTCACATCCATACATGGCCACTAGAAAAACCATAGTCATGACTAGACAGACCTTTGTTGCCAAAGTAATATCTCTGCTTTTCAATATGCTGTCTAGGCTGGTCATAACTTTCCTTCCAAGGAGTACGCGTCTTTTAATTTCATGGCTGCAATCACCATCTGCAGTGATTTTGAAGCCCAGAAAACAGCCACTATTACCACTGTTTCCCCATCTATCCGCCATGAAGTGATGGGACCAGATGCCATGATTTTCTGAATGTTGAGCTTTAAGCCAACTTTTTCACTCTCCTCTTTCACTTTCATCAAGAGGGTTTTTAGTTCCTCTTCACTTTCTGCCATAAGGGTGGTGTCATCTGCATGTCGAGATTATTGATATTTCTCCCAGCAATCTTGATTCCAGCTTGTGCTTCTTCCAGCCCAGCGTTTCTCATGATGTACTCTGCGTATAAGTTAAATAAGCAGGGTGACAATATACAGTCTTGACGTACTCCTTTTCCTATTTGCAACCAGTCTGTTGTTCCATGTCCAGTTCTAACTGTTGCTTCCTGACCTGCATGCAGATTTCTCAAGAGGCAGGTCAGGTGGTCTGGTATTCCCATCTCTGCTTTTTCTAAATCCAGCTTGAACATCTGGGAGTTCACAGTTCACATACTGTTGAAGCCTAGCTTGGAGAATTTGGGGCCTTGCTTTTCTAGCGTGTGAGATGAGTGCAATTGTGTGGTAGTTTCAGCATTCTTTGGCATTGTCTTTCTTAGGAATTGGAATGAAAACTGATCTTTTCCAGTCCTGTGGCCACTGCTTAGTTTTCCAAATTTGTTGGCATATTGAGTGCAGCACTTTCACAGCATCATCTTTTAGGATTTGAAATAGCTCAACTGGAATTCCATCACCTCCACTAGCTTTGTTCTTAGTGATGCTTCCTAAGGCCCACTTGACGTCACATTCCAGGATGTCTGGCTCTAGGTGAGTGATCACATCATCGTGATTACCTGGGTCATGAAGATCTTTTCTGTACAGTTCTTCTGTGTATTCTTGCCACCTCTTAATATCTTCTGCTTCTGTTAGGTCCATACCATTTCTGTCCTTTATTGAGCCCATCTTTGCATAAAATGTTCCCTTGGTATCTCTAATTTTCTTGAAGAGATCTCTAGTCTTTCCCATTCTATTGTTTTTCTCTATTTCTTTGCAGGGATCACTGAGTAAGGCTTTCTTATCTATCTTTGCTATTCTTTGGAACTCTGCATTCAAACGGGTATATCTTTCCTTTTTTTTTTTACTTTTGACTTCTCTTCTTTTCACAGCTATTTGTAAGGCCTCCTCAGCCAGCCATTTTGCTTTTTTGCATTTCTTTTCCACGGCGATGGTCTTGCTCCCTGTCTCCTATACAATGTCATGAACTCCATCCATAGTTCATCAGGCACTCTGTTAATCAGATCTAATCCCTTAAATCTATTTCTCACTTCCACTGTATAATCATTAGGGATTTGATTTAGGTCATACCTGAATGGTCTGATGGTTTTCCCTACTCAAGATCTAGGGATTTTTCTTCTTAATTCATAGTTTTGAGAATATGCTTTTCTCTTCATTACCTTTGCTTCTGTATTGTCTTCCACATATCCCTGTTAGCCAGTTAGAACACAAAATACATTTTAAAGCATAGTATCTTTTTTCTACCTTAGGTAGCTTAGCATGCTGGTCCAGTCCCCTCTTAGAATACTCAGAGTTTTCTAATATGTACAGCAGTATTGGTACATGCAGTATATGATTTTGTTTGGTTTTATATATACAATTATCCCTTGAATGATTGAAAGCAAAAGTGACAGTCGCTCAGTTGTGTCTGACTCTTTGCGACCCTATAGACTATACCCTGCAAGGCTTCTCTGTCCATGGGATTCCCTAAGCAAGAATACCGGAGTGGGTAGCTATTTCCTTCTCCAGGGGATCTTCTCAACCCAGGGATCTAACCTAGGTCTCCTGCATTGCAACACATTCTTTACTGTCTGAGCTACCAGGGAATCCTCTGAATGATTAAGAGTATTTTCCTTCGTTAAAGTTTATAATTGAAGTTGTTCTTTGGCAATGTGCAAAATCCAGTGCTGTCCAAGTTCTAGAAGAGAATTTAGGTATATGCTGCTGTTGCCTCAGTGAGTGGATAGTAGCATAGCTCCGTGTACATTCAGGGAATACTTTTCATGTCTACATATCTTCATGATGTTTTCCCAACACTCTGGTACATCATCCAGGGGAGGGGAAAGCAGGCAATTTATTTCATTTTACATGCAGAGAGAGAATAACCTTTTCACTCAGTTGTAAGTAAAGATTGGTTCTGAAAGAATCTTTGAAAGGATAGAAAATTGTCATCCAAAGGGAATTCATGTAGTTAGTTAAAAAAAATAGGTTAAGAATTTTTAGTAATTGTTATTTTATTGTTGTTGTTACACAGGAGTTGCTAGTTTTAAAATCTGGCCAATTTTCACATGCATTTTGAGGGTTATGATATGTAAGAGATTTTTCTCAAAACTTCCTATTTCATTATTTTGATAATTTAGAAACTTTTTCACATGAGCATTATAAGTTTATTCCTATCTTACAACATGTATGTCTTCCTATGTCTGGAAAATTCGCCCCCTAAATTTTTCCATGTCAGGCTCATTTCAACCTGAGCATCATCTCTCCTGAGGGCTTTCCTTTATACACTGTCTCAAACAGCACCTCCACCTTCCCAGCCTCTAACACCCAGTTTTATTTTCTTCTAGGTAGTCATCACCATCTGAAATTAGTTTGTTCATTTACTGACTTGTCTGTTTCTGTATTAAAATGTTGGCTCTCTGAGAGGAGAAATCTTGCCTTCCCTATTGTCTGTCTATCTCTACTACTTAGAACATTTCCTTTCAGATAGTAGACCTTAAGTATAATTTATGTGGTTGGAAGCATGAATAAATGAAAGTATGCCTAAGGTGTGATTTGTAGGAATATCTGATCAGCTAACGTGTATAGTGAATCACCAAGAAGGAATATGAGTAACTTTACCCAAATTTATTTCACTATATAGCACTACTTTTTCCTTAAGCATTTAGTTGTATCAGACTTCCACAGAAGACATTTTGGAAATGTCATGATGTACTGATATATTACTTTTTTTCTTTTTATATTATAATAATATCAAACTTATATGCAAATTGTAAGAATGTACAGATAATTTTTCCTGAATCACTTGAGAGTAAGTTGCTGACATTATACTACATCACCACTGAATGCTCTAGAGTGCATTTCCTACAAAGACATTCTGCTACAAAATCAGGATAAAATATTCACAATCAAGTATTCAATTGGGGTTGGTTACTACCATCTAACCTACAACCTACAATTGGTTGATTGGTTACTACCATCTAACGTAGAACCCTATTCAAGTCATACCCGCTGTTCTGGAATTCAGTGGTGAACATCCCTAGAAAGGAGAGAGGCACAGAGTAGACAGCCTCATGATTTACATGTCTTTCCTTTCAAATCTTTGGCTGATTACTTAAGTTCACATGTGGAGGAGACTCCATAGGGCCTAGTGGAAGGTAATAGCAGACATCAGAAGTTGTTGAGGGGATATTTCAAATTTGGAGTTTGAGTTCTACCAAACATATCAGAAAAAGCATTCAGAAAAAGACTATTTCAAGGAATTCAGGGTAGATTATAAGAGGATAATAGATCACTGCATTAGGAAAGAGTAAGGCGATATAGGTTCTCATTTCAGTTTTGTCACTAACCAATACTTATCCATGGGAAATCACTTAACTTCTCTCTCACAAAGTACTTTTCTAGGTTATTACTATTTGTATATATGTAAGTTCAATTTCTTTTCATATTCAAATTTCAAAAATAGAATAGTCATTGATTGCATTTTTCTTCTTTAAAAACTCATAGTGGAAAGAAGAATAGCTAGCTGATTTTGTCACTGTTAATGTGATACTGGGCTTTGAGCAAACTCTGGGAAATAGTGAAAGAAGAGGCTGGCATCTTGCAGTCCGTGGGGTTGTAGAGAGTCGGACATGACTTTAGTGAGATATATATATATATGTCTTGGTAATATTTCTCCTACATGACACTCATCATTATTATACACCACTTGAAGTGATGGATATAAACACTGTAAGAATACTGGATATTGTTTTCATCATGAATAACCCAGCTATGTCAGAGTTAGATGTTTGATGTTGCACAGGTGTCCTTTTTAAAATGTGCTTTTGTTGTCTTAAAATCTACTGAAAGGTTCAGTTCTACAATATGTAAGCACAATCTGGAATCATTTAAAAGTTATCACGTTATCTTTCTTTCTTAACTCTTCTAGTTATTTTCCTTGTATTTAATGTTATGGAAAAAGCAAATGAGGGGTTGGGCCTGCTTAAACATGCATGTAATCGGTGTTCAAGAGTCAGAAATAGATAGGAATTTATTATTTTAATCTTAAGTGATATTTTGTATGCCAAATTATAAATATAATTTATACTTAAACCTAAAGTAAAACTGAAAAGTAGCTAGAGAAATTTTTGTAATTGGAGATAAATACTTTCATATTTGACAGAGGCTGTATCAAAGTTGGATATTGTCACTTAGAATTGAATTAAGAAGGTGAAGTAGAATTTTATGTTCCATATTCTTTTATTTGTAGCCCAAACTAGAAATATACAAAGACAATCGAATGAAGACTTAGAAAGCCTCAAATCAGTACTAGTTTGATTCATATAAGTTGCTTGATGCTTAGGTATGTCATGGGTAGTTCTTGAGTGTGTAAGATTCTATCCATGTCTCTTCCAAAGTAAGGAAGTTACTTCTTAAACAAATAAGTCTAATTTTACCTATTGAGTAAGGGTAAAATTAATAATATCCTAAATGAAAGAAAATGTTCAATATATTTAAAACTAGTTTACCTCTCCAGTTTAGCTCTATTTTGTGCTATTCTCTTGCAGTAAACACCACTATCTTCAGAAAATAAGGAATGAGAGGCAAGGAAGAAAGGACATTCACTCATCTTGGAAGGACCCAAAGCACTTTGAAATTTAAAGGAATGTAATTATAGCTGCTAAAACCACCTTTGTCACCGAAATGGATGAAGTACTTCAAATTTAAATGGTAACCAGAATTCTCATATCAAGTTTCCACCCAGAACTTTAGATCACTTGAAAGGATTTCTTTTTAACTTTAAATATTTACCTTAACAAATACTAAAGTGCAGATAGCTGATAATTTTATAACTTATTTAGCATAGTTAGGATTTTATTTTCTCTTTAAATGCTTGACCCTGATATTAGCCAAAAGAATTGTTGTTTTTTCCTCCAGGTTATCAACTTCTTAACAAAGAAACAGATAAGCTTATTTGAGTAAGAATATGGCATTGTATTAGTATATGTCTGTACTTTGCCAAATATTTTTTCCTTTCATAAAAACAACACAGGCAACATAAAAGGTAGTATTCTATCACATGTGAAAATGTTTTATAATCTTGTTTTCTGAACTTTATTTCATATTGGTTTTTTTTTTGTTTTGTTGTGTGACATCTGGTCTCTTGATCTTTTTCCTTTCATATGTGACATCTTATTTTAATTTAATCTTTATTTTATCCTCTCCCCCTCCTTCTCAGGAATTTAGGGTTACAAAAGACACCAGGTTTTAAGTCTTCTGTTATTTAAAAAAAAAAAAAAAAAGACACAAGGATCCAAAATGGAAAAGGAGAGAGAAATTTGAAAAAATTATAAAATTATTTCTTATTGTGAAATCACAGTGATTGTTACATTTTAAGTAGAGTGGAAAGCAATTATAGAAAGACTTAAAATTCTTTGTAAGTCTTCTCAAATCTCCTTGATCTTAGGCCAAAATTGTTTCAGCACATGTTTTGTAAAAACTCAAATGTTTGCAACTTTTAATGGCATCCTAGTGAACAATTAGAACTTTTATTCATTGGAAATTAATTTGGTTTTGAGGGATAATCATTTGTTTACTTGAGTCATTGTGTCTTGGTAGTGAATGAATGCAGTTGAGTAAAACTAAAATGTTTTACTCAACTAAAATGTTGAGTAAAACTAAAAATGTTCTGATTTCCTTGCTGTGAAATCAGAACATATGAAAAATCAAATACAGTCCCAATCAGTGACTAGTCCTAATGATCCTAAGGAATGTAGGACCTATTATTTTAGGAAAATGATATAAATTGGTATGTGTAACCCAGGATAAGTAGTATGTAAGGAATGTTCCCTGTGCTAATATTAACCTGGATAGGAAATACCTCAACATTAATTTTTTTTCTTTTTAATTATCCAATTGTTGGTTAAACTTCTACTTATGACATGGTTAGGAATTTCCATATGCTGTCACTATCTCCCAGCATTTGGCGTTTTTAAATTATTGAGCAAATTCTTTCTGGTCCTCAACTATTAAAAACTTATACGAAGTTGAAGAAAGTAACTTTTGAAACATAGCAAAAACTCAAGCGCTGATTATTCAGTTATACAAACAAGATAATACTTTGCAAGTCACCAGGGAATTCCCTGGAGGTCCAGTGCTTAAGACTCAGCTCTTTCACTGCCCTGGGCCTGGGTTCTATCCTTGGTCATGGACCCAAGATCCTGCAAGCCATGTGGTACAGCTAAAAGAAAAAAGAAAGTCAGCAAACTCCCATGTCTTCTCCACTAATGACCTAAGTTTTCTTTATCCATTTGATTGTATCTGATTCTATAACCTCGTATAACCACAGCTTCATTAATGAATCCAAAACAAACAATATTGTCAAAGTTTTTATCATGATACATTTACCACTCCTTAGCAAACATTTATTGCCATTTAAATTCATCTCTGAGTGATTTGGAGGGCTAATCTGCCTATAGTACAGGAGACCTGAGTTCAATCCCTGGGTGGGGAAGATCTCCTGGAGAAGGAAATGGCAACCCACTCCAGTATTCATGCCTGGAGAATTCCATGGACAGAGGAGCCTGCTGAACTATAGTCCATGGGGTCACAAAGAGTCAGACACAACTGAATGACTAACACTTTCCCTTTCACGGTGAATTTTGGTAAGCATGGAAAGGATCATTGAAATCCACAGGGAGTAGCTTTTTCTAATCTTTAATTTCCACTTTTTTCATTACCAAATTTGTTTTTTAGGGTCATAATATTATCAAGGATCAAATTAAATTAGAACTTGACCTCTCTACAAAATAAAAAAATTGCCTTCATTCTCCCATCAAGTCCAGTTCAGAAGTCATGTAATTCACATGCACGAGACTACCTGAATTGCATATTATTTATTTTTTCTGGTCCCATCTAAGCTGAGTGCCTCCAGAATCCCAAATCTACTGTGGCTTTTGATGAGGGAATGGAATCACACTTCTGACTGTGCAACTGACTGAATTTCTAAATTAGAAATTCACATTTCTAACTGTACAAAATATCATGGCCACCCTAAATAAGCTAAAATTTAAAAGATAATGTTCTAGCTGTGTTAAAGTTGAATCAAACACCCAGTTTTATCTAAGTTCATTAGCTTAAAATTATGATTCTTGGGAATAGAGTATATTCTTGCAGATGGTAAGACCACTGCAAATAATGTATCTATAAAGAATCTTAAACTTATAAAGCTTAATAGGCTCCATTTAGGAAAATTGTCCTTATGGAGGGAAACCTAGGTATTATTTGCCCAGACAAATAGCAATTTAACATAATAGTAATTAATGTGTACTAAGTGATTACCATACGTGAAGCATTAGGATTAGTGTTTAATATGCATTATCTGAGGCTTCACCACTCTATTTGACATAGGTCATATTATTAAATATCTCCATCTTACATATGAGGAAGCACATTCTCAAGGAAGTTATTTAAATTGCCCTGCATCAAGTTGCTAATTCAAGGTAGAGTCAGCTCCATAACCTGAACTCTTAACCAGGAATTTATTTTAGTTTGTAAACATTCAGTACTTCAACACTTCAACTTGTTAAAATTTTTATTTACCCAGTGGCAGATAAGGAGAGGTCTTATTATTAGCAACATTCTCATTTCAGTTTTGTGAAATTATGTTTCCTTAAGATACTATTTTTCTTTTGCAACATCAATTTTATTTTGTTGTTAATTTCTCATTGTTCTGATTATGTTCTGAAAGTAGTAGTTATTATTTAATAGAAAAGATACTTGAAGATGATATCAGTAGACCCACATTTATCTGAGATAGAGACAGAAAACAGAGAAAGAAAACATAGGTGAGGAAAAACTGCAAAACTGGCCTGTTTACTCTACTGTCCTCCTTTAGTCTTATCTGCCTTTCTCTTTATCCTTAGAAAATTCTTCATTGTTTTTCAGTCTCAGTAGCTGATAATGTTACTAAAAGCAAAAATAGTAGTGAATTTGGAGACCAGTTCATCTTGAATTTTTATTTTATATTGGTGCATAGTTGATTAACAATGTACTTTCAGGTGTACAGCAAAGTGATTCAGTTACACATATATATGTATCTATTCTTTTTCAGGTTATTTTCCCATTTATGTTATTACAGAATATTGATCCGAGTTTCCTGTGCATTCTTGTTGGTTATCTATTTCAATAAAGTAATGGCATACATTTTTTATATTAAATTTATATATACTCTTTTTCAAATAGATAGTTCTTATTCTAATTATAGAAAATTTCTCTGATAGCTCAGTTGGTAAAGAATCCATCTGCAATGCAGGAGGTCCCAGTTCAATTCCTGGGATGGGAAGATCCACTAGAGAAGGGATAGGCTACCCACTCCAGTATTCTAGGGCTTCCCTTGTGGCTCAGCTGGTAAAGAATCCGCCTGCAATGCAGGAGACCTGGGTTCAATCCCTCTGTTGGGAAGATCCCCTGGAGAAGGGGAAGGTGAAATAGTCCTTCATGTCTTTTGCCCGTTTTTGAATTGATTGTTTTAACTGTTGAGTTCTGAATGTCCTTAAGTATTCTTGCCCAGTCCCGTATTCTGGCCTGGAGAATTCCATGGACTGTGTAGTCCATGGGGTTGCAAAGAGTCAGACAGGACTGAGTACTTTCACTAAGTACAGTAACCTATTATCAAGGTTTAAGATGATAAAACTTATCAAGGCTCAACATATTAAAGATATTAGTTCTCCCTAAATTGATGTAGAGACTTAAGTCAACTCCTAAAATCCTGGCAAGATTTTTAAAATTTATGTGGAAAGGCAAAGAAATTTGAGCAGCTAAAATGACTTTGAAAATGAAGGAAAATGGAACAAACCACTCTACCCGATTGCAAAACTTATATGGCCACAGTATTCAAGACTGGTATTAGTAATAGGATAGACACATAAATCAGTAACAGAATAAATAATCCAGAAGTAGCTCCACACAAGTATAGCCAGCTGATTTTTTCTTTTTTTTAATGAAAGTATAAAGGCAATTCAGTGGAAAATGGACTGTCTTTTTATCAAATAGTGCAGGAGCAACATGGCACTAGCGATAAAGAATCCGCCTGTCTTACATAGGAGACACAAGAGAGGTGGGTTCATCCCTGGGCAACCGAGCGACTTCACTTTCACTTTTCACTTTCATGCATTGGAGAAGAAAATGGCAACCCACTCAAGTGTTCTTGCCTGAAGAGTCCTAGGGACAGGGTCAGCTGGTGGGCTGCCATCTATGGGGTCGCACAGAGTCGGACATGACTGAAGCAACTTAGCAGCAGCAGACTTGATCAAAATTTAAAACTCTTGCTCTGTAGAAGACCTTGTTAAAAGGATGAGAAAACAAAAGAGTCATATGTAGAATACTTAAGGACCCTCAAAACTCAACAGTTAAAACAATCAATTCAAAAATGGGCAAAAGACATGAAGAAGTATTTCACCGAAGAGGATATACTCTTAATAGCATTGGCAGATAAGCGCGTTGAAAAGATATTCAGCATCACTTGCTATTAGGGAAATGAAAATTAATGCCATGATGAGTTATCACTGTATTCCTGTTAGAATAGCCAAAGTAAAAATTAGTAACAGTGCTTAATACTGATGAGGATACAAAGAAACTGCTGCTGCTGCTGCTGCTAAGTCGCTTCAGGCGTGTCTGACTCTGTGTGACCCCAGAGATGGCAGCCCACCAGGCTCCCCCATCCCTAGGATTCTCCAGGCAAGAATACTAGATCTTTCATATATTGCTGGTAGGAATATAAAATGGAACAGACACTGGAAAATAATTTGATAGTTTCTTTTAAAACTAAACGTACACTTACCATATGACCCAGCAACCCCACTACTGGGCATTAAACCCAGTAAAATGAGAACTTACGTTCACACAAGAACATGTACATCATTGTTCTTACCAGCTTTATTTGTAATAGCCACGGATTATACCAACCACCATGTCCTACAAGAGGTAAACGGCTAAACAAACTGTGGTACCTCCATACTAGGGAGTACAGTATCAGCGATAAAAAGGAATGATCTACTGATATATATCACAGCTTGGATGGATCTCAAGGTCATTATGCTGGATGAAAAAAGCCAGTCTCAAAAGGCCACATAATGTGTGATTCCATTTATATGACATTCTCAAAATGACACAATTATGGTGATGGAGAACAGACAGTTGTTGCCAGGGATTTGGGAAGGTTGAGTGGTAGGTGGGTGGGTGTGACTATAAAGAGATGGCACAAAGGGATATCTTTGCAGTAATGGAATAGTTTGTGTCTTGATTGTGGTGATAGCTAGAGTAATCTACATGTGTCATGAAGTGACATTGAATATACATGCATTGTACCCATGTCACTTTCCTAGTTTTGATATTGTATTATCTTTATACAAGATGTGACTATTAGGGCAAACTTTCAAAGATAAATGGGGCTTCTCTCTACTATCTTTGCAACTTCTGGTAACTCTTCTATTTCAAAATAAAAAGTTTAAAAAACAGCCTTATTTTAATTACTAAGTATGGTCCAAAAAATTAAGTCCTGTAAAATGCAAGGTCATGCTACTTGTGGATTAATGAAATGACTAGGGTGAGCTACACTAGAACCTGGTTAGAAGCTCTGAGGATGCAGCTTTGAGCTCCAAATCTACCCACCCCCACCCTACCCATCCCGTCTGGTGGCAGTTGTCTGCTTTGGCTTTAATATCACCAAGGGCATTTCTAGGTCTTATGGCTGGCTGTTGGACTCCCAGGACAATCCCATTGATTCAGAGACTCTCCCAGTTATCATCTGTTTCACGAGCCACATCTAGGGAGATTGATCCAAGAAAGTACTAGAGATGCTGAGATCTACCCTCCTGCTTCCTTGGGTTTCTGGGAGGGATTGCTGGCTATTTTTTACCAAGTTCTCTCTCCCCTCCATGTTATCATACTGTTCCTCTTCCACCATAGAAACTATAAACAGCCGTATTTGAGAACAAGGGTTGAATCAACTGTTACAGCTAAGTGCATATTATCCAAACATGTATATGATTAAATGTTCCCCTTTTTGTAATAGTTCTCAGTCCAAGGTTTAATGTATCTTATGTTTCTGAGATTTTTGTCCTTTGTAAAAAGCTGTTGATCCAAGCTTCCAATAATATGAGGAAAAGTAAAAGAAGAACCAGAAAAGTTTTGTTATCTTTGCTTTGCTTTCTAAACTGAAGGGCATAAAATTCAAAGTGTATTCCTGTTAGAATAGCCAAAGGTCCTGTGGATTCTTTAGAAAGAATATTAAGCGATCATCTGGGTTATACCCCTACCTTATAGTGGGACGATCAACATATCTGATGGAGTAACTTCATGCCATTTTACACACTGACTCCATTCATTTGTCCATTTCATCACACATTTACTTGGGGAAAATAATATTTGCAATAGATAAAAAATTTTAACTTACTTTGTGCTAACACTGTTTAAGTGGTTTGTGTGTATTGTCTCTCTCTTGGCTGTAAACGTCACTATGTAGGGTACAGGGGATGCAAAGAAGAGTAGATGCAGGTGCCGGCATCTGTCTCTCTTAACAGAGCAAACAAACATGCAAGTAGCAGTGTTCAAGAGATTAGTGGGAATCTGAGGACAGAGCTGTGACAGTGCTTTTTCTGTTTGGGAAGGGTGAGGAAAGACTTCCCAAAGCACAAATGAATCCTACTGCTGAATGTTACTGGTTAATAGGATTTTACTGCCTGGGAACAAGTTAGAGGAAAAAGAGTAGTCCTATTCTAGGCAAAAGGAATAACATGTGCAGAGAGACACTTACCTCCTTTAGAAGAAAAAAAGACATAGACTTTCAAAGTTGAAGAGGTTATCCAAGATATTTTATTTTGACATCCTTACTTTACATAAAATTAAATGGAAGGTCTTGAAAGCAAATCTATTTACCCAGTATTTCTCAGAACTTACAGTATTACTTGAAGTATTCTTTCAAACTGTGTAGTTCAAAATGCATTTTGGTCAGATATTACTCTATTCCACAAAAGATTCTTCCTCATGTTTTCTTTGTTTAGAAATCTGCTTTACTTTCAAGCTAAAATGTAATTAGTTATTATTTCTATTGCTCTTAAAATTTTTTATAATTAAAAAGTCTAAGAATTCAGAAAAATTCAGAATAATATTAAAAACATTATTATCTTACCACCAAGAATTAATTGAATGCTAACAGTTTCCCACTTTTTGTTAAAAGAAATAAAACCATTTAGGAACAATTGAAATCCTCTTTGTATGTTTCTCCAACCTCATTCCTGTCACCCTTTTCCAGAAAAAATGCTGTGAGGTTGATGAATATTTATTCTTATATATGTACCCATAAACAATATTAAATGTAAATAATGATATACTAGATGTACTTTTTCCATCTTTCATGATGTGTGATATTTATTTAAATGCATTTTTTTTCGTATGAACTCAAAATAAAACATAGCACAGATGAGTAGGCAACATACTATCTTCCATAGTAGAGATTTCTCAAGCCTCTCCTGCCTTCCAAGATGGCCTACACTCTGTCTATGGAGTGTGTTTCTTTAAACACTCCTTCTTACCCTTGAAAAAATAAGAGTGGGGATTTGCCTTTGTGTCATGACTTTGTCCTCCTGTGTTCTCTCCTTGACACCTGAAATACCACTGTCTTCTTGTTAATTCTGCATTGTATTTGGAAAAATGCAATTCTTTCATTCTGTAGGTTTTCAAATGTATCTTTAAAAACTTTTGTTGGGAAAACAGTTATTTCTGTGGGTTTACATCTCTCACATTAGCTCTTTCAATTCTTTACTACTGAGATCATTGTAGCAGAAATGCTCTGTAGTAGAGTCAGATGACCAAGAAATGACTATACCATGTGGTAGAAAGTCTCCCTTCACACATGTATTGCTGGCAAGACAACAATACTAGGTAGTAAGAAGTCAATCGTGATGTGTGGGAGGAGTTAGCCTCCGAAAATACCATGACAAGACTATCCAGAAAGAGGATGTTTATCTGAACTTCTAAAAGAGCTTAGAAGTCCTTTCACCAAGGACCTGGCCGTGGCATAAGGGATGATAGAGGAAGAGATAGAAATCTTATTGTGAAAGAGGGGATTGCTGTGGGTGTTGAGAACACATTTTTTGCCCTTTGATTCTTTGTACCAAGTGTAATTAGCTGTAAATGTTTTAAGTTAATGACAATCAGCTAGACTACCACTAAATATATGTGGCAATTGAAGAGCATGATAAATACAAAGTGTCTCCTTGTTTCTGTTAGTCACCTTCTCGTAAGGGTGAGAAACTAGAAATCTGCACAAATGCTTGTACTAGGCAAGCCAGTTAGTCCTAACCTTACTGGTATTTTAATTCTGAATTAATGGTCCCCATGCAGTAGCCACAGAATAATGGGAGGGGGGGAATTAGTTTTTATCGTTCCAGTTTGTACATTTTGAAGATTAACAATTCTTGCACATGGTCACAGGAGAGCTTATCTAAAAATACCAAATTGTAGAAATGAAAGGAAACACTCATTCCCTAAGAAACTCATTTTTCTTGGAGTCAGGCCCAGCTTTTGTTTCCTTCTGTTGGTTTGACATATATAGGAAGGAAAACATGAAACACTCTGGTACTTTAGAACTCTCTGATGTTAAATAATGAGCCATTGTATAACTAGTGCTAGAGTCCAGGTAAGTTTCATATGGGGGATGTTTAGAAGGAAACAAGACGCAGATGCTGTGTGTGTGTGTGTGTGTGTGTGTGTGTGTGTGTGTGTGTGTGTGGTCAATTGAATTTTTACAAGGTGCAGAAGCAGTCCAATGAAGAAAGATTAATCTTTCCAACAAATGATACTGGAACAATAGAAACAAAGCAAAAAAAAAACCCCCAAAAGCCCTTGCCTCATAACTCAACATAGGCCTTGAAGACAAATGAGAGGAGATGGTAAGAGATTCACTGTTTAGAAATGAAGTAATAAAACTCCCATGAGAATAGAAACATCAAAATGGTAGAAGGAATATTTGGAAGATAGTTTAATCTTTTGAGTGAGAAGCATTATGTATTGTAGGAAATGTGTATATGTTATAGCTAAATATTCATTTAACCCACTAGCTTATTAAGCATGCTACTATTCACAGAGCAATCTAACTGTTAGATTGGAGCGGTATTACAAAGACCCTTTGAGGGACCCATATATAAACAATAACAGAACATTATAAGTGCTGTCATAGTGGTGCCAGGGAAGCTCAGGGGAAGGGACTGTCTAACATGTACACTCTTCCTGAATGGACTTCCTTTGCTAACCCACTGAGCACTGAGGACACTGAAGAATGTTAGTTGATCCATTCCTTTTGAGCACTTTGGGAAGTTGTTCATTTGATAGCTAAAATCCAGTAAGGGGTGGATCTCTTCCATCTGGTGCAATTTGAATCATGATAATTACCTCAGGCTGAAAGAATAGACAAAGTGAAGGAACCTGACGTGGTTTCCCTTTATTCTTCCTTTGAACTGTCATTTGATCACTTTTAAGTGGGTTGTCTTTCTCTTGCCTTTAGTTCTGTACAATGTCTATCACACAAGGAAAGCAGCAAAGGAATTTTTTAAACACTGCCAAAACTCTGTAGAAATGAAAAAACGCCTTTTTTTTTAATTTAACGTAAAGGAGTCTTTGTGATATTCCACACACAGACAAAAGGGAAGTTGGAGTTTCATGTGATCACTTTGGCCAACCTTTTGTGGATTTTCTCATGCACATTCTCATCTCTCTTTGAAGATTGCAACTTGTACTCACGTTTTCCTGAAAGCAAGTACTACTTTTATTCTCCCCTAGTCTCTGTCACATAATAAGAGCGTTGGTGGAAATTGCTTTTCCATAAAAAGAACTGTGCCACCTACTCTTCAAATGCCACTGATTAAGAAAATCATTGATTGATTTTTCCTAGGGAATAAATTAGGCTTTCCCCTGAGAGTGGAAAAAATAAATAATGGGATGTAAAGAATGAAATTTGCTGTGTGTTATGGGGAAAGTGTTTATGCAGTTGCCATGGAAATACCATGTAGGCATTTAAACCAGGAGCTTATGATATCTCTGTATTTGCCAAATATAAATCAGATATGAGTTGCATTCATTCTTTTTCTTGGCTCACATTTAGTCTGACATGTGTGGTTATGTAAAATATGTTCCTACTTTAGCATATTTGCTTAATATTTGCAGGAAATATATGATACAAAGGGCTGCCATGGTTTAAGATCGTATCATTAAGGCATAGAAATAAAACTAAGGGAAGCAGTTCTCAGCAAATGATTCCTGAAAACAAATAGTAACAATCAGAGTGCTTGAGGCTGGATTTTCCTGTGACATTCATAATTAACAGAGCTAATTATTTTTTTCTTAATGAAATATTCACAATATTGGACCTAAATAGTGCTAGCTAATTGTTTGTGAGTAATATCAGATGCCAAAAATGCACAATTTGAGAACTTATTTTAAAGTATGTGATTTCATTTCACAACTGGAATACAACAAAACAGCCAGTGTTTCTGAATTATTACACTTTTCTGTCACACGACATCAGTTAGCCTTCAATTTCATGCTTTATGAGGGAGGCATGATAGAAATCTAGAGAGAGTATATATGAATTTTGAATATACAGAGAATTTGATACAATTTTTCAGAGCTTGAACTTTTCTTTTTAACTAACTCCAAAGATAATACAGACAATGCAAACTGTACCAGAAGCCACTGCTTCTTATGAGGCACACAACCAGAACAATAGGAAAACCTAAAAATGATTAGAATATGCTTCATTCATGGAAAATGGGGTGTTACCCAATTAATTCTAATAACTCATCTTTTTATGTCAATTTTGCTACCCATTTCATAGCCCATAAGTTTATTATTTCTTTACTTAGATTTCCTCTAAGATATCATGTGCTTTGTAAGCAGATAGCCTAGATGTCTAATGTCTTATTATATAGTAATTGCTTATATAGTCCAATAAATATAGTAGTAATTTAATGAGGCCAAATAGTTGCACAGATGGAGCAGTGGGAAAGGGCTAATCAGGGTAAGTTTTTCAGAGGAAGTAGGTTTTGAGTCAAAATTTAAAGATCTTTCTGAGGGTATTTTAGCAATATATATAAAAAATTATTTTAATATGTATATATACACCTGTCAAATTTAAGGAGAAAACATGTTTGCAAAGATTTCATTAGTAGTGTATTAGTCTCTTTCTCTGTATATATATATATATATATATATACACACATACATAGTGGCTGCATTGTGTACAGTGTGGGATCTTAGTTACCTGACCAGGGGTTGAACCTATACCCCATTCTGTGAAAACACAGAATCTTAACCTCTGAACCACCAGGGAAGTGTCCCCCAAAATATTTTCTGATTTCCTCTGAATGTTCCTCTTGGAATCATAGATTGTTTAGACAGTTTACAGGTATTTGGATGTTTTCCTATTATCCTTCTATTTTTAATTTCTATTTTTTATGGGTGGGGAACATTCTTGATTTCTTATCTTTTAAATTTCTTAAGATTTCTTTCATGACCTAGAATATGGTATATCTTGGTAAATGTTTCATGTAAAATTGAACAGAATGTATATGCTGCCTTTGTTGGATAAATATCTATAAACGTCAGTTAGATTAAATTGGATGATGGCCTTGTTTAGCTCTTCTGTGTCATTTTGTTCACTGCTGTTTACTGAGAAAGAAATGCTGAGATTACCAAATATAATTGTAGTTTATCTGTTTGTTTCTCCTTTCAGATCTGTCAGTTTTTGCTTCATGCAGTTTGAATCTCTCTTGTTAGGTGCATGCACATTTAAAATTGCTATGTCTTGATTATCTCAATAGATGCAGAGAAAGCCTTTGACAAAATTCAACATCCATTTATGATAAAAAGCCTCCAAAAAGTAGGAATAGAAGGAACATACCTCAACATAATAAAAGCTATATATGACAAACCCACAGCAAACATTATCCTCAATGGTGAAAAACTGGAAGCATTCCCCCTGAAATCAGGGACAAGACAAGGGTGCCCACTCTCACCACTACTATTCAACATAGTTTTGGAAGTTTTGGCCACAGCAATCAGAGCAGATAAAGAAATCAAGGGAATCCAGATTGGAAAAGAAGAAGTAAAACTCTCTCTGTTTGCAGATGACATGATCCTCTATATTGAAAACCCTAAAGACTCTACGAGAAAATTACTAGAGCTAATCAGTGAATATAGCAAAGTTTCAGGATATAAAATCAACACACAGAAATCCCTGGCATTCCTATACACTAACAGTGAGAAATCAGAAAGAGAAATTAAGGAAACAAT